>CADEBD010000300.1:12195682-12795682 GCA_902825455.1 Arctia plantaginis
TGGATCCACATCTCCGCATCCTCCAGGTGAACGTAAGCCACGGTGCCGATGCTCAGGATCTTCTGCTCCAGAGCATGGCACAGTGGTCCATCAACATCGCCGCTATCGCCGAGCCATATGTCCATCGGTTTCTCGGGCCTGCCTGGGAGACCGACTTGGACGGCACGGCGGCCCTGGTGCACGGTACCGCAGCCGGCACTCCACCTCTTGCAGTAGTTGCAAGGGGACGGGGCTGTGTAGCGGCGATAGTTGGAGATATAGCGGTCGTGGCCGCTTATTTCACGCCGAACCGAAACATAACTGAGTTCGAGCAATGGCTCGCTCAGCTGGCCGTCGTCGTCGATGCCTGTCGCCCCCACCCGGTTCTTGTGCTGGGGGACTTCAACGCCTGGTCGCAGGCTTGGGGTTCCCTGCGCACGAACCCGAGGGGCAGGGCATTGGAGAACTGGGCTGAAAGATTCGGCCTAGTTCTCCTAAACCGGGGGGCCGTGGCCACGTTCGTGACGGCGAGGGGTAGTTCGATTGTGGACATCTCGTTCGCATGCCCCTCGCTAGCGCGTCGTGTCCAAGGCTGGCGCGTCGTTGTCGGGGAGGAGACAGGTTCGGATCACCGATATATTCGGTTTGACGTCTCCGCCCCTACAGATGGCGCGCCGGTCAGACCGGCACCACCTGAACCACGTTGGGCGCTCAAGCGCTTAGATCGCGACCTCCTCCTGGAAGCCGCCATCGTACAGGCCTGGGCTCCTGCGCCGGACAGGCCTGTCGACGTCGATGATGAGGCACAGTGGTTCCGGGAGGCCATGACCCGCGTCTGCGATGCGGCGATGCCTAGGGCTCAGCCCAATACTGCGAGGCGCCGGGTCTACTGGTGGTCGCCGGAGATCGCACGGCTGCGTCAAGCCTGCGTGACCGCGCGCCGCCAGTGGTCCAGGTTCCGCAGGAGGCGTCGCCGCCCCGAAGATGCGGCAGCGAGAGAGGCGGAGCTGTTAGCGGGTTACAGGGTTGCCAAGAGGACCCTTCAGGCAGCGATAAAGCGGGCCAAGAGCGAGGCCCGCCGCAAGATGCTGGAGACACTGGAGCGGGATCCGTGGGGACGCCCCTACCGTATGGTTAGGGGCAAGATGCGCCCATGGGCCCCGCCGCTCACACGGTGTCTTCAGCCAGAGCTGCTTGAGAGGGTCGTTGGCTCCCTGTTCCCAACGCGAGTGGTGGAGCATACTCCACCACAGATGGCTCCGCCTCCGGCGCTTGAGGCGCCTAACGTGGATGACGACGACGTGCCTGAGGTCACTGGGGTGGAACTAAGGGTGGCGGTGTTACGGCTTAAAGCCAAAAACACCGCCCCGGGACCCGATGGCATTCCTGGCCGAGCGTGGGTCCTGGCCTTAGTCGACGAGGCTCTCGAGCCCCGACTGCGAGGGTTCTTCAGCGCATGCCTAGAGCGGGGCCAGTTTCCGAAATTGTGGAGGACGGGGAAACTGGTCCTCATCCGAAAGGAGGGGCGCCCGGCGGACTCACCGTCCGCCTACCGGCCCATAGTGTTGCTTGACGAGGTGTGCAAGCTCTTTGAAAGAGTGATTGCAAGGCGCCTCGTCAAGCATCTCGTGATGGTTGGGCCGGATCTGGCGGACAACCAGTACGGTTTCCGTCAGGGGCGCTCCACCGTGGATGCGATCATGCGCGTGAAGGCTCTGGCGGAGGAAGCAGTCTCCCGGGGCGAAGTGGTGTTGGCGGTGTCCCTTGGACATCGCCAACGCGTTCAACACTATGCCCTGGAGCTGCATCAGGGAGGCGCTCGTGTATCACGAAGTGCCTCTCTACCTCCGCCGCATAGTCGGGGCATATTTGTCGGAGAGAGCCGTCGTCTACCCCAGTAGGACCGGTCTCGGTAGGCGTGAAATGTCGTGCGGTGTTCCGCAGGGGTCGGTGTTAGGGCCACTCTTGTGGAGCATCGGCTACGACTGGGTGCTTCGTGGTGCCTTCTTGGATGGTGTCGCCGTCGTGTGCTACGCGGACGACACACTCGTGACGGCGCGCGGCAAGACGCACCACGAGGCAACCCTGAGGGCCACGGCCGGGGTTTGCCCAAGTCGTTGAGCGTATCCGGCGGCTGGGTCTCGAGGTGGCTCTGCACAAGTCCGAGGCCCTGTTCTTCCACGGGCTTCGGAGGAAGCCGCCTGAGGGATCTAGCCTCACGGTAGGAGGCACTCGCATCGGCATCGAGCCCTCGATCAGGTATCTGGGGCTCGTACTCGATGGCCGATGGGACTTCGGATATCATTTCCGAGGTCTGGTCCCCAAGTTGGTTGGGGCAGCGCGTGCGTTGGCGCGGCTGCTGCCCAACATGAAGGGACCCGATGACTCCTGCCGGAGACTCTACTCGGGGGTTGTGCGGTCCATGGCCCTTTACGGGTGCCCAGTATGGGCGGGGGCCCTGAAGGCCAGCCGGAATGCTGGCCATCAGGATCATAAGGGGGTACCGCACGATCTCCTTCGAGGCGGCGAGTCTCCTGGCCGGAACTCCACCGTGGGACCTGGAGGCGAGAGCCCTTGCAGCACTGTATCAGTGGCGCAAGGAGGCGCAGGAGTTGGGTCGATACCCCGAGATTCGAGAAATCGATGACCGGAAATCCCAACTCCGCCAGGTCATCATAGGGGAGTGGAGGGAACGACTCGGGCAACCGAGCGCCGGGCACGCCGTCATTGCGGCGGTAAGACCCGTTATGGAGGATTGGCTCGAGAGGCGTCACGGGACCCTCTCATACCGATTGACGCAGGTGATCACTGGGAAGGGATGTTTCGGAGATCACCTGTGTCTGATCCGCAAGGAGCCAACGCCTGAGTGCCACCACTGCGATGGCCAGACCGTGGACACGGCTCTCCACACGCTGGCAGAGTGCCCGGCGTGGGTTGAGCAGAGGCGAGACCTCGTGGCGGCCATCGGAGTGGGAGTTCTCTCGCTCGATAGCCTGATTGCGGCTATCGTGCGGAGCGAGAGTGCGTGGAACTCTGCCGTCTCCTTCTGCGAGCAAGTTATGCTCGCGAAGGAGACGGCGGAGCGGGACCGGGAGAGGTTTAGAACTCTCCCGGCCCGCCAGGCCCGGGCACGGGCCAGGCAGCGCAGGTCACTCAGGCGCCGGAGGTCGCAGAACGACCTCCGTCCTCCATAAGCGCAGGCCTGGGGGTGACAGGTGAGGCCATCTGTCACCCTAGCAGAAGCAGGCCGGGGTGGCGGCGAGCGCGTTGCGAAGCGCGCTCGCTTCCAGGGAGCACAGGGAACATGGGGTTCCCACACGGGGCGGGGGTCGTCTACTCGTCTGTAGATGACCCGAGGTATGTCGGGGCACCAGGGCCTTCCTTTCTAGGGTATACCTGGTTCCCCGGCTATTAGTACCCGGCGAAGGCGTGCGGTTTTAGTCGGTTCGTGTCCGACATGCCACCGACAGGTGGTATCCGAGGGGATTTCCGCACGGAAAAAAAAAAAAAAAAAAAAAAGGTGGCACGGTTGCGTTAAACACATAAAAGTCTTGTAATATGCCTGATTTACACTTTCATTAGCGCAAGTGCTAATTAGTACCTATTTTTTTTTTTAATTTACTTTACACGCCATGCACATTAAGTGCATTGGCGGACTTAATGCCAAAGGCATTCTTTACCAGTCAACCATAGGGTGATGCAGAGAAAACAGGAAGTAGGTGCCTTTTGGTTACAGTTAATTTTATACTAAAAGCAGTTTGAGCTGAATACTACATCACATATTTACACATATATAAAGCTATCGTATTCTACACCAATACATATTACACATAGGTACACATTATATACATACATTACAATACAGTACAAAATTATATAAATACATACACATTATATTATTGACAATTTGATATTAAAAAAAAAACACGAGGAAGTTGATAGTTGATTCTGCCAGTTGTTTCACCAGATACTGCTTTACTTTTACTTAAAAAAAGTGTTGGTTGCCATTTTGAACGGGAGCGCATTCCAAAGAAGAACGGAATGAACGAGAAAGGATGAGCCAACAAACTCAGATGTATGGGAGGGACAACGAAGAAGAAGGTTATTGGAGGACCGAAGGTTTCTATCGTCATTGCTGAATAAGAGTTGAATGTAGGAAACTAGATACATTGGCAAAGATGGGTTATTTAGAATGGTAAATAGGACAGTAAGAGCGCGTAATTTACGACGTACACGAATGGGTAACCAGTTAAGCTGTAAACGGAAAGAAGACACATGAACATATTTGCGGGGGTTAAAGATGTATCGAATGCAGTTATTAAGAACACGGTCAATTTATCGAGAAGATCTGAATTCAGGTCGTAACAGTACACGTCATTCTAGTCGATTATTGGAAAGATAACAGTTTGCACAAGCATGGTTTTGGTTTTAGCGTGCACACATTTTTTAGGCGATATAGTGCTCGAAGAGTTCCGGTAGCCCCCTGGCACTGATGTACAACTTGATCACGCCAATTCAATGTGAAGTCGAGGCTGCAAGCCAAGATCTTTAACAGATTCACAAACAGGTATATTAGAATCGTTAAAAATAACAGCTGGAAGCGTCTTAATGTCTATTCTGCTCATTAATCGGTGACGTCTAATTACAATAGCTTGGCATTTTGTGGGGTTTACTGATAGGCCAAACTTGTCAGACCATGCTTTAATTGCTTCCAGGTCTCTATTTACCTTATCTATTGCTATTGAGATATCTTCAACCTTACTTTGTGAATAGATTTGCAGGTCATCTTCATACTTACTATATTGCTTGTTCTGTATTGCTTATTGAAACCATAAAATCTGCACAGAAATGTAGGTGCTTCTTGCACATATTCTTTAATATCATAATATTAAATAGATATACAAGTAGTAAAAAACTGACCAGTACCTCAATTTGTTGCAAATGTATGGTGACAACTTCTTGAGATGGTACTCAATCATTTTTTAATTTACCAAGATAATAACGTAAACAAACTGTCTACAGTGAAAGTCTCGACTATATTTTTGTGAATGACACCATTTAATTTAATTTAAAAAAAAACTTTCTCTCAAATTACTTCAGAATCTATAGCGACAGCGACATAATCTATTGACAGTTTATAGGACACCAAAAGATTACGGCGTGTGTATGTACATTGATTAAAAAAATAATGAAGACCTCTACATCTCTTATTATTTATACGAGCCCATACTATTATCGTAAAGAGAAATAGGTAGTTGCCTGGTTAAAATAAATTATTTAACATTTCATAGATTTGTTACTTTTTGAAACTGGTGTTTATTTTCAATAGTAAAACTAACTATCAAAAGTAAGTAAAACACCAGGTAAGGAAACAAAAGTTATTATTTTAGTACAAGTGCTACGTTTTCGGGGTTTAAATATAGAGAAACTTATTGGACGTGACAGTTACCTTATTATCCTATCTACTACACTCATGTTTGTTATACAATATACAGGGTTACTGGGTAAGTCGACCGAGATACTTTAAGGGATTGTAGTTGCTATCATTTCTGATAGACTTAACTATGGAATACCATATCCCAAACCTAACCATTTTCAAGATATTATACTATATTTATATAAGACTTTTAACATTTTTTATAAAAGTTGCCGAAATTTTGCCGTATACAATTTTGTATATTAAATTGTAATTATTAAATTGTTTTATAATTTCAATTACTAAAATTATAGTAAAAGTAAGTAACGAAGTAGATGGTTAATAATAACAAAAAAAAAAAACGAATAATATACAAAATGTCTAAAGTCAGTTAAGCTAAAGATTTGTTAAAAGACATGTTACGTACATGTACGTATTCTAAGCAATCTAACAAGATATAATAGTCTAGGATAGTGTCAGAATTCACAAAAAAAACGTAGATGAAACACCTAGTATTAAGAATTAGCGTACAACCCGGTAGTACCTAGTTGAAAACTTGGCTTGTATTTGTATCTTGGACTGTGTCGTTTTCTATTCGTGACTAACCCGGAACGAGAATTTTTGTAACCTCGCTCACTAGCTGAAAAGCAAAGAAAGAATTACTTTCCACGGTTTTATAATTCAAATAAAAAAAGGACAAAAAAGAAAACAATAAGGTATCCATGATTTTGAAAACTGACCATCAAACCCAATGATAACATCCCTCACTAAGCTCGTAGAAACTAACTCCTTAATCACACGATAACTATCTAAATTAAAGTTTAATCCAATAATACCATTCATCAGGTAGCTGTTAAGCAATTCACTCAGTTGATGGGGCGAGTTACAAGTTTTGTTGGAGCTTCCTTTTCCTCTCGTTTATCTTTCTTAAACACTGGAATTGGCCCGGGATTCGGGGGATAATTACGTTGCCTATTTAGTTGGTAAATAACGTACCGACTATCCTATTTTTTCTTTTCTCTTTTTGTCTTCCAACTGTTTGTTATATAAATAAATATTACAGTTGTAAATATACTGTAGTCTGTTTTCATCATCATCAACCTTAACTAGTCGACTGCTGGACCTCTCCTTAGAAAGAAGCTTTTGGTCTAGTACACCACTCTGGCCAGACGAGTTGGAATAGGGTTTGTTTCAAGTTTTCCTTCTCTTTGTCTCTTTGCTGTGCTGTTATCCCGCAAAGGGGTGGTGACATTTATTCTTAATCTATCATCATACGGACACTGTTTTGGAAAGTAGGTAATTAATTTTTTGTCGTATGTTTCTGTGACTAATCTAAAGGGATCAACGGGTACATTACAAAAAGACTTCTGCGTAGGTATTGGTACTTTTACTGGTATTTCTTGATTAAGTCATGCTTTAACAATCGAACAACGGGATAAAATTCATTATATTGCTGAAAGTTAGCAATTACAAATAAACTTTTTATAAAAATCGTCATTTAGTAAACAAAACCGTTTTTTTTCAAATTTTTATTTGTCATAATGGAGTGAAAAAAAAATACCAATATAAAAACGTTAACATAAGATAGTCTGATATTAAATCTTGTTGAGCCTTCAAGAATAAAGCCCATAAAGAGATAAAGTAATTAAATCCATTTATAAAATATAAATATCTCGTGTCACGGTGTCAGTGTTTGTGTTTGAACTCCTCTCTAAAGCAGTTTTTATGACCTGATTATATACAAAGGAAATGCAATCATTTTAATAGACTCAATTCATATTCTCTTACTTTTCATCGAACTATTACCATTATAAGAGCTAAATATTGGAAGCAGATATCGTAACATTACACAGTTACACTGCACACACCTCATCGATATTCTGATTAGCAGGAGTAAGCTCTAATTGGCCCAGTTTTGGTGAGCACAAATCGTGCCACTAAAATAGAGATTTGCGCGGGATTAATCCTTGTTGATACCACAGAATCCCACCGAAATGTATATACATACCTTTACATAAATGGGTCAATGGCGTTGGCTCAGTATTGTTTGTTTTAGGGACCGTGCACATTTGTAAGTATTTACGGATTATTTATGTAGTAAGTAGAATTAAGTGTCAATAATCGCGATTGTTGATGAAGGTGAAACAAATTAAAATAATCATGTGATAGAATATTAGTCTCCTCTGTTATTCAAAGTCAATAGGGGTGCTTAGTGCCTTAAATACAGCCAAACATATTCTTCTATGAATAAATTTACGAATAAAATATAGCTAAGTTAAGATCACCATAGCTTATGTGCACTTTCTAATAGTTAGAACCGTCTACTGTCTAATACGAAAATCTTTTTTAAACTAAACTACATTTTATGTTAAAAGAGTGTTAAGGTCCGCGGAATATTTAATGTATTAAATTTTAGCCTCGCTAAATATGATAAATATAATTTTACTATAAAGTTAACATATAAGGTTACAACTTTTAGTGACCGAGGAAGTGCTTATAATGATGAGACTTTGTTACACTATATGAATTAGGAGTAGAGAGTTGTTTCTAAGAATTTATAGAAAATGAAAAAAAAATCTTGAACAAATAAAGGGTGTTTCAGTAAGATTGCACTTTTTCATTGTAAAATAAAAACACGTATTTTATAAAAGAGTTCTGATATTTTTATTGGAAAGCAAAGGAGGCATGTTCTGATTAAGTAAGAAATAAAATATCCGGCAAATGGCCCCCACGGCTCTGATGACAGGCCATTACTCTTTTCATGAAATATTCCATGACTTTTATACAGAGATGACACGTTGGAACTCTGATTTGAGCTTAGGAATTGTTTCTGGTTTCGCTCCGTTTACTCCGTTATCACATTCCTGTAACGAATGCCGTTCATAGTCACTGCAATTTCTGCCTCATCTTCAAAAAAGTAAGGCCCAATCACGACGACTGACCAAAATCCGCACCAGACTGTTGCTCATTGTAGGTGCATTTGTTTCTCATGGATTGCGTGAGGATTTTCTGAGCCCCAAATTTGTGTATTCACGTAGCCATTCAGATGGAAATGCGTTTCATTGGGGAAGATGACGTTTTTCGAAAAATTGGCATCGACTTCACTTTGCTCGATTACCCATTAAACGAATTGCCAGAACTTTCCATGGTCTGCTGATTTGAGCTCCTGAGTTAGCTAAATCTTGTACGTATTAAAGTGGAGGTCTTTTGTCTAAATTCGCTACGTAGTGCTTCGAGAAATTTGAAGTTGTTGAGAACGATGCCGAATTGATGTTTTCGGGTTCTTGGCGACACTCTCGTTTACAGCAGCAATATTTTCAAGACCGACCGGTACGTTGACACAAAGGATTCTTAATATCCATAATCGACCCAGTTTCTTCAAGTTTTTTGACCACTCTTCGAATGGTTGATACATTAGGTGCACTTTCTCGACTGAAAATTTAGCGAAGTTAACGCTCCATTTTTAATAATCGGAATAAACATAGGCGACAGCTGTCAAATTTCAGAGTTGCCACTGGCAGCAAAAAAAAACCTAAATTTAAAAAGTGGACTCTTACTGAGACACCCTTTACAAGTGATAATGTATCATTAAAATATTGAAAATATGATTCTGTTTGTAGGCTATACTAACGTAACTCCTGAGTGTGTGTGTGTGTGTGTGTGCTGATTTTGTGTTTTCTTGTATTTATGTGTACTTATTATTTTTTCAATAGTTTTTTGGCAAGATCAAATTCGAGGTTATACCAATCTCCGATATTCTATAAATATTAGCAACACTAGTATTGCTACCCAGAAATATCTTGTTCACAGTGATCATACTTCTCCGTATTCATAGACCGTGGAGCCTGTAATCCCAGTAGTAGTAGATTACTTATTCAACATTTTATGTAGAACAATTCGGCAAAGTAATATTGTTTAGTTACTAAATATTACGGAGACCTCTGGCAGACAGTTTTGGCAGCTGTTCTACGAATGATGTATGTTAATGTCACGTAAGAGATTATTTCTTGGCACTGAAACATGGTGGCGGAGCATACAATTGTTTGCTCTGCTGTTTTGCATTCGACAATTCTTCTGTTATATTGTCTAGCGCCGAATAAGTGAATAGGAGTTTTATTGTCCCCATGTAATGGAATCGAATGGATATAATCATGTGAATGAATAACAAAGTATTCTGTAGTATCCATTAATATGTGTTTTAGGGTATTTTCTATTAAGTGAACGATTAAGTTTGATTTATTTATTTATTTGAAAACTTAACAGCTAAGTTACATATATCATGGGTGAAGTTAAACATTTTTAGACTCTTAGCCAATAATAAAGTTTCGCGACAAGTAAAAGAAAATTGCGTGCACCACTTAAACATAGGCAATTGTACGTTTGATCTTTCCTTTAAATTTACATTCTTCTTATTAATTAAATTCTTTAATTTCTTAACTAATTTCAGCAACAGTCTTTTTTCGTATCTCAGAATTGACTTTATGTAATATCTACTCTGGAGAATTAGTGTTATATAGGTACGTCAAACACAAAAAGATCATCTTAGTACCAGGTACTCAACACTTGATGTTAGGAGGTTGTATTTATTTATTTTTACTTAACGGCTAAAAACTTTCATTGCGAGATGCAGGATTGGTAGTTACTCAGTAATTCAGTAAGTCTTCCTTAGATGGTATTGAAGTATTTTTATATTTGTATTGGAAGTCGTTCACCACCATAACATAAATAAACGTATAAACTCAAACTCGAACTATATCTATTTCATAAAAAAAAAGTTTCAAATAGTTTTTTTATGTAGCCTCTAAAGTGATAGATTAACACACACAATAGCAACAATCTTTCTTTTTTCAAATTATAGTATAGTATCTTAATATGTAAACAAATTATAGTATGTATAGTATCTTAATATCATCGCCAAGGTAATCCGCATTGTAATACCGTAGTGCGTGTTGTTTTAACAAACCAAACCAATATTTTATTCAACGATATATAGCATACGGTGCATTATACCACTTTTTCAGAATAAAATACTGTTGCCACGGTACAAGAAATAAAAAAAAAACACGAGGAAAACCGTGTTTAAAAGACATTTATTTATATTTTAGATAAAAATATTTGCCACAAATAGTACACTAATTATTTGATTCTTATTTGGTCTCCACAAAAATAAAAAATCGCTACATACGCCCACGATGTAGATTAAGTTATACTGCATGGTCTATGACAAGTCAACACACAGATTCAAATTCAAATTACTATTTAGCGAAAACGGGTAGGTAGATATAATTATATTATTATATTACAATAGTCATGGTACCTACCCATTTTATAAATGAAATTGTGACGCTTACTTTTCTACTTATCAAACATGTTTAGGTTACCTCTTACAAATAATAACAATTCGTACACATACAGACAGGGCACGGTTAGTATTTTGAGTCTCTTGAAATACGGTTTACAGGTGTCAATTTGTTGAAGTTTGCACATTGTCCTGACACATCTCTTCTGAGTTATAAATACTTGTTCTATTTCAGTACAGTTACCACAAAATATGATCCCATTCCTCAAGATCAAATCCACGTATCCGTGATATGCTGTTGATTCAATTTTTTTAATGTTATTATGTGTTTTATTTAGATTATTTCTTAAGTTATTTAATGTTAACCATTTTATTACATTATTGAAAGTATTTTATATGTCAGACTCAAGGAGCGACTTGTCTTTAGGTGTAAATATAATTGTACTGTCATATGCGAATAGAATAGAGGGATGTTTTGTAATCCTTGGCAGGTCATTAATATATATATTAAATAAAAGCAGTCCCATTACACTGCCTTACGCTATTCCTAACTTAATCTCTCTATAATCAGACATATAATATTCCTCATTTCTCACTTTTGGGCGCAGCCGTGTTATCTGAGTACATTGTTTTCTTTTTGAGAGATAAGATGCGATCAGATTTAATACATTAAATTTATTTTGCTCATTTTCGCACTTGAGCAATATTTAAAGTTTATTAAAACATTTATCATAATTAATTACTTATACCTATCTTAAATTTACGTAAAATTTCTAGTCTTTTTGCATATTATTTAGGCATTAAATATAAGAGTAGAAATAAAAGAAGACATCTACTGTTTATTATATTAGAAAAGTTGTAAAGAGCAACGGGTGATATTCATCCACAGCCTTTAGTAGTCCACTACTGGACATAGGAATCACCTTAGAAAAGAGGTTTTAGCCTACTATGAGAACGGGTTAAGAGTAATACTTTACTAAAAAAAAGTTCTGTTAAAATAGAAAACGCCCGCATTAGGAATATATCTTGTGTCGTGGGGGACTTTACAAACAAACATGAAACGGTCATAAAGAACACCCAGACTCAGAACAATAAGTTGTGGATCATACAAATTGTTGTCCCATGTGGGGTTGGACCCACAACACTCAGCGTAGGAGTAAGCGGTAAGGTGGCCGCCTAAACCACTACGCCATCCGTGCAGCCATTTTACATCGAAATTACCTTTTAAAACAGTTGCGAGATTGATAATTGATCGGAACTGAATTGTGACTGAACTTTCATTACGAGAATTGCCCCCTGATAACAGAACACTGCGTATTTGTAGACTGCAATCATTTGCAGTCAGACATATAATATTAGCATTTAGCCCCGGTAAGGTGACGACCCGAGATTGATTCCATATAAGAAAAAGATACGAGTATTATCATCATCATTGGCTGAATATGGTACTAAAATTATTTGAGATCGTTCGGATTAGCACTCATTACTGTACTTAGTCCACTTCGTCATTTTTAACCGACTTCAAAAAAAGGAGGAGGTTCTCAATTCGACTGTATTTTTTTTTTTTTTTTTTTTTTGTATATTTGTTATGTTGTCCACTCTTAAAAAAAAT
This sequence comes from Arctia plantaginis, assembly GCA_902825455.1. Taxonomy (NCBI): domain Eukaryota; kingdom Metazoa; phylum Arthropoda; class Insecta; order Lepidoptera; family Erebidae; genus Arctia; species Arctia plantaginis. The sequence continues at coordinate 12,207,989 of CADEBD010000300.1, forward strand.
GTTTTCATAAATTGAACTAAAATATTATAAACTAGCATTTCCCCGCGGCTTCGCCCGTGTGTATGTCGGTTATCGCGGTGAAAATTAGCCTATGTTACTCGCTGTGATGTAGGTATCCATTGGTAAAATATTTTTTTAAATCGGTTTAGTGATTTAAGACAATGTCTGTGATGCCCTAAGAAGTATAAATAGTCTAGTTTAGTAGTCCTAACTGCTAAGCCGGAGGTCGTGGGTTCGAGCACGGTAATTTGTTCTGTGTCTGCGTGTAATTTATCTATAATATGTATGTATTGAAAATTTTTAAACTATGTTTATCAGCAGCCTGGTTACCATAGTACAGGTTCTGCATAGTTTGGGACCAGACTGCGGTGTGTGTGATTTGTGAAGTTATTATTATTATTTAAAACCACATATTTAACTTCACCATTAGTTGCATAGACTAATTTGAAAAAAAAAAGAGTTTACCATTGGAACTACACCATTGAGAATGGAAATTGCCATAACACCAAGAAAATATCACTATAAGCTACAAAGTTTTTTAGTGTTAGACAATATCGATATACGTAAAAAAAATTTTTTGGAATGCGTTACAGGGTTTAGACATATCTATTTACAAGTAGACGATCTTAGTGTAAACGTTACTAGAGACTCTTTTTCGACTATAGTATACCTGTAAAAGATAAGCACTTACATTACGTAACAAAGCCAAGAATAGTTTCTTACGGTACTTAAACTAGAGTAGGTATTCTGTGAGTAGAGTTTGCAGTATTTTGTCTAAGAATGACTTCAGCAATCCATTTCAGGTGGTTTTGTGCAAAAGCGCGGCAGAAGGGTCTCGATACAGTATCTCGTACAAACTCCTCTAAGTGCAACATTTTGAAGAAACAATTGTTACAAAGTTCCCGTCTCCCAACGATTGAATTCACTAACTTTAAAGTGTGTTATTTCTTACAGGCGCAACTTTGTTGTTCAACGGAACTGACAGTTGCGTGGTATTGACTTCGCGATACTTGTTATTTGTTATGAACGCTTACAAGAGTAAGTTAATAAAAACAAAACGTGATAAACGTTCCAACTTGTTACAATTTTTGTTGTTTGAGAAGCCTACAAAGTTAAAATTCGCTCGCGCTTAACGTATCGTTACATACCGAAGTATATTTATGTTATCTTTTATCTAATAGTCAAATTTTTATAAACTTTATCAAATTTAATATTTTATTTATACACCTACCTCATCATATTTCTACATCACCTAAAGGTTGACTGGGAGAGAATGCCCCATGGCATTAAGTTCGCCTTTGTACAACATCTGCATCAAGTTCTAAATAAACAAATATATGTTTTTTTCTTGTTCTGTTGAAAGAATAAAACTCATCAACAGCCTTTAGTAGTCCTCTGCTCTCCTAAGAAAGGAGGTTTCGGCGCACTATACCACGCTGGCCAAACGGGTTGGTATAGGGTGTTTGTTTCAAGCCAGACTGAACCGGGACCTACTAGAGGAGGCAGCCATAATTCACTCGTGGCTGTCTCCTCGTGGCCCCGACCGAGGAAGGTCGACGTGGGGGCTGGTCGCTTTCGCGATGCGATTACGCATGTCTGCGATGCGGCCATGCCCCGCATTCGAGGTCGTCGGCCTCCAAGGAAGGAGGTCTACTGGTGGTACCTAGGAGCTGGCGGACTTCCGTGCGGCCTGTACACGTGCCCGGAGGTCCTACACGCGCAGTCGGCGGCGTCACCGTGGAGGACGGTGAGGAGAACCGGCTTCATGAGGAGTACCAAGAGGCGCGGGAAAACTCTGAAGCTGGCCATTAGCCGCGCCAAAGAGATAAAGAGAAAGGAAGATGCTGGAGGGTCTCGATCGTGACCCCCTGGGGTCGCCCCTTATCGCGCGGTGCGAAAAAACCTCAGCGCGTCGGGCCCCCCCCCTTACGGAGACTCTCCAGCCCAGCTTCCTGCGAGAACGTGGTTGAGGGCCTTTTCCCGCAACGAGCGGAACACACTCCCCCGGCGATGGCCTCCTTGGCCCGGAGGACGACGGGGAGCACGGGGAGGATAATGTTCCGCCCGTCCGGGATTCGGAGGTAGGGGCGGCTGTTTCTACGGATCCGTTTCCAAGAACACCGCCCCTGGGCCAGACGGGGGTACCGGCCCGAGGTGCTGGCCCTAGCCCTCAACCACATGGCAGGACCGCCTCGGGGAGGTGTTCGACGCCAGCTTGGCGTCGGGACGCTTTCCTGAGTGCTGGAAGAGCGGGAGAAGCTGGTCCTATTAAGGAAGCCGGGACGGCCTGCCGGATTCGGTTCGCGGCCTACAGGCCCATCGTGCTGCTGGACGAGGCGGGTAAATTGTTTTGTGAGAGGGTTCCTTCTCATCGCCCGCATCGTCCGGCCCTCTACGATGGTGGGCCCCGATCTGTCGGAAGACCAATTTGGTTTTTCGGGCGGGTCGTTCGTTCGGACAGTCGAGCGCTCTGTGTGGCGGCGCTGAGGGCCGGTGACCCCGAAAGAGGCTTGCCGTGTAGCTGTGGGCGGCGTGTGTTTGGCGGCAGCGCTCACGCATTCAATAGTCTGCCATTCAGCTGCATCACGGGGAAGCACTCCATATCATGGGGTGCCAAATTACATGAGGCGGCTAGTGCAGACTATTATTAGAGGAGCCGTTACACCGTCGTGTACGAGGACCGATGAGCGGTAATTTGAAGGTTTGTTCGGACAATTGTCGTGCGGTGTTCCACAGGGGTCTGTTCTTGGACCCCTCTTGTGGAACATAGGGTACGACTGGGCCCTTCGCGCCGATTCCCACGGGGGGTGTAACTCTGTTACGCAGGACGAATACCCTGGTGAACAGCACGGGACTGCGGCAACTTCCAAGAGGCGGCCGCGCCTATGGCCACAGGGGGAGTATCCCCGGTGGCGGGCGCATTGAGGCGCTGGCTTACGGGTGCCCTAGATAAGACGGAGGCCCTGGTATTTCATGGTGCCCCGTCGTGGTCCACCCCTGCGGTCCTCAATCGTGGTCAAAACTCGTCCTCCTACGGTTTGTGCCCAGATGAAATATCTGGGCCTGATCCTCGACGGGACGGGTAGGCCCTTCGACGACGCACTTCCGAGCATCTTGCTCCCAAAGTGGTCGCCGAGCGCTGCGTCTGCCCTAGGGTGACTTGTTGCCCAATTTGGGGTGGACCAGCGTCGCGAAAAGACGGTGTACACGGGGGTTGTTCCCTGTGTCAATGGACACTATACGGGCACCGGTTGTGACCGCCCAGAATAGGCACGCCTCCTGGCGCCCTCAGAGGGTAATGTAATGGCGGAAGACCAACGAGCCACGAGGCCCGTTGGTCGTTCCGGCTGGAAGAGCTCCACGCGCTGGCTTCCCCGCCTATTGAGGACGTCTCAGCCAAGTCATCGCCGAGTGGGCACGGCGCAGGCAAGGGGACCCCTTTTCCTTCCGGCTGACGAGAGGTGAATTTCCGGCACGGTTGCTTCGGAAAGTACTGCACTCGGTCGCTAGGAGGGAACTGAGTCCGCCTCGCAACCACTGCGAATTTGCACCGAGGACTCGGCCCAGCACACGCTGGCGGTCTGCCCCCGACTTACAGGGCGCACGCAGCGCCGGGCCCTCATTCAGTCATCGGATACCCGTGGAATCTCTCGCTACCGGCAGTAGTACGCTCCTCATGGCCGGTAGAGACAGAGTTGTTTTACCGCCGGTTCGCACCCTTCTGCGGGAAAAGTAATCGTCGACAGGAAGGAGGCAGCGAGAAGGCCCGGCAATTCTTAGAGGGACGGACATCCACGCGGACCCGATCCGGCCGCCGGCGGAACCGGACGGAGGAGGCGCGCCTATCACCGCCTCATGCGACCGCGTGTGGCACGGTGGTGGACGGGGTGGGTTTACCCTCACACCCCGCAGTAGGTTGAGCCAGCCGCGAGGGGGCGGCGTCGAGTGTGCCGGAAGTCGCCTAAAAGGAGGAAATATTGAGACGGAGCCCGCCACCTAGGGCGGGGGGCTGGCGCTAGGAGGGGTCGGATGTCTTAACAACAAGCTAGTTCCCGGGATCCCTCCTGTTAACCAGGGGGCGCAGAGTGCACACCGTGTGGTTTGAGGCAACCACTATCCTATAGGTCGAAGTCAGACAACACACAACCCCGCCGCAAACCCCGGTGGCGGATATCGTTTGGTGGGGTGCACGGTCGCGGGGAGTTCAACCAACGTATTGGCCAACAGACCAAGAAAAATGCCGGATGTTATTGACTTCTGTGTCGGCAGAGGAATGTAGCACAAGACACGTCTAGCGTTGGCGATGCTTCTCGGCATCAACAGTCCCAGAACCAATATCCGACTATACACTGCTCTATATCAAGGCGCCTTTCCTCGCCGCCCTCCTTCTCGACCCGTCACATTATGATTGTCCCATCCCTCCCTCATCTTTTCTTGTTATATTTGTTTAGTTGTCAGCCTCGCTCTCCTTTCCCTTTTTCCACACCCTCCCGTATCTCTTCGACATTATATCTGCGTACTTTTTAGTCGGGCATTTACTTTACACCCACGGGTTGAATAGGGCGTTTACAGAACGTAAACTAAAAATGTAGAAACATACACACATTTCTTCTAAAATTTTAGTTTACGTTATCGTAGGCATCTAACCGGATAAATAGTTCAGATCAGGACTCGGACAACCTCCTCTGTTTCTGCAAAAGAATTTTTTATCTAAAGAGGCCATTTGGGAAGAGAAACACTACCCATGAGTTAATTTTTGTGTTGTCACGATTTGTTCATTCAACGTTGTCGTAAGTAAAGGAAAGAATTGCCTTTCTGCGACAAAATCGCTCATTTGTACATACCTTTTAACAGTAATAAAGAATTTTCTTTTGGTATACATAAAGTATGTTGATTTCTATAATAGAATTTTATTGTCCTCAGCAGAAAGAGTGCTTACCAAGCTTTTACACAACATTACCCTATTCGACAAAGAGAGTAATTTATGTTCCGAACAAGGATTTGGTTACTCCTGTGGAGGGAATCAAAAGTTTCCTTCATTTCCGCAAAAACTGTTCTTGTGGATAGGTGAACATAGGACAGTGTCATAAAGTAGACGCACAATTGTTTTAATTAGACCACATTAAGTAAATGGATGTGATCTGCCGATGCAGCTATTGGATAAACTTTCACAATGATACCAGGCGACTGGAAAATAGCTAAGGAGATAAAAATAGTGTTTTTAATTGGATAAAAGTATTAGTTTATAGAAAACAGTACTTATAATTTGTAGTTGTTTTGTTAATCTATGACAGTATAAAATCTAATAATATTACAGATAGGAATCTGAGGGGTTGGGGGGGGGGGCCCTTTTATTTCCCCCGGCGGTGCGAAAAAACCTCAGCGCGTCGGGCCCCCCCCCTTACGGAGACTCTCCCAGCCCAGCTTCCTGCGAGAAGTGGTTGAGGGCCTTTTCCCGCAACGAGCGGAACACACTCCCCCGGCGATGGCCTCCTTGGCCGGAGACGACGGGGAGCACGGGGAGGATAATGTTCCGCCCGTCCGGGATTCGGAGGTAGGGGCGGCTGTTCTACGGATCCGTTCCAAGAAACACCGCCCCTGGGCCAGACGGGGGTACCGGCCCGAGTGCTGGCCCTAGCCCTCAACCACATGGCAGACCGCCTCGGGGAGGTGTTCGACGCCAGTCTTGGCGTCGGGACGCTTTCCTGAGTGCTGGAAGAGCGGGAAGCTGGTCCTATTAAGGAAGCCGGGACGGCCTGCCGATTCGGTCGCGGCCTACAGGCCCATCGTGCTGCTGGACGAGGCGGGTAAATTGTTTTGAGAGGGTTCTCTCTGCCCGCATCGTCCGGCACCTCTACGAGGTGGGCCCCGATCTGTCGGACGCCCAATTTGGTTTTTCGGGCGGGGCGTTCGACAGTCGACGCTGTGTTGCGCCTGAGGGCCGTGACCGAAGAGGGCCGTGAGCTGTGGCGGCGTGCTGTTGGCGGTGTCACGCATTCAATAGTCTGCCATTCAGCTGCATCAGGGAAGCACTCCACTATCATGGGGTGCCAAATTACCTGAGGCGGCTAGTGGCAGACTATTTTAGAGGAGCGTACCGTCGTGTACGAGGACCGAGAGGGTAATTTGAGGTGTCGGCCCATGTCGTGCGGTGTTCCACAGGGGTCTGTTCTTGGACCCCTCTTGTGGAACATAGGGTACGACTGGGCCCTTCGCGCCGATTTCCCCCCGGGCTGGGTGTAATCTGTTACGCAGACGATACCCTGGTGACAGCCCGGGGGGCAAACTTCCAAGAGGCGGCGCGCCTGGCCACAGGGGGAGTCTCCCTGGTGGTCGGGCGCATTGAGGCGCTGGGCTTACGGGTGGCCCTAGATAAGACGGAGGCCCTGTTATTTCATGGGCCCCGTCGTGGTCCACCCCCTGGCGCCTCAATCGTGGTCAACTCGGTCCTCGTACCGGTTCGTGCCCAGATGAAATATCTGGGCCTGATCCTCGACGGGAGGTGGCTCTTCGACGAGCACTTCCGACATCTTGCTCCAAAGCTGGTCGGCGCTGCGTCTGCCCTAGGGTGACTTTTGCCCAATTTGGGTGGACCCAGCGTCGCGACAAGACGGCTGTACACGGGGGTTGTCCGGTCAATGGCACTATACGGTGCACCGGTGTGACCGCCCAGAATAGGGCACGCCTCTGGCGCCCTCAGAGGGTAATGGTAATGGCCGGAACGACCAACGAGCCACGATGGCTCGTTGGTCGTTCCGGCTGGAGACTCCACGCGCTGGCTTCCCCGCCGTGGAGGCTCTCCAGCCAGTCATCGCCGAGTGGGCAGGGCGGCAGCACGGGACCCTTTCCTTCCGGCTGACGCAGGTGCTTTCCGGGCACGGTTGCTTCGGAAAGTACCTGCACTCGGTCGCTAGGAGGGAACTGAGTCCCGCCTGCCACCACTGCGAATGCAGTGAGGACTCGGCCCAGCACACGCTGGCGGTCTGCCCCGCATGGGCGACGCAGCGCCGGGCCCTCACTGCAGTCATCGGAGTGGATCTCTCGCTACCGGCCGTAGTACGCTCCATGGCCGGTAGCGACAGTTGTTTTACCGCGGTCGCAACCTTCTGCGAGGAAGTAATCTCGCAGAAGGAGGCAGCGGAGAAGGCCCGGGAGGACGACCTCCACTCGGACCCGATCCGCCGCCGGCGAACCGGACGGCGGAGGCGCGCCTATCACCGCCTCATGCCGCCCTGAGTGTGGCCGGTGGTGGACGGGGTGGGTTTCCCCTCCACCCGCATTAGTTTGGCCAGCCGCGAGGGGGCGGCGTCCGCGTGTGCCGGACGTCGCCTAAAGAGAGGAAAATATTGAGACGGAGCCCGCACCAGGAGCGGGCTGGCGCTAGGAGGGGTCCGGATGTCTTAACAACAGCTGTTCCCGGATCCCTCCTGTTACAGGCGCAGAGTGGCACACCGTGTGGTTTTAGTCGGTCCGAGTCCGACACACCACCCCGCCGCAAACCCCGGTGGGGTGACGGTCCGAGGGGATTTCCACACGTTAAAAAAAATAAATAAAAGGGTTTGTTTCAAGATTTTCCTTCTCTTTGTAGTGCTGTTCTCTTGCAATTTGCTCTTTTAGTCGGCTCTTACTTACACCCACGGGTTGAATAGGGCTGTTTACAGAACGTAAACTAAAAATGTAGAAAATACACACATTTTCTAAAATTTTAGTTTACGTATCGTAGGCATCTACCGGATAAAATTCAGATCAGGACTCGGACAACCTCCTCGTTTCTGCAAATATTTTATTCTAAATAGGCATTTTGGAAGAGAAAACTACCCATGATTTAATTTTTGTGTTGTCGATTTGTTCATTCAACGTTCTAAGTAAGGAAAGAATTGCTTTCTGCGACAAAATCGCCCTTTGTACATACCTATTAACCTAATAAAGAATTTTTTTTTTGGTATACAATAAAGTATGTTCTATTCTATAATAGAATTTTATTGTCCTCACAGAAAGAGTTTTACCAAGCTTTCCCAAACATTACCTATTAGACAAAGAGGTAATTTATTTCCGCACAATGATTTGGTGTGGGGGAATCAAAAGTTTCTTTCATTTTCCGCAAAAACTTTCTTTGGATAGTGAACAAGGACATTGTCATAAAGTAGACGCACAATGGTTTTATTAGCCACATTAAGTAAATGGATGTGATCTGCCGTATGCAGCTATTGGAGTAACTTTCACAATGAACCATGCAGACTGGAAAATAGAAGAGATAAAAATAGTGTTTTAATTTGGATTAAAAGTATTAGTTTATATATAAACAGTACTTATAATTTGTAGTTGTTTTGTTAATAGAACATTATAATAATCTAATAATATTACAGATAGGAATCTGAGTAAAGATGATTAGGTAACATACTGGTGCTTATATGTATATATTTAGTAGCTTTTTTTCCGCGACTCCGTCCGCTTGACGTCAGATATCGTTGAAGATACAAACAATTAATTCAAAATTGCCTGCGACTTTGATAGCGCTGCCTCAGGGCCGCGGGTACGGGTGTGCAGAGCGTGCACCGCATACTGGTGGATTTTTCAAGAGGGCGGCAAAAACAGAAATTGGAACGAAAACGAAACTTTAGTAACATTTATTGATCGATGTACGAAAATAAATGCAAATGTTTATAAGCTTCGAATTACTTTATTAAAGTAATAAAAGTATGTATAATTTGAAACACTCAAGATGCGGGGTTATCAAATATTCTGTACCGGGTGAAAGTTTTATGGGACAGCTTAATTCTGGCACGCTAAGACGGTAAGACCCTTTGATATTTGCTGACGCAAAGGAAGCTTTGGAGGTCCCCTGTGCGTGATCCGCTAAGAGCCAACGCCCGGGTGCACTACGATGGCCAGAGCGTAGTCATGACGCTTTACACACCAGAATGTCCAGCGTGGATGAATGGGGAGTGATATGGTGGAGATCTTTTATGACAATGCGATAGCATTTACTGTCTTTAGGGGCAAATGTATGCCCTATTAGACCGTTTGCTCTTATAGTCCCTATGATTTTCTCATACTCCTCAGCAGTACTGACCGGAATGTGGAGTAGGTATTTTATAATTAACTTAAATTTGCTGTTAACTGTTTGAAGTAGCTTTGATAGCTCAGTAACATCCTCTATGCCGTTAAGAACGATAGTTGGGGGTTTACTGGGTTTAGAATAGTTGGTAGTGCACGATTCATCCTTTGGGTCTAGACCCAAAGGACGAATCGTGCACTACTAAGGCTATAGGCTAAGTGCTGTAACTGTTTTTCGGGGTAGTACTCTGGACCTCTGATGGAGAACTGCAATATTTTATTTTCTGGCTATTGCTATTCAGTGACGAATGGAGGATGTCTTCCTCTTAGCCCAGGCGATTAAGCCAAGGCCACCGTTCTCACGAAACATGACTGCAAGATTACGGTTTGTAGAAGTCATTTCCTACCTCCACGGGAAGTGGTTGCAAAGCCTGCCTAGTAGGTTAGTTGACCGCCACCTACGACTCGGCGTTTGTAGTTCTTTAGCACCACCCGGGGGACTCGTGTAGGGTTTTGGTTAGGTAGCTCTTACGGACGCGAATAACTTTGCCCTGCAAAAATTCCATAACACAATTATTGTATTGAAATTAAGTAATATGCTTTCTAAATTCATTGAAATAAAGATAAAAAACTAGATCGGAAAAGAAATTCATAACCACCCCACCGGTTGTCTGGTGGCGGATGTCCGAAGGGGGATTTCCGCATGGAAAAAAGGGCGGCTTCATCGGTATTGCACGCAGGCGCTCGAACAGCTAGCGACAGCCCTGCGCTGACTTAGTGGTGTAGTACGATACGTGAGGCCTTGGGTTCGATTCTCAAAAAAATTCATAGGGTTTTTCTGAGAGGATAAATCCTTTTTAAAAAAAGTTGAACCGACTTCTAACAATACTAACAAAGAACACTAAAAACCTAGCAGCAATCGCGGTGGATTTGCTGTCATTTTTTGAACAGTTCCGTGGTCTGTCTCGAAAACTCATCATCAGATCTATATGAAATATAAATGGGATCATTTTGGAAAAAAACTATTGTCGAAAAAAAAAAATTTTTTTGGAAATTCGCCCAAAATTACGGAGTTACGACTATTATACGAGAGACGGAGTTATGACTATTATAAAAAAAAAACATCCGAATTGACCACCTCCTCCTTTTTGAAGTCGGTTAAAAAATAGCTTAAGTTACTCCTTATATAGACGGCTACCTGGTAGTAAAATATTATCGAAATCGGTCCAGCCGTTTAGAAGATTACCTGAACAAACAGACAGACAGATAAAAAAATTGAAACTTTTTTTTAGACATAGGTATCGTGCAAATAACCGTTTGAGCATGAAAAAACCTATTATTTTGACATTACAAACAGACACTTCAATTTTATTGATTTGTATGTTGTATGTATTATGTGTGTGTGTATTTGTATATAGATAAAAGTAGAAACTGATAGAATTCTAAATAATAGTAATAAAAATTCTTTATCAGCAACATAATTAACTGTTTTAAATCCATATAATGTTTAAATAAAACTCGGACTGCATTTTACGCTGGTTTGTAATGTTGACAAATAGGTACGTTGTACAGAGCTGTGATCCCGATCAAGTATATAAGGCGAGTGTATGTAATGCCAATCGTATTCCTCCCCCTCACCTGCGCCAGCGTTTCAGCCGGTTGAAAGCACCGGCCCATCGCGATGCAGAGGATCGGGGTTTGATTCTCGACAATGTGTATATTTTATATGCAAGGGTATTTAAATTTCATTGTATGGAAAGAAAGATTTTTTACCTAATATGTTGTTAATGATTGTTCTTTTTAGTAACTGATACGGTTTACCTTATAAAACACAGAACTTTGAATCATCGGTTTTCATGGTGTAAGTTTCAAATTTTCTATAATATAGATAAATAGAATTTCGTGATTCTAACTTTCAAAATGACGAACTTACCATACAACTGTTCATTCCTTATTTTAGTTCCCCCCTTAGGGGATGAATTTTCAAAAATCCATTCTTAGTGCACACCTACGTCACTTAAGGAACAATTGTGCAAAATGTTATACTTCTAGATCGAGGGTTTCAAATGAATGAATAAATGCGGTTGATTGAATCAGTCAGTGAATCTGTGTGTCATTTTCTTATATATACAGGCTTACTAAGTCGACCTAGATACTTTAAGGGGTTTTGTTCGGTAAGAAATCAAAATAAGCATATAAAATGACTATGAAATGATATGTTCCTCGCTCGTATCCTGAAGGTCCTGATCAGGATAAAAGGACAAACTATTTAAGTTATTTCATTGTCATCGGTCCTTGATAAGTGTGCAAAGTTTTTATTTAAGTCGACGATTGAAAGTGGGTCAAAATCACGTTAGAAGATTCTGTTTGTATTCTGTCTGGTACATACGTACCAAGCTAATAAAAGCCTGTTAAATAGATCATTTTTTGATAAACGTTGACTTTGTTTTAATATATAGTAATAAATTCGATATTACCTACTTACATACTTTAAGGTCAACATAATTAGAGGTTTTGTTTGTAATGTTGTCCTTTTTAACTTTACTACAATGCCTCCTAGGTCATAATCAGCCGAATCTGAGTTCTGTGCTGTCGAATTATCTCTGCTTCTCTATTCAATGCTTTGTTAATGCAGTCTTAAATAAATAAATATATTATAGCGGAACAGATTATTTCTTCGTTAACGTGAAAGTTCATTACATACGTCATGAAGAAAGTCCAATAACTTTTTTTTATGGTACAAAGGGGCAAACGAGCAGACGGGTCACCTGATTTTTTTTTTTTTTTTTTTTTCTCCGTGCGGAAATCCCCTCGGATACCATCTGTCGGTGGCATGTCGGACTCGAACCGACTAAAACCGCACGCCGTCTCGGGTACTAATAGCCGGGGAACCAGGTATAGCCTAGAAAGGAAGTCCCTGGTGCCCCGACATACCTCGGGTCATCTACAGACAAGTAGACGACCCCCCCCCCCCCCCCCCCCCCCCCCCCGTGTGGGAACCCCATGTTCCCTGTGCTCCCTGGAAGCGAGCGCGCTTCGCAACGCGCTCGCCGCCACCCCGGCCTGCTTTTGCTAGGGTGACAGATGACCTCACCTGTCACCCCCAGGCCTGCGCTTATAGAGGACGGAGGTCGTTCTGCGACCTCCGGCGCCTGAGTCGCCTGCGGTACCTGGCCCGTTCCCGGGCCTGGCGGGCCGGGGAGAGTCCTAAACCTCTCCCGGTCCCGCTACGCCGTCTCCTTCGCGAGCCCATGGACACCTGCAACTCAAAAGTCACAAGTGCGTTGCCGCCCTTGGAGTAACTCTCGCTTGAGTCAGTGGGAGGGGGGATTTGGACTCCGGTAACCTCACTCACTCAGTAAAAGGCAACGAAATAATTTTAATAACTTTATTAATAAAGTTATTAAAATTCTACTAAAATGTATAAAAGTTACTTTATATGATTTTTTCTGTAACAGTAACAGGTCTGATATGTAAGAAAAATGGAGGAAACTATAATTTTTTATTTTTGGAAATTTATAAAATCTCAACATGTTAAAAAAAATATAGGGCTTGAAACACAAGATATTTAAGACTAAAGTGTTATCCGTCAGTGTACTACGGCTACGCGGTTCTCGCCCGACGCGTGAAATTGAATTAGCAACTCATTAGTGACGCCAATAAAACCGGCTGGTCGGCTGCTCACATCCCCGCTATGGCGGTAGGGAGTACAAGCGACCCCTGTCGCACTGCTATACCGATAAACGCTCGACATCCCTGTTAACACACATCTCGTCCATAAGAGGTAAGTAAGCGCATTTGCATCCATCGAGTGGCTTAACCGTAAAGCTTACTGATCCCTGAATAAGGTAACATTGTTACAAGTGTGTAATAATATAACATTTGTTTTCAATGTATTATTAAAATTTTTGCTTTTATCAAAAATCTTTTTGTTGGCCTTACAACTTTCGCAAGATACAAAAAATTCTTAGGCTCATGAGCTCTTGTATAAATCAAAGAGAAATCGCCAAAGAAGCCTTAACTAACGAAATTCTTGCGAGACATTACGTAGACTTCATATTAGACAACATATTGTAAAATATGTTGTCTGGGTACGCACTGTTAATATTTCAATAAAGTGTACTACTTATACTTACTGTGTGATACTTTTATATGTTAGAAATATTTCAAAGCGTTGGAGCGCGATTCCCAGCGGCGGCAGAGGGTAAACTCCTGCGAATTATAGGCACTTAGTTTAAACGATAGCCCGTTGGGATTCAACCCGTTTCGTTACACTCAGTAATCTTTGACATATCGCTTGATTTTATAATTAATACTTATTTTTTTTAACCGACTTCAAAAAACGAGGTTCTCAATTCGTCGAAATCTTTTGATTAACTTAAGACACTTATATTATTTTGCAATCGCTTTCCATCAGGCGACCCGTCTGCTCGTTTGTCCCCTAGTACATAAAGAAAAGTTTTTTTTTTAATATTTAGTAGTCTTTGCCTGTGATTAAATGAACGCAAGGCATATTTTACTTGTGTTTTTTTAACAAACATTCTACCAACCAATAAAAAGTGCTCCGTTCGGTGACGAATTAACACAAACTATACCAACCCGTCTAGCTACCGGGGTATAGGAGACCTAAACCTCCTTTGTAAAGAGAGGCATATGTCCACCAGTGGACTATTAAAAGCTGTTCATGATGATGATACACAGAGTTATTTTTATTGTACTCTACAAGTATTTAACTTCACAAATAAAATAAGATTATATTCCTATTACCAAAATATAATTAATAGACTGAGTATACCGAGGGAGCTGTTGGTGTCCTTCTGCCTAACTTTGAAATGCCACAGCGTGGGTAGGTAGGGATGGAGGTGGCGTCACCTACCGACTGACTCAGGTACTCACTGGCATGGTTGCTTTGGTGAGTTCCTGAATCGGATCGAACAGGCGGCGGCACAATTCCAGCACTGCGCAGCTGACAACGCGAGGTTCTGGTCGACCAAATCGGACGAGACCTATCCGCGCCAGCAATCTTTGCTGCCATGCTGGCGGGTGAAGTGGGCTGGGGCGCAGTTGTCTCTTTCTGTGCTGTAATGCTCCAGAAAGAGACCGCTGAACGGGATTTGGAGAGGGCCGATCCCGAACGAATAAGACGTCATCCGCGGTATGAGCCACCGACCGGTATGCGGGCCGCCAGAGTGTGAGGACCTCTGGTGCCAGATTGATTACTACGGTAAGGGACATGTTAGCAGCCTGATTGCACCAATATGAGATCTTGCCGCAAGACTTAGTAAAATCCGGGGGGACCTGAAATCACATGGTCCGGGTCCTCCCCAGAGTAGGACGTCTGAGTCCGGTCGTTGGGGTGGTTTTTAGTGGAAACAATACCAGGAGTAGCTCCTGTGTCTCCTAGGAGACAGAGATAATAAAGGATTTTACACCTTTTTTTTTTTCTTTTTTTTTTCCGTGCGAAAATCCCCTGGGATACCACCTGTCGGTGGCATGTCGGACTCGAACCGACTAAAACCGCACGCCATCTCGGGTATTAATAGCCGGGGAACCAGGTATACCCTAGAAAGGAAGTCCCTGCTGCCCCGACATACCTCGGGCCATCTACAACAACAGGTAGACGACCCCCCCGTGTGGGAACCCCATGTTCCCTCTGCTCCCTGGAAAGGATTTTACACCTCTAAAAAAGTGCGTATGACTATTTTGTTTACACCAGAGACTAGTGAAGGAAAAAGAACAAATGTTTTTTTTTGAAATTTTAGAGTTGGCAGTAGTCGCGAATAAAGGTGTGAATTCACTATAAATGAATTCAGTATAAGTTCTTTCTGCTTTATTAAACAAAGCCGCTAACGTACAATAAATTGTATCAATTACAATTGATATAATTCACTGTACAAATATAACATTTTATTAATATTTAAAAAGTAATTTTGTAATTCATACAATTTATTGTATTTATAATAGTGTGTTCAGTTTCCTAGACTTGCCGTTTTGGGTACCAGTAGCAGAAAGCAAATTCCTGGCACCAAGACGTACCCTTCTTTTGGCAACAATGTATTACGCTTTCAGCTGCGACTATCGGGCTGCCGCATCTTCGGGGCGGCGACGCCTTCTGCGGAACCTGGACTACTGGAATGCAATTTCTTCCTGCGGTTGTAAAATGAACTTATTAGATATATTAAAATAACTTACTTAGTCATCGTTTCATGTGACTACAGCGTTCTTTGAAAAAACAAGCACAAAAACTGGCATGGTCGACAACCTGCGGATAACACTACTTGTCGTAGTATCAAATAAGTGTCCCCCTCAACTGTATTCTCATGTTGTCTTCGTGGGGTGGGGGGGGGGGGGGGACTTGCGAGGATCAGTGATCTCTGAGGCTATGCCGGTAGAGTCACTCATGCCGGATTGGCTCAGAGGGATACTACAGACTAAAAAGGATACTCGGTGGGGCCCTTCTTGGGTCACCGATAGTTGCTCCACTGTCCAAAGTGGAGGAACGACGACGGGCTCGTTGAGCACTTCCACTGCCACCAAGCAAGCTATGGGGACTTGCCACCGTTTGCACATCGTAATCCCGGTAGGAGTGTCGTGGTTATGTCTCACGACTCTAATCGGAGGCGAGGGTCTTGGCTTCGCCGCCCGGACTGCAAGGAAGTAAACCTCTATAAAAAAATTACTTCGAATCCCGTATTCTGGTGTGTGGTCAGGGGATGCATGGCTAAAGCGGGTCAAGAGTGACGCCCGCCGCGAGATGCTGGAGACACTGGAGTGGGATCCGTGAGGACACCCCTACCGTATGGTTAGGGGCAAGATGCGGTGTGCAACTCTTTCAAAGAGTGATTGCAAGGCGCCTCGTCAAGCATCTCGTCACCACTTCGTCTCCCGAGGCGAAGTGGTGTTGGCGGTGTCCTTGGACATCGCCAATGCGTTCAACACTTTGCCCTGGAGTTGCATCAGGGAGGCGCTCTTGTATCACAAAGTGCCTCTCTACCTCTGCCGCATAGTCGGGGCATATCTGTCGGAGAGAGCCGTCGTCTACCCAAGTAGGACCGGTTTCGGTAGACGTGGAATGTCGTGCGGTGTTGCGCCGGGGATCGGTGTTAGGGCCACTCTTGTGGAACATCGGCTACGACTGACGACACGCTCGTGACGGCGTGCGGCAAAACGCACCGTGAGGCATCGATGAGGGCCACGGCCGGGGTTGCCCAAGTAGTTGAGCGAATCCGGCGGCTGGGTCTCGAGGTGGCTCTGCACAAATCCGAAGCATTGTTCTTCCATGGGCTTCGGAGGAAGCCACCTGAGGGATCTAGCCTCATAGTTGGAGGCACTCGCATGGGCATCGAGCCCTCGATTAGGTATCTGTGGCTCGTACTCGATGGCTGATGGGACTTCGGACATCATTTCCGAGGTCTGGTCCCCAAATTGGTTGGGGCAGCGCGTGCATTAGCGCGGCTGCTGCAGAAACATGAAGGGACCCGATGACTCCTGCAGGAGACTCTACTCGGGGGTTGTGCGGTCCATGGCCCCTTTATGGGGCCCCAGTATGGGCGGAGGCCCTGAAGACCAGCAACGTCGCACTACTGTGACGACCGCAGCGAGTGCTGGCCACCAGGATCATAAGGTGACGCAGGTGATCACTGTGAGTGAGCCAACGCCTGAGTGCCACCATTGTGATGGTCGGACCGTGGACACGGCACTCCACACGCTGGCAGAATGCCCGGCGTGGGTGGAGCAGAGGCGAGACCTCGTGGCGGCCATCGAAGTGGAAGTTCTCCCGCTCGATAACCTTATTGCGGCTATTGCGCGGAGCGAGAGTGCGTGGAACTCTGCCGTCTCCTTCTGCGAGCAAGTTATGCTTGCGAAGGAGATGGCGGAGCGGGACCGGCAGAGGTTTAGAACTCTCCCGGCCCGCCAGGCTCGGGAACGGGTCAGGTACCACAGACTCAGTACTCAGGACTCAGCCGCCGGAGGTCGCAGAACGACCTCCGTCCTCCATAAGCGCAGGCCTGGGGTGACAGGTGAGGCCATCTGTCATCCGAGCAGAAGCAGGCCGGGGTGACGGCGAGCGCAAGAGGGAACATGGGGGTTCCCACACAGGGAGGGTCGTCTACCCGCCGTAGATGACCCGAGGTACGTCGGGGCACCAGGGATTTCCTTTCTAGGGTACACCTGGTTCCCCGACTACTGGTATCTAAGGCGGCGTGCGGTTTTCGTCGGTTCGAGTCCGACATTGACCGACAAAAAATAAATAAAAAAAAGGGGATGCATGGCTGTTGGGTAGTTCAGCCGCAAGCGCTCTCCCAGCCGGGGCACCTGCGGACCCCTCGGTTGGGTATAAATCTACGCTTGCCCGGGTAAATGGGGATCTCTGCCCGGGTCGACCTTTATTTCTCCCCCACTCGTGGGATCAATCATGCAATCGAATAAAACAAATATAAAAGAAACTGGAAAGGAAGGAAGGAAAGAGAAAAGTGGAAGAGTGGATGACTTCAAACGAGGAGCAATTGTTGCTCGTGACGCCTATCACCGAGCGGCTCCCAGAAGTCAGTCTGATTCCTGGGAGCCGAAGAACATCGGAATGTCTGCGTTCCAGATCAGGCTTTTAGTCAGATGGTGCGGGCGGTAACTCTAGTACGAGGACGGACGCACTGGAGCCCATGGAAAATGAGCTATGCGATAGCCGGAAACGCGGACGCTCCAGCGATGAGGAGAGCGACACGTCTCAAGAGAAGTTGTCTCCTAAAGTGGCAAGCAGCCGTAGAGGGAGTGAGAAGTCCCGAAAGCGGGTTAATAAGGCTGCCAAAAGAGCAGTCTCTACCCGCAGTTGCCATTGGTGGCGGTGGCCACTAAGAGGAAGCCGCGTAAACTACAAGCGCCTAAAACCGCGGCTGTGGTGGTTACCGTACCACTGGAGAGGGCTAACGATGGGCTGTCCTACGCGTCCGTCTTTAAAAAGCCCGGTACAGTCTCGCACACAATTTCGGGACGGTAGGTGTCAGAATGCGCCTCGCCCAGACTTGAGCTCGAGTCCTAGAGTTCCCTGGGACTGACGACGCAATGACGGCGCACACATTCGCCGAGAACCTGCAGGAAATATTTACAGCCACGGATTGTGTCAAGATCGCCAGGCCCACTAAGTGCGCGGAGCTGCGCATCTCGGGCCTGGACGACTCCGTAACGGCCAAGGATGTCCGCGTTGCAATGCGAGAGAAGACGGGGTGCAACGCGGCAACATCAGGGTCGGCACCATCCGCCCTGGTCCAGGAGGGCTTGGCGCAGTGTGTGTCAGCTATCCCGTAACGTCGGCCAACATTTTGGGTGACGCAGGGAAGCTGCTCATCGGTTTCGTGAACGCTAGGATCACAGTCCTGGCGGCGAGACCGATGAGGTGTTTTAAATGCCTGGGATCTGGACACACACGTGTTAGTCGTTTTGACTGCAGCGGACTACGTTTTCGCTGCGGTACAGGGGGGTCGATAGTGGATCTTTCGTTTGCTACCCCTGCCCTTGCCGCACGAGTAAGGAACTGGTATGTCTTGGAAGAGGTTGACACGCTCTCGGATCACTTATATATCCGATTTGAGCTCTCCCGGACCCAGGACCCCAGTAGGGGTCACGTCTTCCGCTTTCTGCGGTGGGCTGTTTGCCAGACTGAACACGGACCTACTAGAGGAGGCAGCCATAATTCACTCTTGGTTGTCTACTCAGGCTCCGACCGAGGAGGTCGATATGGGGGCCGGGCGATTTCGCGATGCGATTACGCAAATCTGCCATGCGGCCAGGCCCCGCATCCAAGGTCTTCGGCCTCCAAGGAAGGAGGTCTACTGGTGGTCCCAGGAGTCGGCAGACCTACGTGCGGCCTGTACGCGTGCCCGGAGGTCCTACACCCGCAGTCGGCGGCGTCACCGCGGAGATAGCGAGGAGAACCGGCTTCATGAGGAGTACCGAGAAGCGCGGAAAACTCTGAAGCTGGTCGGCGCTGCGTCCGCCCTAGGGCGACTTTTGGGCTGACTCAGCGTCGCGACAAGATGATTGTACACGGGGGTTGTCCGGTCAATGGCACTGTACGGTGCACCAGTATGGGCGGCGGCTCTGACCGCCCAGAATAGGGCACGCCTCTGGCGCCCTCAAAGGATATTGGCGGTTAGAGCCATACGCGGTTACCGCACCGTTTCGACGGAGGTGACTTGTGCGTTGGCCGGAACTCCCCCGTTGGATTTGGAGGCAGAAGTGCTTGCCGAAGTATATCGGCGGACGGCTGATTTCCGGGCGGGTAGTGGCAGTCGGCCGCCGCCCGAAGAGATACGCAAGTGGCGTGAGGCCGCTCGCCGAGCCACGATGACTCGTTCCGAGGCGAGGCGCTCCAGCCGGTTATCATCGAATGGGTAGGGCGGCAACATTGGACCCTTTCCTTTCGACTGACGCAGGTCCTTTCCGGGCACGGCTGCTTCGGGAAGTACCTGCACTCGGTCGCTGGGAGGGAATTGAGTCCCGCCTGCCACTGACAATAAAATCATAGTTTTAAAGAGAAAGTTTTAATCACGCCTATCGTTCTTAGATGATGTATTAGATTGTCTTGTTTGTCAATAGTTTTTTTTTTCTTTAACATATAAAGGAATTCTGAAGCCTTTCACATAATGCAGCCATTTTCACATAATTATTAAATTTAAAATTAATTTTAAACATGTTGATTAGAAATGTGCTATTGATTTTGAATGAAAATGTCGAAGCTCTTATTTTTATGGCACACACGATAATCAAATTTCTGTTACGTAAGCAGGCCAATCAAGGAATTTCGTGTCAAAAGAGAGAACTGAGTCGAACGTTAATTTTCTTAATGTATCTTGTTAAGGCCGGGTCGGATCGTGTTCCATTTCTGAATAAATTAAGACAACATTAGCTGCAAAGACTCGAACATGCTCTTACCTGCCACTAACGAACTTTGTATGAATTATATAAAATTATATGTCCTGAATGGATATTTCTAACCATTTAGACATATTTATGCCATACTAAATTATTTCATATCTCTTTTACATTTTAGACTTTCAAAAAGCTGCAATAATTGTTTTAATAAGACGTTTCGTTGCAAGAATTCAATTAAATCAAAGTAAACGGAGTCAAATAAAGAAGGAGTATCAGTTTTTATTTTATTTTATTTTCTATTACAAAATTAGTAATTTTATCATGGTTCAGCTTAGCTATTTAATGGCATATCAGGGTAACCAAAAGTACAAACTTGTAACTTTGAACAAGCAGGACATTGAAACGGAAGGTGAAGAGAGGCAACTATATTTATTCCTGGCGCCGGAGAGCAGAGAATGCATTTAAAGTGATTTTATCTAGCTATTGGTTATCGACGCGTCTGCAAACATAGCACGTACTTACGTACTTACTTACTCACATGTGACTTTAAATACTTCTATTACTCATGGTAAGTAATTGTTAAATTTAGAGTGATGTTCATTTAGAGTGATGTTCAATTTCCTCAATTTTCCTATAGTGGCGTTTAATTGCGTCTTCGTGCCGTTTGATAGATTCGCGATGATGGCTGATTTCGTCGTCCAAGTGCTTCTTTAAGTGTATCAATTGATCCTTTTGCTTTTTGTAAAAGTAAGCTTCTTCCCGACCAGCTTCTAGTTTGCCAAAGGCACCTCCAGCTTCACGGATGCTGCCTCCACCACCGCCACCTTTGCCAGCCCCACAGCCTAATTCACCAGTTGCATGTAACAGACACATGCGGGCTCTTGCAACTGACCTCATGATTTAAATCACACAGTTTGATTATTGAATGTGATGTGGAGATGTGGTTGAAATCATTTTAAAACATTTAAAATTTTCATGTCAAATGTGTCCAATGATTGAAATATATATGACAGCTAATAAAAATATACTGTGTGATGACATCAATGAGTATTTGATTTATACGGCATTGAAGGTGCATTAACAGCAAAGAGGTGTGTGGGTTATTGCGAATATCAGCATCTGCGGATAATCAGAATTGGTGTTAATATCAGCATTAGCATCCGCAACAATCGATGCTGATTTTAATGCTGACATTCAAGTCGTAACGTTTTCATTGAAGGCGCAAACTAGCACCAGTCACGTTGTTTTAACCAATCATAGACAGTTTTATAAGAAAAATATAACCCTTCCTTGGCAGTTAGCTAAAAAGCTGAACGTTTTTCCTCACTCCATGGTTAGTGATATATTGTGTGACATGCATAAGTAATGCATGTAATAATCCATACTTCCATAAGTATGTATATATGTATAGTAAATCGGGTGTAAGGGACATCGTAACTAATACTAAAATAGTGTATTGAAACCATCATTCTGAGTATAAAATCATTGGAATGTTCTGCCGCAAAATTAAACTTTTTATGCAATCAGCTGTCAAAGGCAAATGTAATTTCCTGTAGGTATCGCACAAAAGTAATAACTACACGTGTATTCCGTGCAAACAGTCTACGCACAATGACACAAGTTGGCGCGCTTCGGCTGTTTGATTAATTATATTGCTTTAAAATTGGTACGGAACAAACACGTACGAGGAAGCTACACTTAAGCTTTCCCGACATTACTGATAAAATGCAGGAAAGCAGACTGAAAGGGTACGGTCAAATAAAGAGGAGGCTGACTGACTACATTGGCAACATGGCGCAACATTTATCGACCCCCGGTAGAAGATCCAGAGATAGATCGAAGACAAGGTGGGAGGATGTAGTGCTAACGGAGATGGAAGACTGTCGGATTTCCGAAGACGATACAGATGACCGAGCAGTGGAGTTGACAGATGAGAAAAGCTGACCACACCTGACCATCATGTGGGATGAATAGCTTGGAAGAGAGAGAGAGAGAGAGTGTTATTTTGTAGGTACTCGTACTATAAGTAGTACTAAATATTAAGTAATTTTTAAAAGTACAATTAGGTTTATAATGGTTACCAAAAAGAAGTGGCGAACACGAGCAATGACAACAAACAGAAAAAAAAAACTGTTGTAATTCGAAGCAAGCCTGTAAATTAGAAAAACGCACTCTTTCGATATGTCAAGAAAAAAATCTTATAAATTTAAGTTTAAACTTAACTAGGCACTTGATCGAGCAGTATATTTTACAGGTCTGGTCTGTTCTAAATGTGTGTTAGGTGAAATCAAGAAAGAGCTTACAAACCCACTAGTTTATCTGAAATCACTACACAATACACGACAAGAAATATAAAAAATATCCGGAATAGAAAAGATTCAAATATTTTTGATTTTGATCGTCAAGTAATTTATCGCTGCATTGAAGAGTTTTATTTGACTAAACTGATTTTTGTATAGGATGTAACTAGCCTGAGAAAATTGTTGAAGCAGACAGAGTTGACATAACAAAACAAGAATTTTAGTAGGGTTCAAATATCATGCTGGCGACATAATAAAATAAATGAAATGCTGACATACATGAGTTCTTCGAATATATTGCAGTCCATGCAGGATCATAAATCAGATTTTTAGACAGAGCGAAACTGATTTTAAAACCTGACTTAGGTGGTTTAGAATCGAAATGTTAATGTTAATTCCAAAATGTCTCCAGTGTACATTTCTAAGTATATCTTCTAAAACCGATGTGAAAAGTATAGGGGAAAGTGGATCACCTTATCCGATGCTTCTTTGAATACTAAATATTGTTCAAGTTGGACCGTTGATGTGGTATTTTCACGGTCGCCTGTAAGAGATTGCCTCTGAGCGATAAAGCAGCCACTTGTACTAACCTATTTTAAGATAATTGTTGTATATTTATCTGGTGTACAATAAAGTGATACATTATTATTATTTTCGTATATTTCTTTTAGATTTTTATTTATTTGCTTTACCGTTTTGACTCTAAGAGTCAAAAGCCTTATTATAAACAATGAATGCTATATAATATAGTTGCCCATATTTTTAACCGACTTCAAAAACCGAGTAGGTTCTCAATTGGACCATATTATTTTTTCGTTAATATAGTATTTTAATTATAATTTTTACCACATGTCATATCATGAATTTGATCTATTTGGAATAATCGGCTCGAAATCCCTCGCAAAATCGCTAGTTGGGTTTTATTCTAAGTGCTTCAAAATTCGTTCGAGTAATATGTTAGGAAAAACTTTGTTTACATATGACAGTAGAGATGTAGTTAAGTTATTTATTATTTATTTCGTTTTTGTGTAGTAAATTCGTTTACTGAATTTACTGGTTCGGTAGCTATTACTTCATTTAATAGATGCTTGTAACGCATCGTGTTCGGATTATTTATATTATTTATTTAGAATTCTTTCACTTCTTTTACTATTGATAATCTTTTTGTCGCCAAGTTCTTCACATCCATTGCGTGTATTCTATTCTTAGCTTTATTATATCTATATTAAGTCCATCTGTTTTCTATATTTCTTCACTTAATACATTCAGTGTCTCTGTTTTTCTCGTCATGTGTTGTTTGTTATCTTTTTGTTTGTCGAACAGTTTGCATTAGCATTAGCGTTTCTTCTCCCAACTTGTATTTCTTCTCTTTTTTAACACTCGATTTGTTTTAATTTAGCAGTTCCTTTTTCAAACAATGATACTTTTCTTGAAGTGTTGATTTTTTCAATTTTATCCAATGTGTCTTTCCTAATTTGTTTAAGAAATGTTATCATATAGGCGAGATTATTGGGATATTATCGATTGAGTAGCTAATCTGTTTTCTTGATTTGCCATCAAGTAAGTCAGTCATTTTCATTTGGTCGAAATGATCCTCTTTTTTCTGCGTTGACGATAGATGACATTTCAGTGGAATGCCACTGTCGCTCACTCTTCGTAAAAATAACTGAATGAATTACTTTTCTTAGAACCTTAAAAGTTTGTCCTTGAAAGGTTTAAATTAAAGATTTAATATTATGTTTTTGTTAAATGAAAAGAAATCGTAAGTAATCATGTCTAGTTCCCATTCTAGGTCAAGTCGGGTTAATACAAGTTAATATTGCATGTAAAATTTCAGAGAGTTCTACAACTGCTTGCAACTTGCTTAGCTCGATGTTTTTGTGTGACCTCGTGCTATCTCGAAGAGGCGACTGCCAAGCGCAATTAGTTTTAATTTTATTAGAATGGCTTTATTTATAAATACAATGGAATATATATTCTAATACAAAGTTATAAACAACTTTCCTTTCTCTAGCTAGTCAGGTTGTTCATGGGTCATCATATTATTTATTATATTTTCAAATATAGGGGCATGTTATACGAATATTTTTCCGAATGTCATAAGACATCCGTTATTATAAGTGGCAATTATAACTCTCCTAACAGTGCACAAAACTAAAACTACCGGTCCTACTTACTAACGCAATATTTTTTTTAGTAGCACTCAAACGATTTTTAGGAAAGAATATTTTGAAATACTTTTTACTATGAAGAAGACTTTTTCGTGCAAATTTAAGAAAATATTTAAGGTTACCTACCTACGAAGTTAGAGATTTGTATGAAAATTTTAGAACATAAAAATTTTGGTTGTTCTTTTATTTTACCTAAAAAAAATATTGGCCCAAGTTATCTATACGATTTTGTCATTTTGATGGCATTTTGTTTATCACTTTACTATAGAAGTCTGCTGGACGGGGGGCGATGAAGTCAGCGAAAGCGTTTTGTACTGCCCCTTGGGTGTATAATTTTTTCCAATTTAAAAAATTGTCTAAATGTTGAAAAAAGTAGAAATCTCTTGGGATATGGTCCGGTGTGTACGGTGGGTGATGGAGAGCTTCTAACTGAGGCTCTTGTAGCTTTGTGATAGTCTGTCGTGAAGTGTGAGCTCGCGCGTTGTCGCGGAGAAGCAATGGGGAAGAGCGATTGACCAGTAATGGTTGTTGAATTGCGTTTTGATTAAAGCTTTGATGTACAAGTCCGACACTGGTCCAACAGACAGCCACCACCCTCTTCTTATGGGTATTTTTTTTAGAGCACTGATAAGGTGTTGTACCCCCATTTACTCAAATCAACACTTACGGTTGTCGTACAGGAACTACTTTTTATCGTAGGTAACAATTCGATTCTGGATTCCCTCATTTCTATGCCAATTCAGTAGTGCTATGCATGCTTAAGCCTCGCTGATAGTCACTTAGTTTCTGTGGCATCTAATTATCTCGCTTTTTCTAAACTCCAAAGCCCGCAGTAAGCTCAACCGTAGACTGAATTGGCTCCGCTTCCACTATCGCCTTCGATTGGTTGTTGTCGACTATAGTTACCGGCAGACCGTGAGGCTCGTTCTTCAACTCATAATTTCCAGATCTAAAAAGATTGAGCCAATAATTAACCGTGTTAATGCAAACAGCGTTAGGCCCGTTTACGTCTTTAATGTTTCGTGTTGTTTTCGGAGCGGTATTTTCACTAGTAGGAACTGTAGTAACTGTAGAGTACTACAGTACAATTTTTGAATTACGGTACGGATTTTCAGTTTAATAATGGCGCCTACAGCTACCACAATTTTACAAAAACAAAAGCATTTGTTTTAAGATAGTGTTTATCTAAAACAAATGCTGAATTTTAAGTCAAAATAACATGGCATTCGAAGGTTTTTTTTAAATTTCTAATTCAGCGCCAACCCACAAATAATTATATCTGAAAATTTTGGTTTTAAAAATCTCCAACTTCATAGGTTCCAATTTATAAGTCCCGGATTCGGGCGCGTGTCACCCTCCCCCCCCACACGCTTGCTGTTCTCGTCTATATTGTGTCTCAACTTATCGCGCACAGATATTATCTTTAAGCTCTACCTAGGCTTGCCGTGAAGATCATAGGGCTGTTAAAACTCGTGATGCGTCTTTTATTTATTTATTATTTAACAAGTTATGAAGACCTAAAAAACCAAGGTGTTTTACTGAACTAACACAGGCAGTCGTATGTCAGTTCAATTAGTATCAGAAAATAACTTACATACTAACAAGGTAACACAAGTAAAGAATTTGTAAATATTAGTCAGATTAAACATTTATTTTTAAGAGTATATAATGATATGTATTCTTACAAACATTATACACGGTCAAGAATTGCTACTAATATGAAGCTGAGGCATGAAGTCATTGTTTGGAACAGACACCGCCAGCGACTACTCTCAGAAGTCACACTGCCCTCGATCCATTTTCAACGAGCTAGGCACAATGAACGTCGACCGGTATGTACAGAGGTCACTTTCACTATCACTATTGCCACAAGAGTCAAAATCTCAGTACTGAATTATTTATTATGACATTAAGTAATAAATTTATAATCTCAATAGTGAGTTAATTATTCAATAAAAACAGAAAGGCTCAAACGCAGCATCAAAAAAATCGATCAATATCTATTTGGTTATGGCGTTTTATTAATGTTTGGCAATACAAACTACACAGTAATGAAACGTCATAACCAAATAGATATTGACACTGACAGTTTCATAATTCGTTATTCCGAAACGACTTGACTATTAGTGTTTTGAGTTTCTAGAACACACAATGTTTATTTCATAATGGGGTGAGATACTATAAAATGTTTAATAGAATTTATTTTTAGTATTTTAACTATTTCTTACTAGGTATATAATCTTGTTTACTGAGACAGCAGCTACAGATAACTAGGTGTACAAGATGTTTACGAAAAGAACGGACAACTGTAACACAACCAAAATTTTATTGCTGTAAGTCGTAATTTTATCTCTTGAATTGCAGGTGTCCATGGGCGTTCTTATCAGTTCGGAAATACCGTAGACGACGACAACAATTCCTCGGAGCACTCTCCATGAGTCGTATCGGATTAACGATAGAGAATGCTGAGTGAATCTCTAAGTAACGTCAAGAGATCGAGCCCCTCGGAGATCTTTTGGATATCGACGACTCCAGTCGCTCTTTGTTGGATGCGGCCCAGAGAGCTGATACTGGGATGCCCCTGCAAAGAGATTAGAACAGTATTCCATGTGCGGATGGACTTGCGCCTTATAGAGTTGGAGGCGGAGTGAAATACTGTGTGAGTGTTAAGTACACTGAGCTTTATTTACGAGGTATATCTTTATTTATCCGTGTGGTGACGGATTAAGAATACACAGTGTCATCCCGTGGGTGTCTCAAGAGTCGATTAAGGGAGCAAACTACACAGGACAAGAGCATTGTAAAGAGAAGGAAAATTAGACGCTAATCCGATACCAACACGTCTCACGGGCCTGTTGGTCTAGTAACCCTGACTGCTAAGCCGGGGGTCGTAGGTTCGATTCTCACCCAGGACAAATATTCGTGTGATGAGCACGATCATTTATTGTTCTGTGTCTAGGTGTAATTTATCCATAATATATATGTATTTAAAAATATATAAGTATGTGTAAGCCGTCTGGTTACCATAATACAGGCTGTGCCCAGTTTGGGATCAGACAGCCGTGTGTGAGATGTGTGAGGTTACTATTATTATTATTATTAACCAGCGTGGTATAATATGCCAAAACCTCCTTTCTTATCAGAGGCCTATGTCCAGCATTTGATTTTTAACTACTGTTGCTGATGATGATGATGTGATGTGATGATCTTTATGTAAGAGCTCACAGCTGTATAAGATTAAAACAAAAGACAATCCAATAAAACAGATGTTAAATTCTGATGTTAGTGTACCAAGCAACATAATGCTTCAATAAAAAAGCTAAGACGTAAAACAGTATTTAGAGTTACAAGCAAGTTGTAATGATATTTCGGCGTCTTCATACTAAAGGAGAAAAACATTTTCGGAACAACAAAACAATGACTAACAACACATAACTGTTTTTCTTTGCCTCCTTTTTAAGGTTCAAGAGCAACCCTTCAACTCGGTCGAACGTTAATTGCTTCGTGAGAACACTGACACCTGTACAGTCTTCATGGGGAGAAGAGTAATAAACAAAATAAGTACACAAGAATTAAAACATTAGCAGTTTTACGACAGAATGAGCTTCTCTTTTATTTTTTTTTGAGATAATAACTAGTATTCTATCATTTTATACAATACATTTATCTTCTAACGCAGTTATCTCATGTAACCTGTTGATAATTTAAGTGCTAGAGCGTCGCAGTAGTTTCATCTTTTCGTATTAAAAACTAACTGTATTATCTAACATGTCTCTGTTTTAAAGAATCATTAGGAACCTTATTCGAAATAACAATACTTACAAATTCTCAGTTGCGAGATTACCGGAAAATTATTTTTTAAATAATACCTAAGTGTGAACGTAGTAACGTTAAGCAAACACTAAATGCACAATAGTTCCCGTTGCTAAACAATCATCATCATTCTTTAATAGTCCACTGCTGGACATAAGCCTGTCCTTAGAAAGGAGGTTTTGGCCTACTACGAGTATACCACGCTGGTCGGACGGGTTGCTATGGGGTTTGTTCCAAGTTTTCCTTCTCCTTGCAGTGCCGTTGTCATGCGCAGTTTGCTCCCTTAGTCGGCTTGTACGACACCCACTGGATGAATACGGGTGGTGAAACTCTGTACACTTAATAAGTTACTACACGGACCTGCTGCTAGACAAAATAAAATTTTCTACTATGGCCATAGAAAATCTTTAATCCTTGATCAAGGAAAAATTTCACACGTAAATCATAAAATAAACGTTCCAATTTACTCCATATTGGAATATAAATTTTACAAGTACGCGTTCAATTTGTTTAAGTACCCGAAAGAACCTCAGATCGAAAGTTAATGAAAATTTGTATCTAATTTAAAAAGATTAGTGGCCCATGGGCTCTATCCAAATTAAAAATTGGGGCCATGTTTACTAAGCTACTTAGTTTTAATTGAACATCGTGCTGTCTTCAGGCATATTAGATACGTAAAACTAGATTTTCTAAGAACTTATTTCTTTTTCTGTTTCAGGATATTTTCGTTGATAAAAATACGTTGCTGAAAGCCTATCTGAAAAATTATGACAGAAAACTGTATTATACTGTAGCTATTTCATAAATTAGATTCTGGTATAGGTTCATATACTTTGTACAATTTGCAGATTATTTTTATTACAACTGAATAATTTTTATTTTTATTTTCTTTTGATGTAAAATGAGATAGTGAGATTAAAATCTAAAAGTATTTTCTATTGCTTGACCGTTTTTTAAGCATAATTTAACATAATGTACTTTTATTATAATGTATTACATTTATGCCACGAGTTCTATTCATAAGGTTGTGTAATACTCATTTTAAGTTGATTAAGTAAAGCGTCTTTTTATAAATGTTAGAGAACTTAACATGCATTGGAGTAAAGAAGTAATTTACTTAGTTTGTAGATAAACGGTTATGCTCATGAGTGTATTCCCGACGCCTTTTTGTCTGTGTACGCTTTTTTTGTCTGTGCGGGATGTTTTACCTTTAATAAATATGTAAACAACTCACGATAATAGTTATTCTATTAAAATAAAATTTGCTAACAAAAACAGACTTAACAAGAACCCAATGTTACTCCTTTAATAATATGTCGATGTGAGCGCTGTGACGTAGAATGCACATTAAAGTTTTATTTGCATATGTTTTATGTAAAATGCAGTATAATATTACATACCTAGTAATTATATGGGTTTTACGAGTACGTATAGTTTAATATTTGCATATCAACATTATAATACACTCTCTGAAATATTATGTAAACAGTGGGTGTATACAAACATTTCCTCTGACTACTGTTAATCTACATATTCTTTGTAAAATTACCCAAAGATAGTAAAGTTTAGATAGCAGTCGACATTTTAAAAACATTCAGCCTATCATAATTTTATTTTTCATATTAATTAAGTAATAATTGAAGACCAACATGTCCAATGTATGTTTATTTTTTTGTGCATACTAGCAGTACCTTTCTTGTTGACAAATTTTACGATTTTTCAACGGAAGTTAACAAAGAATCCAGAGATGGTGAAACTCTTCGTTTTTTTTTGCTGTTCCTACACTGTATCCAAACACGCACAACTCGTTTAGAAACCGAGCATACTAAAATATGTTGGTGCTGCTTATTAACAAAAATAAAGGGTTACATGTAAAAAGAGACACATAAACTGTTGCTTTCTTTGCCTAATCTTTTAACAGCGAAGAAGTTTTGAAGTAAACCTTAAATCCTAAGACTGTTTTAAACTTGACTGTTGAAATATAAATATATATATAAATCTTTAAACAATATTCGATAAATCTAATAAAATAGAATATTATAAGCCAAGGATAACAATAATATTAAAATTAAAAATTTACATGTTCACTCATATTACACGGTTACAATTTTATAATGTTGCCTGAGGGGCGAATAAAGTGAAAAATTTAAAGCAGATATGACAATATTTTAGAAGGAATAGCTTTATTTTTAAAATGAGCACGGTCATAAATCCCACCCCGCTGCAATAACGCACGCCCGTGTACATGTGCTCTGAATATAAAACATACATCGCATTAAAATGTTCAGCTTACCTATTGACAAATTATACTTATCACTTGCAACGTTTTAGCTTGATGAAAAACACAGGTCGATAAACTTTCAACATATGCTTATAGAGTTTCATGCTGTAACTTGCGCTGTTAAATCTAATGAGGTAGGTACTACGTTAATAACAAAAAACAAATAGCATTCAGAAGTTTTGTAATTATATGACAATTTAATTATTTTAGGTACATAGCTGTGAATATGAACTATAATAATTTAATAACACACATTTGACGTAGATCTTGCATATAAATACTTATGTGAACAATATTTTTTCTTCTACTGTTATAATATACTAATCTCTACTATGACATCCGGGCTATAATTGTTTGTGTGTTTTAATAATGTTACATTAACTATTTCATAACAGTATAAAGTATAACAAGTAATAAATATCATGTCATGTTGATCAAAAAATAATTCAATATTAATCCAAAATTAAAAAATAACTTTTAAAAGAACCAAAATTTTTCTGAAAACTGTTTCGTTTTTCTCATTACCTAAGAGTTATGTCTGTGTAATGGCCTGAAAGGCTAGTTACACTGTAACATGATATTACGAGTACATGCGCTGCAGTAACTGAAAATTTTGTTTTAGTACAACATTTGAGTTTAAACTCTTTGTAATTAGAATGGCACCAGAATTTGTTAAGTCAAGAATAAAATGTAAACGACGACTTATGTAAGTGCTACTCATGAAAAAAATTGCAAGCTGAATGTGGATATGGAACATTACCGACTGTATTATAACTAAAATTTCATATAGGACACAGAATTCCACCGTAAAAAGTGGGGTTTTGTAGTAAGACAGATTTATGTTCTAATTAGTCTGTATGCGAACGCTGCAGAGCTGCGTAAAATAAATTTATGCGACCACGTCTTTGTTTCAACAAATTGTTTCATATGATTTAAAAGCGACAGGTAACTGCGGATTTTGTATTCACGAGAATTGATATTGCTCTGGGTTACAATTTTGGTAGAGTTTACCTCACATTATTATACAGTTCCGTCATGTTTAATAAACTCAGAGGCGACCAGGACTTAGGACGGCTCCTTGTCAAGACTGTTTTCCTCTACAGCTACGGACCCCAGTACCGTCATCATCAGCCCTTAATAATCAGCTGCTGGACATAGGCCTCTCCTTAAAAAGGAGGTTTTAGCCTACTATATCACGCTGGCCAGACGGGTTGGTATAGGGTTTGTGACAAGTTTTCATTCTCTTTGCAGTGCTGTTGCTCTGCGTAGTTTAGTCCCCTAGCCGTCTCTTACGACACCCACGGGATGACATTCCGTATTATTAATCCGTCACCACACGGACAGTACCATAACACTATGATATTTTGCCATGGCATATGGTAGTAATATTTTTGTCTATTTTTTTAATAAATCTTTTTAAACAACTTATTTATCCACTGCCATTATTTATCCACATTCCTTTCGGTTTTATACCACATTTAAAATCGTAAAATATCATAGCGCTTAAATGCTCTCGACATAGAAAAAAAAATCGTTATACTTACACGATGATTAGACTTGTTATGTAATAAAGTTTAATCTGTCAGTATTCTATACCTAAAAACTTTCTCGTTAGTGTCAGCTGCAATCTATATCACAGCACGTTGGCCACTATACACACCGTAAAGTTCCTAAGAAGAAATTCATTGCTAGGTGAACTAGTTTACTCCGGTTTTCAGTAGGGTGTAGCACTAGTTTCTATAGTTGTTACGTCGCGTGTCTGAATAGGACGAGTGTCAAATCAAATCAGTATCTTTTTAGTAAACGGCCAAACGGTAGGTTCTGATAATGGTTCATGGAACAATAACTTTTTGAGGTCGCCCCGTAGATCTTCAGGTAATGTTAATATACATATGCCGCTTGTTTAAAAGTATATAAATAAACATTGTGTAACCAATATCATGGATAACAAATACGCACAGCCATTATCAATTCACAGTCGGTGGTTTATGACAAAGGG
Organism: Arctia plantaginis; assembly: GCA_902825455.1. Classification (NCBI taxonomy): domain Eukaryota; kingdom Metazoa; phylum Arthropoda; class Insecta; order Lepidoptera; family Erebidae; genus Arctia; species Arctia plantaginis. The sequence goes on from CADEBD010000300.1 coordinate 12,240,479, forward strand.
TTCGCCCGTGTAGCTTTACCCTGCACCTAAAACGGCAACAAAAGCCCTTTCTATTCTACCGTGAAAAAGTTTGGCAACCCAGTCATATGGCCCAACAAAACAATGGCCTGAAGTTGAGACAAATCTTATACAATAAGGGATAGTTTATGTAATACAAATCGAAAATGTTTTAGTGAAATTTTCTGAAGAAATGTCGTTATAAAGGTAAAGGTTATTGAATCAATTGTAAATTTAGTTCAGGTGCTGTAGCTACGTATTCAGATATAAGAAAATCAATAACAAATACTTACATTAGAAATTAGTATACAATTTATCTCCATTGCAGAATGTACGATAGGATTCTTTGCTATAATTATGATATCACAAAGAGATACTCCAACTTAAATAAAGTGTTTCCACATCGTGAAATAATAGTTTTGAAATCCAACTATTCGCAAAGTGTATGTTAATATTATGAGTTGTATGTATTGTATCATCTTTGATGTTATTGTAATGAAGCTGGCTACTTCCCGAATGCGGTTCAACGAATGTTGGGCCCTGGTATACCAACGGGAACCTGTTTTGAAGTTAAATTACCAAAGTTTGACAAGCGGTCCGACTCACTAAACTACGCCAGCCATAATTCTGCATAGCGTGGTGGGAAGACAATCACCCTCTGAGTACTTATCTACTGTTAGTGCAACTGAAAGTGCATTTTGGTGTAAAAGTTATCGACTGATTTGATTACACGGGTTAAACATTTTTGCTAGTGAAATCCTTGAAAATATAAGCGTTTTACATAATGCGTACACACCTTACCTAGATGAAGGGTACATGCTGCTTTAATCAAATGTCAAGTTCGTCGCTTAGTCTCATAGATAGTATTGGACATTTAGGTACTCGAGTATATTTCTTACTTGCCAAGAAAAAATAATAAACTGATGTATAACATGTAAATTGGAATATCGTAACTAAGTTGATAAATATTAGAAGAAAAGAGAATTATTTTTATTCAGGTACCAATAATAGTGAAATAAGTTATATGGACACATGAAATGTTACGAGACTTTCTTATATCGTAGTACATTGGATAAAACTGTTGTATATAGGCTAACCTAAGTCTTCAATTTCATATAACTTTCTCTTTATTTTTTCTTGCTCTATTAGTATTTTATCTATGCAGATAGTGACATTCTAATATATATTGCTTACTAATCTTGTAAATTTGGAGCTTTCTGAATATTTGCTTAGTTATTAATTCAAAACTATGAGATATTTTAATAAAGTTTAGCACACCACAAAATTATGTTGTGCTGGTTTTAAGATACACAGGTGTGAAGCCACGAATAAAACCATACCCTAACCCTTTATTTATAAGATTACTTTTTAATACTAAAAATCAAAACTAATCTTTAAAAATGTATTTATTTGCGAAAAAAAAGAGATAATTTCAAATTAATACCAAACTAACAGAAAACTAACGATGCATTTTTGAACACCGAATTAAAAGTTTGAATTACTTTTATTTTACAACTTTTAATACGTGACCTCCGTATTGGGAGTCTGTCTGCTAACGGTGCACAGGTGCTCATCCGCTCCCGGGCGCGCCGTCTAATGAAATACGTCTCCCAAGACACCCCGAAAGATTTCCCCTCAAATTGATACTGCAGATTATCTCATTCCGGTGATTTCATCGTGGCATTATACTTTTCATTAAATTGAACAGACGTTCCCCACAAATCGTCTTAAGCGGTACGCTTGTCGGCAGGTTTTCACGTTCGAAACACACCTATAAAGTGGTATCGTGAATGTGTTACGTGTTACGCAGAGGGCGTGCGTCGTGCGAACGGGCCGACTCACATGATATTAATTCCAAGCCGAGCTCTGGGCTACCGACAGGCTTATAAGATTAGAATAATTTCCTCATTCCGAGGACTCCCCGCGAGCGCAACCAGCAGTTTAATTAAAACTAACAGTTGTCTCACACAGTCTTATCCGGCAATTTGCGAGGTATTACAGGCCGAACTTCGTCCACAAATTATCTTGACTCCATTTAACAAAGCGGTTATGTTAATACAATCTTGCCGGATTTAGAAGAATGTTTTTGTTACAAGAAGCGTGCACCGAATTATGGCATTAAGGTAAAATATGATATTTAATTTTAGGTTCTTAATAATACAGAAGCACAATTCAGTGCTCCACAACGAGTCGGCGATGTGATCATTAAACCGCGCCCAAATGAGGTTTTTATAGGCATCATAACACTTACAGATGTAGGAACGAACTATTGAATTACTAATATTGTTTAATATACTCACTTTAGTGTCCTAGTGATGGCATCTTAAAGTTGGCGCTACTGTAAAATGTTAAATGCTTTTAAAGACATAAAATTATAATGGAAAATGGCATGAACTCTAAGCATAAATAACTAAGTAAGTTGTGTTATAGTCCTTGCGCTGCACATTACTAAAGCTATAACTTCACATTCACCCTCAGTTTGCTTTTTTAATAATTCACCTCTAGATGTCAGTAATTCTATGAAAATCACAAGTGCTTGACATATGCAGTTATCTATATTCTACTTCTACACTAGAATTGAATGAATTCTAGTTTTGACTGTGGTGCCAAATTAAGCCAATATACGTACGTACTCTCCGATCTAAAATTTTTAAGCCTAGCTTAATTTTTACCTTTACCAATATTTTGACTATTTTTCTAGCGTAGCGACAAGCCATCGCTCCAATAGAAGCCCGAGATAGATCTCCGGTATAGGACCTTACTAAGCGCTACGTCCTACCGCACCACATACTCCTGGTTCCTGCGTCTCCAGGGAGCCGGAGATCCGAAGGGATTTTCCACCTCGTCAACAAGTGGCCCGAGATGGTATCTGCACGTCACAGCAAGTCCGTCTGCTAAAGGCGGTCTTATGACAGAGAACCACATAACTATTAGATCGCACTTCAGCGATGCCTGTGATACCCGTGAGAGCATCACGGGTGTCATCACATTAAGATCCTGATTAGACTACATAAATACATACATCGTAATGGATGTTAGTGTACTAAGAGATTATTAATTTATAATGCCCCATACTGCCTGTAAACATAATTGCTATTTGCATATATTACGAGTACATATGTATGTATACTTGTAGCCTTTATTTGCTTAGTTTTGTCACGTTCGTCTGTCTGTTCGCTGTTCGCGACTTAGCTTAGAGAATGTAGGTTCTAGAAAACTGTCATTTTCATGGGTATATTAATGACATCGACTAGGTAGTAAAAAAAAATCAGGTTATTTTCTCTTCAACGTATTCCTTGCCTATTCCATAGTGTGGGGTATTCTTGGTTATCTTTAAAAAAGAGTGGGAAGAGTATTCTACAGTCCAAAGATCCGATTGCGAAATATGAATCGTTGTTTTTGTTAGAGTTAATTCCCCCGGTAATTAACCCAATTCAAGCTAAACTGTTGGTTGGTAACATACACAAATCTTTTATGAAAAATAAGTAAGGTAAGGTAGTATTTATAGAAATGTAAATGCAAGGAGCATTCTTGAAATAAACTGCCTCCATATGTCCGAATAAAATCCAGTTGTCTTCATGCATATAAAATTTTGTCGCGCCCGCCGTAAAATATTATGTGACGCAAATGCTGGGGAATGAATCTGGAAGAGGTTGACACGGAGTCAGTTAGCTCCCCCATATCGGCTACCCTTTATCTTCACTAGAAAATAAAGGAAAAGCACCACTCCCCGTAATATCTTATGTGTATGAGTGCTTATGAAATATGAATTCTATCTCGCAAAACATATTATTTCGTTATTACTGAATATATTGCTACATGTTTCAAAGTTATATAAGATAATACATTTTTCGTTGTAAGCAAAAAATTTATATTGTTGATAGGTGTAGATACTATTTTGTATGTGGGTGAATGTTTAAATTTTTATTGCTTTGTAATGTTAAGATTTTATATAATAAAATAGTTTTGTAAGCTTTTATAGTTGTGTACAGTATGCGAAGTATGATTAGTGTATCAATAATAACTTAACAATTCTAAAACACGGCTGTCTGATCCCAAACTAGACAGAGCCTGTACTTATGGTACCCAATTACCATAGTACAGGCTCTGTCTCTGACTCAATAATTGGTACCAAATTATTGATAAAGGGTAGTAATCGAACCCACGACCTCTATCTTAGCAGTCACTAACTAGACTAACAAGTCATCCAGGCCAATGATAATGTACACCAAAATTAATCATGTTAAATCATAGACTAGAAATTATTTATGATACTTAACACTACGTATGGTTGTAACTACAAAGAAACATCAATGATAGCTGAACTCAATTTTCTTTATTCTTCAACACTAGTTAAATTAAGTAGTTACGGACACTCCCGATTAAGTTACCTCTCACAAAACTAGAAATATACACAGATAAATATGGTAACATTATAACACACCTTCTTTGTACGACTGGGTTTAAAATGGAGTAGTAGCACACAAAAAACTACTAAAGACTAAAATACTAACTGCATTCATAAATAAGTATATGAATATTAGTTAAAATTATGACGCAAAATTACGACTACAAAATCTACCAAATTAACGTCCCCACATAATATAGATAAAATGAGAGCAATATTATATATTCTACCTCATTCACACAACGCCATCTAGTCCCAAACTAAGCAGATCTTGTTCTATGGGCACTAGACAACTGATACAAATACATACATACTTTTTTTTTGTAAACACATACATATTATACATAGAAACACCCAGACCAAATGAAACATTAAATGTTCATGCACACAAATGTTTGACTTGAGCGGGAATTGAACCCGTGACCTTTGGATTAGCAGTCCGTTACACAAACCACTACGTCGCGCCATCCGGTCGTCATGTTTTAAATAGAACAAAATTTCAATAATTCTTTGTTTCTGGATTAGAAATAGGAACAAACAAGCGATATAAAAGACGTTATGAAAGAGAGGGCCTATTGTGAAGAGTAAAAGATTTAAATAGCGACGGGATGTTCTTCGTCGGTTTGTCAGTAACTGGCCCGTGACGGCGACGTCGCGACGCCTTCTATCACAGTGGGCAGTTATTCTGCAGCTGAAAATAAAAGCATTCAAGATATTATAATTATATAAATACTACTACATTAAATATTATAAAGTTAAACCAATTCGGCCCTTCTAGGCAGAATAATTATTTATGAGAGACGAATGGAAAGTATTGAGTTCGTTTTTTTTAAATTACCAAATAGCTTATCAAATGATGGAGTTCTGTACCTGATAAACATAAAACGTTACAACCAAATTCAGACGCCTCGTTTTCTGAAGTCGGTTAAAAAGTTGGTCTTCCAAATGGGTCCCAGAAGTTAATCTTCTCCTTATGATGCATACTCATAGACTTACGTCACGTCACTACGTTACGTTACGATAACAAACAGCATACTTAAAAAAATGTAATAATTATGTCTTTTTGAAAACTACAACTGAAAATGTTTTAGGCCATTGTAGAACAACAAAAAAAAACACAATAACAGTTTATAGATGAATGTATTGAAAATAGGGTTTCTTTGTTTAAGTAGTTTTGGGAGCTATGCAATATTTTAATGTAAAATGTAATGTAAAAAAAAAATTATAAGCCTAAGCCATACAATTGGACAACTACTTCTTCTTACTATTACTACTTATCCTTAAATTTAAGAAACGATTGTTGTAAATAAATCTCAAAAATCGAATGCTACTAAAAAAATACGAAGTTAATAAAAAAAAAACTATTTTGTTTCAAGCGAAACGTAGACATTGAACACATTGCTGATCCCTAGCAATCTGTCCCAAACAATAAGTCGCTCTCCAACAAAAGCCGGCCATTTGAACAAGTCGGAAACTTTTGTAAGTTTAGCTCTTTCTCTGCGGGGTCTTGGCAATGCCGTGGTGCTCACAATGGGGGGAATAATCGTTAGGGCAAGTCATAAGAATAGCATTACAAAAACAACGACGCACTTAAGCCCGTATTACTCAACATTTTGTCAGTGCCAACTACTTAATTTCAATCCTCGAACAGACGTTTCTAGGCCTGTTTTATCTAATATGATTTCTGCACTTCCTTATTACGAAACTCACTAATCTATAGATCTCAAAGTCTTAAAATATACTTATATTTATTCTTACCTACTTGCAAATACCAACAATTCTCCTGGCTTTATAATCCTGCTACTATTGGTTAACTTTGCTTTTTAACTCGTTTTCGTTTAACAGACTTGCTGTCTCTGCTTTCTGACAGGTACTCGTATTAGACAGCAACACTTATTACAAATATAACGATAACATAAGAAACGCAGGAACAGGTAAGGATTTGCAAATTGGTCGGTTATCGGTTAACTACAATTACAAGTACATACCTATTCTAGCGTTATTTCATCTAAATATATAAAAATGTTAAATTGATTTGTAGTATTTGGCTTCAAAAAAGTTGTGAGCTCAAATTTTGGCATGATATACAATCCGCCTCAAAGATGGTTTTTATCTATGTTTCGTGTCAATTTTGATCTTCATTTCTTTTCAATGTTATATTTCTTTTCAATGGTGACATTTATATACCACAGCGAAGCATGGCAGGTTATAGCTAGTAACTAATAAGTTCGATAGAATTGGATATAAAAGAGCTGCATTTGAAATACCATACGTGTTTTTGGGCAATTATCTAAAACTAAAATACTCCAAATAGTAATGATTTTAAAGCACACAAAAATTAATAAAAAATCCCAAAAAAATACTCATAAATGAATTAAATACATTGTAAATAAAATGAAACATTAAAAACACTTAAGTTAAATTTAATTAATAGCTACGTTGATGTAATACTTATCTCACTAATTTGAATACAAAATCATATTACGTAGTTTTACCTCAATACAATCTTGATGATAATGTGCACAAACTCATAATACCGATACAAATCAGATGGCGATAATACCCGTACAGGTACGTGAATATCTATTGAATACAAGAAAGGATAAAAGGCTCTAGCGGGTGATGGTAAGACGACATAACGAAGGAACGCGATCCGGCGTCACTTCCGGCGTCCGTCACGTGGGAACGACTTCCGGCAAGGCGCCAGACCTCTACTTCACTTACAATCACTTAGCTCCACAACAACACTCGATCTTCTACAAATAAAACAAAGATTACTGCCTGAATATTCTTTGTCCTTTAGCATATATTTCAGTTTCTAACTAGTTTACTTTAATTAATTAATCTGATGTCAATAGCAAGTTAAATCAAGGCATACATTGAACTGTCTGTATGATAATTAATAGTACATTATAATTGTGTTTCTGACTCGTGTTAGATATATGATCACCTTTTTATTATGTCTATTGAATATCGAAAACCTATTTATTATTCTAATTATGTAAAATGAAACAAAGAAGGACGTACACCAATTTTTTTTTAGATTTTAGTGGAATGTCAATAGCTCAGCATAAGTTTAAGTTTAAATGTTATTTTCAAGGTTACTGATAAAAAATATATGTAGATGTAACCAGAATAATTTTGAAAATAGTTTCTTTTTTAATACTTTTTATAGACTAATTAAAGTCAGCTTTTGATAAGTTACATATTTCATGGTTTATTAAAAAGGAAGTTTACTATGAATATACTAAATGCATAAAGAATTCTTATATACCTATTAATTAGTTAAAGTTCGATTTAAAGTGCCCGCTCAAGTACTATTTTTAACCGGCTTCGAAAACACCAAAGAGGAGGTTATCATTTCATTTGTATTTTTTAAATGTTTGTTGTTGTTTTTAACTATATCGTCAAAAAAAAATACGACTACAACTAGTGACATCACACGATGAAGTAGTTAAATAACATTCACGATGTGTTCAACTTGTGATAAATCGATTTCACATACAACAACCTTAGTATGACTAATAAGAGCGATGTGTTTACAAGAGGCATTCAGTCATCCACAACACCTCATTCTGTTTAAGCATTAGGTAAGGTTAACTGAACTAATTTTATCAAACAATTTATAAGGCGTAAACCAGGCTGACTAGTAGTATAGGGTAATCATATATTATATTTCATTTTAAATACGACATAGCAATGAGACGTAATATTTATGTTGGGATTTGACAACAACCTAATATTACGGCAGAGGACAGTAGGTTACTGTTTGTGTACCCGACAGAGGATAGCAATAATTATAACATCTCTGATGTCAGGATTAATTGTAGGCTAAGCTAAACGCTTTTAATCATATTGTAATCGATATAGAAAAGGATGGTTTAATGTCGAACCGAATGAAACAGTAAAATAGGCGCGCTATTATTACGAATTCTAATCTATAGTACGACAATTAGAAGGAAGTTTAAATGACAACGATTAGACGACTAATGGCTAACTAACTTAAAATGTGATGAAAAGAAGCTTTAACGATGTCTTAAAAAAAGGTGTGATAAAAGCCTTCGCAGTGTACTCATTTCAAACATTATAGGTTGTTTAAAAAACAACAAATTCGATACATAAATCGTCCATTTTAAGATCTCGCCTATTTTCATACATCGGTTTAATTTCCGTTTCAGCATTGTTTTCAGAGGGAAATTCGATTGGAACAAGAGACGGGTGTTGATATGAGCTGGTGTAATTTCCTTTCATATTCAATTTAATTCTTTGAGGGATGCATGTCAGGCGACCCTTACTTTTCGAGAACGAGCTCGTTATATCGGATCGTTAAAAGGAAAATTTATTTACGAAAATTATTTCTCGAACAGTGTATTCTATTGTGGAATATGTCGTCTTTAGAATTTAACACTGTTATTAAAATTTTAGCACAAAGGGAACGTTGGGGTTCTCACACAGGAGGGTGTGATCTACACGCCGTGGATGGTCCGAGGTACATCGGGGTACCAAGGATTTCCATTCTAGGGTACACCTGGTTTCTCGGCAACTAGTACCCGAGACGGCGTGCGGCTTTTGGTCTGTTCGGGGTCGACATAATCAACCCACCGGTGGGTGATATCCGAAGGGATTCCGCACAGGAAAAAAGGGGGAAAAGGGGTTTTGGCTCAATCACTTAGTGAAAAGCAAGAAAAAAATTGCTTAACACGGGTTTTCGATCAGGACTCAAGAAAGTCTTCCCCATTGAGTTCTTAATATAAAGTTACTAAATAGTATGTAAATCTTTTTGTTTGACTCAAGCACGTTTCTTAAATTCACGTTAGTAAAAAACCTTAACATAATCTCGTGTTTCAAACAAACAAAGTAGGGCGAACATTTTACGTAGAACACTGAGCCTAGGAAACAATTAGGTTATTAATTTCATTAAATATTTACTTCTATACAAGTGTTTAGTATTGTAAGTGATGTCTATATCGGCTTGTGCGTGCTTTCCTCCTCACGAGCCCTCATCACGCGACATTGCCTGTAGCACTATCGACTTACACCCTGTTAAATCTGGCCCAATATTTGTACGGCCTATTCATTACTATCGCCTGTTCCATTTTATTGTTTCGTCTTGTAACGGGCGCCCTGTTACGTTTCGTGTGCCTGGTAAAATTTGTTCAGTCAAAATTTATAGGCTATTAAATACCCGTATAAATTTAATTTTATGTTAGTATTTCTACTTGTTAGTAATGTTTGAAGTGTACTTAATACTTGAATTTATAATGTAAGGGATTTCTAACGTTTGTTTGTGACTTACACGCTTTTGATTTTGTTGAAATAAATTATTAGCTGAAGTTCTGGCTTTTAAGGCTTCCCTTACTCTAAATTTTATTTTATGATGACAAAGACTTCTTCACCTAACAGTGAGAATTGCGGTATGTATAAGGACATATTCGCATCCTATGATTAAGTATCGTCTATAGTAGTCTCAAATAGAGAGTAAATGATGGTTGAATAAATACAAAAGAAAATGTTGTAAGTTAAGCCAAATCCATCAAAAGATAAACGAATGGTTCCAATAAACAAATTAACGTGTATACTAGCGCTACAAAAAGCAGATGTAACACAGCTTTCCTTTCTGTCACAAATAATTACGAAGCTGATAAAAACAATCAAGCCAATCCGACACTATCGACTTAATTTGAAGACTGTCGTCCGTTACTTTTTTCCAATTAGCGAGAGTCTTATGGTGGTATTGCTTGGATGAAAGTTAAGCCGAGCGACGCGCCGAGACAGAGCGACTCGAAGCGAGATCTGATGCCGGAAACCTGTCAATAGTGAGAGGCAGTGAAAGAAAATCTAATTTGGATTTGAGGGATTACACCCAGACTTGTTTCGGCCTAGTCTAGTTGCCTCGAATGTACCGGCTTCGCAGTCAAATTGAATAAGAAATGTGAGGCTTCCCGACATGGCCATTTGATTTCAGAGAACTCCAAGCTAAATTATTTGTTTTAAATACGTTTTTCGTTAGTAGTTTCTTCTTTGCTTTACAATTATATAATTACAATTAATTATATCATAAATAGCTTCGTTTTACCTATACCACGGACCATTTTGTACTTTTTTATTGAGACATGAATATTTAAATCTTTGGGCAAAAACGAATCAATTGTAAATTCTTATGTACCTATTCATCTGTGTCTTTTTAATGATTATCATGGCCTCTTAATCTTTTGACATTTGGGTATTCTGAACTCAGTAATAAATGCGACTTCGAACTTAAGGGGAGGCTGAAACCTAAAAGAGGTCAGTCATGACGTATTTTGGTACTGGTCTACGTGAGACAAAATTCTTTCATTTTGGATTCTCTTTATAAGGACAACCTATTTCTTTATACCGTCTCCGAAATCGTTTATTAGAATTCTTAGGAGTTACGGAATATAATTTTGGTTGTCGATGTAATAGTTGTGTAATGTACATATTATGTAGGTAACGATTTCTTTTGAATTAAAATGTATTCCAATTGAACTAGATCTATGAAAAAAACCGGGTAATAAAGAAAAAATCAAGAGTAAAAGTTTCACACTTTTTCCTTTTTAAATGCGTGTAATTAAAGGTGTAGTATTTTCATTCAATTTTGTTCTGATGTCATCAGCGACATGTTTTGGTGGTCATCGTTTAACTCAGGGTCAAAGGGGACGGGACAATAACTGTGACTCGTGTTTTTGATATCAGCCAGTCATCTCGTTAATTACTGATCGTGCGACAGGCGATATGGATGAAACGTTTTCAATGAATCATTATATAGATACTGATATTGACAATTTAATCGAAAATTGTACGTGTGAATACAGTTCTTTTTTTTGTATTTTTTGTGTATTACTTTCATCTACTCTGTTCTGATAAATATGTTTTTTTTTTAAATGTTATTCTTAACTCGTAAATGATTACGTCTACAAAAGGATGATCTATTGTATTATAAGTCGTTATTTTAGAAGGTATTTGTAAATTTTATGCGTCCATAACATACTACACAATATTTTTATTTCTTAACTCGTCTTCGATCGCAGCTCTGTCCACGTATGTCCCAAAGCCTGAGTGGTAGGATACTATCTCAGAGTTAAATTTCAACTGAATCTAAATCAAACAGTTTTACAGAATGCCTAACACCTAAAACGTCCGCAACAAACACTGATCACAACAAAAGTTGTTGTTATAAGTTGATAGCTACTTCGTAAACAAGTATTCAGTTAGAGTAATAGTTATATTGGTTACGTTAGAAAATTATGCTTAATTCTAGATAGGTTATATTTAGGATTATATTTAACATTGTATTTACAAGTGTGGAGAGATTTTACCAAGCTTTTACCTAACTCCTCTAGTTTTTTTTTATTTTTATTTGTGCTGAAGGCCCTCTAGCAAATGAGAATGGATACGATGGTACTGTATGATGGTAAGTGACTACCGCCGCCCATGGACTCCTGCAACTCTAGACTCACTACTCGACTCACACTAGACTGCCGCTCTTAGAGCCCCCAAGAATCAGATCTCCGGTCATTCTGTCGTTGTCGGTCTCACTTGGTGAATAGCAACGAAATACTTGCTTAACACCGGTTTCCAGTGAGTTCCTAGTCACTTTGGTGTGCTGGCTTATTTGTGTTGAAGCATGACTCTACCACGGTAAAAATACACCTAGAGCTGAATTAATGCATCAGATAAGAAGTTTTGTCTTTCTAAGGTTCAACAAATTGCAAATCCAAAGAGAACATAAAAAACTAAATAGGCAATCGGATAAAGTTGGATAAAGTTTAATATTACAATGGCAGAACCCAAAATTAAATATTGGAAAAAATATTATCCTTTCAAAGTTTTGCAGTTAAACGTGGCTCAAATATGACTAAAAGTCAAGAGCAAGAGCGGCCAAGTCCGAACGCGGTTGGATTCATATTTCATATCGGCAGTAGAACAAGCTCTTTTATTTTTGTCTACCCGCTGACATGTGGCTTTTCCAATCGTACGCTGGTTTTATTAAAACATATTTTGTATGTTTTACTTTTAGCTTTCTACATATGAATCGGTGATGATTAATCGGATGTAGATTAAATACTTGCGCAAGACTTCAAGTTATGTCTACCTCTTCATCTCTTCTAACGATGTCAGGATTTTCTTCTTTTAAATAATATTTTCAGTCTGTTTATTTTATTACCAGTTAGATTTGTATCTATGGCTCTTCTTTTCACAATTATACCCGACAGATTGAGCCGCCGCGCATTTGTAGCTTAATACCTACAGTGCAGAATGATACTAACGTTTTACTTCTAAACCAGCAACAGAACGATTATGACATCTTACTGAGTCTTTATAATCTGGATACAGCCAGACAGTATATAGATTTCCGACAAATTTCGTTTGGTGTTTAAAGGAAGTTATAATTAATCTATAACTAGCACAAGCCTTCAGGGAGTTAGTCATTTTTATCAATTTTTCGCTTGTAAAATATGTTTTTTTTTTACAATTAGAATGCATAGTGTATTCTAATTAAGAAATAAAAAGGCAGGCCGAAAGACATCTCTTATTTACAGTTTTGAGTCATATTTAATGCAAGAAAGGATTTTTAGGTGGTTAACTTTTATTTTTAGCTACACTAGATTTATTAATATTTTTAGGGTTCCGTACCTCAAAAGGTAGTAAAGGAACCCTTATAAGATCACTTTCTTATCCGTCTGTCCGTCTGTCCGTGTTTCATCACCGATTTTTTCAGGAACGGGTAGACCTAGGCAAGTTGAAATTTATACCACATACTGAGGTATATGGTATTAGGTGTATAAAAATTAAGGTCCTGAGTCAACACGATAAAAAGACATGGGCAAATTTTACTTTTCGCGAAAACTCGTAAGAACCAAAATTTACTTTAATTTTCAACTTTTTTTATTTTTCGGAATTTTCTCTTTACTTGTGCTAAATAAAACTGATAATTTTAGGTCAACCGGAAGTACCCTGGCCAGTGTGATATAATAGGCCAAAACCTCCTTTCTAATGAGAGGCCTATGTCCAGCAGTGGACAAATTAAAGCTGTTGATGATGATGATGACACATTTTTCTACACAAGTTTTAGTTTGACCTTCTTTAATGCGATACTCTATATTTTATAAGATACTCTTGTTGCTCAAAAAAGAATCAGTCATGTAACTCAGATATTAAGGTATTTAATGAAGTAAATATTACCTAAAACTCTATGTTGCTTATCGGCTCTTTATACCAATAACAGTGGACGTCAAATTACTACCTACATATTTGTGTATACGTGAATGAAACAAAACAAGACGAAACCATCCACCCAAAATAAGAAACAGAAAAAAAGCAAGATGATAAATTGTTCTGAAATAATTCATGTAAGAAATGACAAGTTTATATATACGTGGAAGGGAAAAAGTCTCGTCTCATCACCTTGCAATTCTTCCTCAAAGCATATTGTACTGGAATGACGAGGGGAGCAAAGATTGAATTAAGTTATCGACGAGAGCCAACCCCTAGCGTTATTTATGGAAGAAAGAAAATGTAACTAGCACTGTTATCTGCCAACTATTAATTTCGGCAATAATTAAACCAGACTAACTAATTTATATCTGCCGGTTGCTTCGAAGCAGCAATCTAATTCTTTACTTTACGTGGTATAAAACGTTTCTGTAAATCTTTTCGCGGATACATAACTTTATATTTTACGATTTATGCCCTGTTTGTGGCAATTTACTGGTTGGAAGAAGAATTATGTTGTTTACTATGATCTGCGTAAATAAAAAGTCGTGAACTGTTTTTTCATCTTGCAAGGCAGTGTTTTGCTCCAACAGCTTTTGATGACTTTTGAAATCTAAAAGATTTCAAAAGTCATCAAAAGCTGTTGGATACTTCAATTTATGTATATTATGTTGTCAGGTATATTTTTTATTGAACTTAGTTCAGTGTGACTTAATCGAAACAAAAATCCAATTTGATGTAATTTATCTAAAATATTTGCGTATTCAGAAACATAATGTAAGTGTTTCCATAGTACAGGCTCTGTCTAGTTTGGGATCAGACGGTTAGTTGTGTCAAGTGACTATCATGATGTAATTCGAAGTTTCTAAAATATAATATGTTAATTTGACATTTAAGGAAACGTAAACTTAGAAGTATATACTTTAACTTATGAGTAACAAAAAATAAATGTTCCATAACTTAAGTGAATAACTTTTGATATTTTTTTCATAACCACGTCGCCTTGTCATCCTATAAGGGGCTCTCGCAGATCTTTAATAGTATTATTGGGTTGTAATGTGATAAGCAAGAATTATATTGGGGTCGGTTTGCAGGTCGTACTAATATGTGTGCTTACCGGAAATATTGGTAACTATGCTTAGGTCAACTTCTTCTTGGTGCAAAAATTAGATACCGCAATTTCTCCCTTTCGAATTGGTATTAATTCCTATAATGAAATAAATTATTTTAAAACAAAAAATAAAGTTAGGTCAGATAACATGGCCATCGGATCTCACGCTAAGCAGAGCCTGTGTTATGGTAACCAGACTACTAAAAAACCTACTTAAGTATTTTTAAATACATACATATTGGAGATAACTTACACCCCGATACAGAAAAGTGATAGTATTCATTTTACAATAATTGTCCTGAATGGAAATCGAACCCACGACCTCTGACTTAGCAGTCAGGATCACTAATCACTAGGCCAATAGACTCGGAAAATGATGTACCATAAATAAATGTATCTGAAATCCCAACCCAATTATCCCTAATGGAAAATTAATGGGATCAGTAATTTGCAAAATGTCGACCTTTCAAAATATCATACACGCGACATTTTGATATTTTTATCGCTCGAAATAAATTTGCCATTACCACCCTCTACAATTAGCTGTGTAGCTTGACAATCGATCATAAGTACTAGAGTCTCATTATAGAAACTACCCTATAATTAATAGGTTTTGATTAAGGTGATAGGTCTGATTAAGCAGAATAATAATATAATTACACCCAACATGTGTTTTGAAACTAAATTTATATAGAAAGTTGTAAAAGTGAATCAGAGACGTAAACTCTCAACTGAGGTTTAATAAAATACTTTTCTAATATTAGCCGATATTGAATTTGGAAACTCAAACTAAAAAAAAGTATGAATAAAATCTCACCTAAGGCCGGTATCAATTTAAGTGCAAAATAAAACAATTACTTATAAACTGAATAGAGGTTGAAATGGAAACGCGGTGAAAGGTGAAAATCAAATGAATATATTCTGTCAATTCGATTTTTTACAGTTGTTTGAGAACGTATTTTTTAGTTAAATTTTAGAAAAAAATGTGGGTTACTTACTTATTCGGATACTTAATTTACGAGTATTGTCTTCAAACGCTAGACTTATTTAAGGTAAAAAAAATATATTGTTAATCAGATGAATTTAAACTTTTGTTACAAATATTTCTTCTATGTATGCTAGTCTTCGCAATAGTAGGTACATCCTACATAATTAAGGCATGTTTTTAGCATAATAATAATATTGTTGTAATAATAATAATAGTAATAGTATTGACCACATTCACACAAAGCCATCTAGTCCCAAACTAAGCAGAGCTTGTACTATGGGTACTAGACAACTGATATAAATACATATATACTTTTTTTTTGTAAATACATACTTATTATACATAGAAACACCCAGACCTAATCAAACATTAAATGTTCATGCACACAAATGTTTGACTTGAGCGGGAATCGAACCCGCGACCTTTGGAATAGCAGTCCGTTACACAAACCACTACGCCATTCGGTCGTTCATTGCATGCCGCAGCGATTAATATTTTAAGCGGCCTGTAGGGTTTACTTGTGATCGCGGCCATGTGCAACCTTGTCATAATGTCAAGCTATTCAAGGGTATGTAATAACCTAATTAATACCAATAATGTTAAATTTTATCTTTTGACTTGGTACCTACCACATCACTCGAGCTAATGTCTCAAGACATTAAGTCCGTTTAAGTATAACGTGTGAATTAAGTTCTAAATAAATAAATAAAACCTATAAATCGTGTTAGTTCACCTTCCACCACCACATCTTAGTAATAATGATAAATTGATTATGTACCAGCATTATTATCATACGAATTGATGAGGCCGTTTATTTTTGTTACTCCTATTTAAGTATTGTATAATTAGAAAAGATAATCTCTTATTATTTAATTACTAGGATATTATGAATAATGTTCATAATGTAAATATAATTAATAGGATGTTTGTCTTTATTGTCAAAGAAAAAGTTACGCTTTATTAGCCAATTAAGATTTTCTGATAATACTTTTATTTCTAAGAAGATGTTTATGTTTGTATTTTTTTGCTCTGTATTGATAATAAACATAATATTTTATTAAATAGCATTTCAGACCCACGTACTTCTAAATATATACTAGTTTTCTATAATTTGTAGTACAAAACCAAGCAAGTGACTTTAATTATCCCAAATCTAATGCAGTTTGGGTAATATTATGTTAGGTATTTCAGAGAAATGAAACACAAAGAAGTAGGATCCATAATAAGATGGTAGTCTATGTAATAATATGTATGTATTTATAAAAAAAGTATATAAGTATTCTATCAGCCAATCTAGCTTTCTTAGTACAAACTGGTTCGTTGCAACACAAACTATGCAGTTTGAAACTAGATGAGGTTGTGTGTCAGATGTAAGAAATTAATTTTATTTAATTTGAAGTGAAAACTTATTTATGCGCGTTGGGCATTTTGGAACAACAGACAAAATAATGTATTTTTTGAGATGAGAAGAAACCAATGAATTTGCGACACTGTTACCGTTACCGACACCTCTGTATATAAATATCTACATACATATATTGGCCCTGTTTTCACGAGAGTTGAGTTTGGCTCGAAATACATTAATAATATACCTATGCATAATATTAACATAAGAATCTGAATCATTTATTTGTAAATTAACCCTGCAACGTACGTGTGTGGACATGTTTGTTGTTTGCTTTGAATTTAATAAAACAAAAATCAAATTGAACTAAATGAGTGAGAAGTGTGGTGGCTACGATGCCAAAAGATGCGATACCGAGTTTATGAAGTGTTCACAAAAAAATGTGAGAAACCATATTATTGAAAGCTTTGCCAACAACTAAAAGGTGTTTATCTCATAATACACTAACGGCCCATTAAATGTTCGATTGATTCATGAATTACATCTTGTTTTAAACAATTATTTTATTTTATAGTTCTCATGTCTGTATTTTTCTGTCTGGTACGTTATTTTTCTACTCTTGTACGATGTTATGTTTTGTTTATAGTGTTATTTTAAATGTCACCACGCAACTGACAGGTGGATAAAATTTAATCTTTTTCTTTTGATATTATTAGGCAAATTTCGTTGTACTGAACATTTTTTTTTGTTTACATTATTTTTAATATTTTTATATTATTTATTTTATTAGTATAACATATTTATAAGTAATATGACAGATTCGGCCCATAGTGATAATGAAAGCTACTTTTCTGCGAATGATTCAGAGGATAGTTTTGTTAGTGTTCCTTCACTATCTATCTGATTTAGAGCACTGGAAATAATTGGTCACGTGTCATTCTATCTTTTTTTATTATGTTCGAGGGGGCAGACGAGCAGACGGGTCACCTGATGGAATGTGACTATCGCCGCCCATGAACATCTGCAACTCAGGAGTCACAAACGCGTTGCCGGCCTTTTAGGAAGGAGTACGCTCTTTTCTTGAAATATTGAAGGTCGTATCGGTCTGGAAATACCGCAGACGATAACCCGTTCCACAGATTGGTTGTGCGGGGCAAAAAGTGTCCCGAAAAGCGCATAGTAGTGGTGTGCCAACTATCCAGGTAATGAGGATGAAAATTTTGCCGTGTGGAACGATGGCGGAAATTTGCGGCTGGTATTAGTCCTAACAATTTATCGCAGCACTCTCCATGACTTATGCGATAGAGAATGCAGAGTGAAGTCACATCTCTACGTAACGCCAGGGGATCGAGCAGATCGGAGATGTTTGGGCTATCGACGATTTGAGTCGCTCTTCGTTGGACGCGGTCCAGAGGAAGAAGCTGGTACTGAGGTGCCCCTGCATAGAGACGAGACCTGACCTGACCTATGACACCTGAACAGGAAGCTGTACAGGTGTCATAGGATATCCGTTTTTATCATTGGAACGAAGTTCCTTATCGCGCGTTGTGCAAGGGGGCTAGACGGAAAAAATTCGTACGAAAATTTGGAACGACACTTTTTTATTAATATAAATTGACGTCTAACTGTGGATACCATACATTAAATTTGTTTTAACGTTCGCCAACGTCCATACCATGTTGAATACACCGGTTCTCGTTCGATCACCGAAGTTAAGCAACATCGGGCGTGGTTAGTACTTGGATGGGTGACCGCCTGGGAATATCACGTGATGTTGGCTTTTTGCTCTTTATTTTCGTGTCATCTTGTCAGACATTCAGCGCCATCTATCGAATAGATAGGAAATCATTTCGCAAGGAGATTTTACCAATGTATAAATTGTTTTAATTGTTTTTAATATGTAGGTAATAGCCGCTTTCATAGATGGCGTTGTAATTAAAATCGTGTCAAATCAGTTTTACTCGATCATCACAACTTCGTTCCTATCGGGTGTCCCACGACACCACACGGCTTTTTTTCTAATTCTTCTAAATACACAATAAGCGTGTCACTTTTATTCAGGAGCCTAGCAATATTTTGATGAAGGATATGTAGACTATTATAAGCGAAAAAAGTTGGGGCGTACTTCCTGGCTTGAATAATGTTCGTCATCAATTGGAATCGTTCAAATCTCTTCACATTCTTGTCTGTTGTTATTATTCATCTGTCTATTTGTCTGACAATATAATAGTAAATCAATCTGGATATTACTGGATTATACTATATTACTGGATTATTTAAATACGGAATCAAAAATGTATATATGACAATATCATGATGTTGTCATATTTATTTTTGATTACGTATTTATTGTTTCTGTCCGTAGTGCAAATAAACATCTCATCTGTTAGATCACGATTGCTGTCGAAGATGTATGCTTATTTATAGTTTTGGTTGTCTAGGTGAAGGAGGTTGTTAAACATCTCATCTTTGAAGTTATATATGGGTGATGCCATTTTATACGTAGGAAGTCAAATATACTACATACTACTACAATTTTTCGAAGGGACTCTTTTATTAAGTTTATTAAATTAATGTAGTGGTTTTCATTTGTGATGATGTGGTTCTCTGGTTTCTCTGGTTTCGAATTTGAAAAAAAATTACCTGTTATAATCAAACATTTTGCAATTTGCAAGTTTTCGTTTCTCTCAGCACTACCGGGGTAACACTGTTTTTTTTTTCATTAAAATCTTTATGCATAAATTACGAATTTATTGTATAATGGCGGACTTAATGCCACAGGCATTTTCTCCCAATCAACCTTTGGGTGTTGGGGAAATGTCTGAGTAGGTGCACTAGAAATGTTATTATTATTATTACGAGTATTGTAAAATGTTAAAGCAACACAGTGTAAGTTAGTAGGTAGGTATACGAAAATATTGTTTTTTATATATAAAAATATCTACGTTATTCTGTGACCATTTTTTTACCTGACTGCTGCTAAGTCAAAAAAGTTGGTCTTTACTTTACTGAATATTCGCGCATGACCTCATTGAAAACTGGTGTTAAGTATTTTTTCGTTGCTTTTTACCAAATGGGTGAGGTTACCAGAGGGGCAGCTGCCCCTCCACCTTCCTAATTCTGATGGGGGAGGGGCACTCAAAGGGTTTCAACATGCTTACTATCAGGTGACTCATCTGCTCTTTAGCCTGCAAAAAAAACTGTACTATCTGAACTGGTGTAGCTACTATATAAAGGAGACCCGAGTATATTGTAGATTCTATTAAAAGGACACCCGATGGGGTGTCCTTTTAATAGTACCTATACCCGTTCAGATATCATAGTGTTTTAGTGAGTCTGTCAACTGACTGACTAAATATTTGTTTTTATTTTCATACAAGCCTCTATAATATTGAAACAAAATAAACAGTTGATATATTATAACTAGATACTAGTACATGTTTATGCCCATTACAATTTCAAAAAGCTTTAAACATACATTATTAAACGAAAGCCAAAACAAAATTAGACGGCAGAAGTCAACGGCGCTGCACCATTTAACATCTTATCCTGTGTAATACATTTTGGTGCACATGTTCGCTTTCCGGGCCCGTCGTCTACAGAGATAGATAACTTCCCGATGATTTAGTTTTATTGTTATCCGCCATCGGAATGTCTCTTCGAACTAAGGCTCCTTCGTGCGTAGCTCCACAATTATTACGACCCAACTTTCAGCTTATTTTTATTCTTAGCTCAGCCAATACATTACACGTTTTCTTAAAAATGTATTGAGGTAGTTTTAGAAGACATTTATTATAACTGAATATTTTAATATTATCATTAAATTAGTTTTCGTTTAACTTGGCTCGCGTTGTTTCTTTTGATCCGACTGTTCGTGTTGACTTTTTGTGACTGTTGTTGTTTAGATTTCTGAACGCCTTGAGCACTGCCATATGCACTGTATAAGAGTATAACCTATTACCTTTCGCGTACCCTTGATAACGTCTTAAACAAAACTTTATGATAATTAGTTGAGATGTCAATATGTGAAAATATTTTCGGGATTATAACAATTCAACAAATACATATTAGAAGTATAATGAGCGTCAAACAGAATTTATAGTATTAAATTTACATTTTCTCCGTAATTAAGCTGTCACAAAATTCTTAACACTGACTTCTTCTATTTGTAAATCACGTGTTGTCAACTGAAAGTTAATAAAATATATATCTTTAGACTGCCTTATATCATAAAAAAAAAACAAAACTATTTGCTTACGTTACATTTTAAATTAGATTTTTATTTTGTGTTGAAACCTCCTCGGGTCGTCACCTCACCGAGGTTACAAGCGTGGGGTGGTGTGTCGGAATCGAACCGACTAAAATTACACGGTATGCCAAACAGCGCTTTGAATAGGAGCGATCCGGAAATAGCTTTAATTAAGACATGAACACAAGGATATAATAAAAACATGATTAGACAAACTCAATCCATCTCCTGTAGCAAAAACCAAGAACATATAATGCAATAGCTCTCAAAGCGAATACTCCTTTAATCCGGGTCTTGTCGTAGCATCTGTTATTATTTGACCCGTCCTACCTACCATCTAACTAACTACAAAACTGTCAGAAACAACATTCTATGATATTTGCCAGTGTTAAATCATCTTGGTCACGGGTGAAATCGGACAAGTATACTTGGATGCGTAACTGATAGTTCCCGGGAATCCCGAAACCAAAGAGCAAATACAAAGAGGAGAGGAGAGGAGAGGAGTACGTGTTGGTCTTATATGTCATATGTAAGCCCCCATTAAAGCCCGGCACAGCTTTATCTTAGTTAGGTAATTATATCAAGTAATTTTAAATAATTTGTCGGCGATAAATAAATATATAATATTACACACCCCAAAAAACCTCTTTTCTAAGGACAGACCTATGTCCAACAGTGGACTAGTAAAGGCTGTTGATGATGATGATGATGATGACACACCCCAACAATTTATCTTATTTCTTAAATGTGTTTAATACTAATTCAAGTTAGGGTAAACCTAAAAAAAAGTTACAGATTAAAAAATTAACTGAAATAGTGAAAATAAGTTCCGATATGAAAGTTCCGTTTTGCGGTGACAAGTCGGTGCGACTTCTTCACGTCTAACAATTTTTACAATATAAGATACCAGCCGACGTGTTTCGGAAAGATTTTATTGAGCTCCTCGATCACGTCTCGGAGAGAGATCGTACCTCCGGATAGAGTGGTTGCTGTTTCACGAGATATGGATTAACAGTGTCGATTCATCGACGAAGCAGATCGCTTTATGATTTCAGCGGAACAATTTTTATAGCGGACCGATAAACGACACGCATTTTCGTATGCAAATTCTTATAGGTTGTGTTTATCTAATGGCTATATTTTAGCCAGGTGAAGGTTGATATGTATTAGTATGTATTTGGTATTTTGGTATGTATGGTGTATTTGGTATGTACGAGGTTACCTACATTACAACAACAAACTTGACTCTTTATTATTTTTTATTTATTTAAATAAGAAAAACACTACAACCTTAAACCATGAAACGCTCATAAAACCCGTATTGGTTTAACTTGGGTGTGAACTTAACTGTATATATACTAACACTGTCATTGAACTCGACTCATGTTGAAGTAATAGACGAGCAAGACGACGAGACCTATCAAAACTGCCTCCTGACCTTTAATTTCGGATACAATTTCTAGTAATTAAAAATACGCAGCAGAGTAAAAAATTAAAAAATGTATGTGACTTTTGACAGTGAGTGAGGTTAACAAATTTGGTCATGTCAGTCAATATAAAAGAAAAAAGTTTATGGCTATTATACACGTTATTTTTAGAATTATTATTGGCGATGAGTTTTTAAGAGTTATTTTTCTTGAGAAAAATAGCTGGCAGCAGTATGATGCAGGCTGCCCAAGACCGGGATGGTTGGCGCTCCTTGGTTGAGGTCTTTATTTAATAGTAACGAGACGGCTGTACACGGGGGTCGTCCGGTCAATGGCATTGTACCGTGAACCGGTGTGGGCGGCGGCTCTGACCGTCCAGAATAGGGCACGCCTCTGGCGCCCTCAGAGGATATTGGCGGTTAGAGACATACGCGGTTACCGCACCGTTTCGACGGAGGCAGCGTGCGCATTGGCCGGTACTCCCCCGTGGGATTTGGAGGTGGAAGTGCTTGCCGAAGTATATTGGTGGACGGCTGAGTTCCGGGCGGATAGTGGCAGTCATACGCGAGTGGTGTGAGGCCACTCGTCGGTCCACAATGGCCCGTTGGTCGTCCCGGCTGGAGGCTTCACGTGCTGGCTTTGCGGCAGGGCGGCAGCATGGGACCCTTTCTTTCTGGCTGACGCAGTTCCTTTCCGGGCACGACTGCTTCGGGAAGTACCTGCACTCGGTCGCTAGGAGGGAATTGAGTCCCGCCTGTCACCACTGCGATTGCAGTGAGGACTCGTATCAGCACACGCTGGCAATTTCCTCATTGCAGTCATCGGAGGGGATCTCTCGCTACCGGCCGTCATACGCTCCATGGCCGCCATAGTGACAGATGTTTCACCGCAGTCGTTTTCTTCTGCGAAGACGTCATCTCGCAGAAGGAGGCGGCGGAGAGGGCACGGGAGGACAATCTCCAATCGGACCCAATTCGTCGCCGTCGAAAAGGGCGGCGGAGGCGCACTTACCACCCTGCCGCCCTGAGTGTGGCCGCGGGTGGACGGGACGGGTTTTCCCCTCCACCCGCCATAACGGCCAGCCGCGAGGAGACTACGTCCGCGTGTGCCGGACATCACCTAAATAGAAAATGTCCCCGAAGGTGGTGCCCGCGCCGTTGCGGGCAGGCGCTAGGAGGGGTCCAGATGTCTTAATAACAGCGGTTCCCGGATCCCTCCTATTTTTGGTGCAGAGTAGCACACCGTGTGGTTTTAGTCGGTCCGATGCCGACACACCACCCCGCCGCAAAACCTGGTGGGGTGACGGCCCGAGGGGTTTCCACACGATAAAAAAGGTCTTTATTTAGTAGTGGACGACAATAGGCTGAATGAGAAGCTGAAAGAGAGTCTTTAATAAAATGGATCTTAAGCATGCCTTGATTTTTTATCAATGGTTATATTCATGGTTAGTTAGTTATTTTTTAAGTCTAGGTTTATTATAATGACTTCTTAAGCTTGATCAGTCACATTAAATATTATTTCCGCTTTTCTAACATTTCCGCTTTGCATAACGCGATTGTTTATTTAAAAGCAACAGTTGATTTTAACTATAAGGTAACTTTCTATTTTGAAAAATTTGGATTTGTCAGATTAGTTAGCAGTTTCTAACTTTGTTTGGGCTTTGTACTTTATAAGTGAACTTTAACGAGAGATGTGAATGTGATATAGTTGGCTAAACGGCGGGGTCGTATACAAAACGACTGCAGTGTACAAAGCATCTAATTTAGAGGTTCTGTTCGTCAGTTTAGCCCGCTGAGACGGCGACTAGCAGTCGGGTTTATACTACCCTTAATAATAGGGGTGGCGTCTATGAAATTACTATTCAAAGGAGTTGGCCAGCACGGAGGGCACATTACAATGCGAGGTAAACCGCTCGTACTCACGTGAAGGTTGTACCATGACCCTTTTATCATCCCTCGTCATGGATGAGTGCCGGGGACATCGTAACAACTTTATCAAACGTCACCTTTACGAGTAAATAGATTTTACTAACAGTAATAACCCCAATTTAGGAGGTCATGTGATATTTTGAATATTTGTGTGTATATTTTTGAATAAATTGTATATAAAGACATTGATATTAATAATACATTAGTTATTGTCGGAATTCATTCCTATGCTGTATTTTACTAGAATTTTTATATTAATTTGAGTTTTGCTAAGGTAGCTACATCACATCACATCAACAGTCTTTAACAGTCCACTGATAGACATACGCCTTTCCTTAGAAAGGAGGTTTTGGCCTTTCCTTCTCTGCTAGTCCTTAGTGTTATAATGCGTAGTTTGCTCCCTTACTTGGCTCTTTCGACACCCACGGGATAAATAGATGATACTCCGTATTCTTAATCCGTCACCACACGGATAGAGGAAGGTCGCTAAACCATACCATAACCATAGGGTTTGTTTCAAGTTTTCCTTCTCTTTGAAGTGCTATTGTCCTTCGTAGTTTGCTCCCTTAGTCCACTCTTACGACACCCACAGGATAAATAGGGGTAGTGACATTTCGTATTCTTAATCCGTCACCACATGGACAAAAATAAAACCTCTCAACACTCGTGATGATCTTACCTATCAAACGCAATAAATAGTCTACAGATTTATATTAATTTAAATATAGTTGATATTGATGATTAATAGTCAGATTAGAGAAACTCTGGTGATATTTCGATCAGTATATAATAGTTAAGCCAGTAATATCTATTTCTTATTTACTAAAACCTTTACCGATCTGCAAAAAATTACATTTTTAAAATAACAAGGCCCTTAACGTAGATTGAAGGCATTAGCCTAATTTAAATTATTCAGTGTATTTATGTTTTGACATTTTTATTGAAGCTAAAATTAGAAGTAAATATTTATGTCTAACTTACGTGATTGTTTAGACATGTATACAAAAGTGCACATTACACATATAGTTCTTTTAGTATAAGAGATAAAAAGTAGACAGCCTTATAATTTCTTTCTTAGCTGTAAGTCATAATCTTTGAATTTTATTAGTCATATTAACAGTGTATGGCTTGTAATTTAAAGAAAATACACTTGTCTAGCTGTAATGAGTGTAACTTGCTTTTAAAGCAGCTAAACTAAAGCTATAGTTTATTTAAACATAAGCAGTAACATTAGGCTAAATTTAAGTAACTCAACTGTAAAAATGTTGAAAACTCTTCTTCCATATTATCAATCTCCATCTAAAAAAAGGATTTTTTTATCACGTTTTTATTTTGAAGTTTTCGTGAGTTTCTTTGTGTGAAATTGCAAAAAGAAAAGAAAAGTATTTTTTTTTCTATCAGCACTCAGTTCGCCAGTCGCTAAATAAACTTTATATATTTCGTAGTAAGTAGCATCGCTGGAAAAAGTCACTTGTCAAAATATGCTGACAAATTGAACAGTAATGTTTCAGGGCGGGTTTTCAGTAACGAGCCCAATTTGACACAATATTGTCATGATACTCTTCAGTCCAAAGCTAATAATAAAAAATATGTGGCTTGGCCGTTTTGTGTTTCGTTACTTAATAACTATTATACGTTAAGAACTATTATAACAAAAAAATAAAAAACAGTGAATAAATTTTTCAACTTACGTGACGTATGCCCGTGCAGCGAAACGGCTAAGCCACATATTTTGACTAAGGTGTTTAGTTTGTGAAGGTGAAGGGGGATTGTAGACTTAGGGCGTGCAGAGTTAGAAACTTGACTCCACATGAGATCTGATAACTTTTGACAGTGCGAGCCATAAGGTTTTGTCATGGTAACATTTAAATGTAAATGTTTTTGGTGTAATATAAACTGCAAGTTTTATAAACGTGGAGTAACTTGTGTTATTTCCCTTAAACACAAAGGGAGGAACCTCCAACCGGACGAGGTGATCATGCCTGGCAGACCGCAACCCAACGGTTGATGTTGGGAAGTACATATGTTGTATGTATATTGAATGTTAGTTGGCGTGGTAATTTTTCATATCGCGATACAGAATTAGCAGTTACTCAGTAGTTCGGTGTGTCTGCGTTAGATGACACTGAAGTGTGTTTTATTGAATCTGGAAATCGCCGCAATACAGATGTTAATTGCAAAATTAAATAATAGTCAAACAGACAGTCAGCATTTTGACTTTCTTAAAGATAGACACTTGGTTACTCTAAAGTAAACAGCACAGAATGTAAGCAGTTTCTTAAAAATCCGGTATAGGTACTTACTTAACAAATTTTAATAGAAAGCCAAATTTTTGCAAGCGTAGCCAGGCGTCACACCGACAAAATAATATATTTTTGGGGGACCTCCTCTACACGCAACGTTTCATTTGAAGTTATTTTAAGAAAAACAAATATATTTACCGTGACAATAATAACGATATTTTTTCCCTTTTTAGCTGTAAAAGCTTTCAGGTAACATTCTAAGAACTGTTTGTCATAAAACTTTCTGATTAACTCGCTCGATCTGAGTTTTGCTTAATAATGACGCTCTGTAATACATTAGTATAATATAGTTTATTTTATTTCCGTAGAGGAACAAGTTGTCCCCCACATACGTTCGCTTTCCGCCGGCGCCGAACACGCACAATACATACAGCCTTTAGTGATTTAGTTTTATTGTTATGCACCCTTCGTCGCTACGATATGCATTCAGATAATTCTGAGAAGGTGAAATAGTTCTTTACTGTCAGTCTTGTCAATGTTTTGAAGGGATATTATATGGAAGTGATAGCAGATTTTGCCTCCTTTTATTTTAATACTAAATAAAGTTGTATATAGAAACTGGTTTACTTCTAGGCATTTATCCACTACTATTATGAGACAGGAAAGCCATCTTTAACGATTTTCAACATAATAGAGTTGAAGATGACTTTCCTTTATATGTACGGCTTTCCTGTATATATGTATTATGCCGAGAAATCTATAAGTCGGTTGGTTAGTTTTATAATCTTTCACGAGTTACACCAAAAAAATAATAATTGCAAAATTGAAATAATTAATGTAATGTTTAAGTTAAGTGTCAATAGCCATTGCCGAAGTATATGACCATTCACCATCAGACGGCCTGAAGGCTTTTTGCCTATTTTATGGTTTAAAAGAAACCTTTTTATTATGATAATGGTGTTGGATTTTCAGAATATAGTTTTAGTAGAAAAAGCTTTGGAGTTAAAAAAAGCAAGTTATTTTTTTTTATCATGAATCATCATTTAAGATGTTGTAGAACAATGGAACTTAACTGGTGTTTAATGAACATTGAAATATATTGGAAACTTGTTATAAGATAAAAACTTTTTAAATTTAAACAAACGCTTTGACATCAGGAACTCTGTGCACGTTCGCTGTCGACCTTAAACGTGCCCAGAGCTAGCGCCACAAAAACGATCATTGCCGCCTTCAAAGGCAATGCTTATTCTTTGAATCAAGTCCAAATGGTTCGAAACGAAACCATTTAACGTAACACTAGAATGATTTTATACATTTGCGTAGATAAAACCATCGTTATCTTTTCCTGACGATGTCGTGATTTATTTTAAAAATATTTATAATTAGTGTCTTACCGCTTTCTGTAAAGGCTAAGACCAAAATGGCTAGATGTTGATAAGACATTTTAACTTATTATATATATTTTTTATTATTATTATATATAAATTAAATATAAAAACTTATTTTTTCGTCTGAGGATTCTTGGGACATGTATCTTACTAGATCAGTAATTTTGTCACATTATGTTCAGCAGACATTGAATCTACTTAGTCCTTACCACGCTCATCCGAAACTTATAGATAAACACAGATTTGATTGTAGGCTGTTCCTTTTTCTAGACAGCTAACGAACAAATGCAAACTGCAGATACTTAAATCATTGCGCCTTCCGTGCAGTTTTTCTAATTCAGTATAATGTATAAAGTTACGTATCTTTACATTTGACTGTGGAAGATTTCAAATGTCTGGTGCAAGTGCTTAGTGCACTAGTGAGGGTATATTACAATTAAACGGCAAATTAGTATAATTCAACGCACATATACATATATTCGTACGATTGACTGTTGAACGTCTGCAGTCGTAGGAGCTGGACCATGTCATGTTAAACTTCAGGACATTCTATCATAATTGATTTGGCATTTTAAGTTTCCTGCTTGTAAAGTTGATCGTGAAGTTGATCGCAGGTGTATTTAATTTTTTTCATAAAAATACATCGTCGGAATTGAACCAAACTTTTTTTTTAAGTCCATAGGATAATAACAAAAGATACGAGAGAGTCGTTAGAAAGCTGTATTAAATTAAAATAATCAAAAGAAATATGATAGGCGTAACCTATTTTTATTAATTATCATGTCAAACGATGCAAATAATATGCCATGTGTAGTACGCCACATGACTTGAGAGTAATACGAGTAATGTCACATGCTCGCTTCGTATCACTTGTCAAATTGTCGACTTACTACGAGTATCCTCTAATGTCTAGAACCGAAAACATCGTAACAATAACTAAACGTATTGGGTATTGAAACTCCTTTTCTAAGAAAAATAATATTGGACGTTTCCGATTTGATTAAGTTTACTTAATATAACGTACGCACATAAGAGAGTAAGCACTCACGCGGATAACAACTAAATAAAATAAAAATCTGTCCTTATAAAACTAGAAAAATTGTAAGAGTTGCCTCCGTTTGTGACCGGAATATCGAAACAATCAATGGAGTTTGTCGCGGGACTAAATTGAATCGTCGGAGGGACAGCGCTCCGGAAACCGGACGCGAGCCCGCGAGCCTCTCTATCTTGAACATTAACCAACTGAACATTGCGAGAAACCTCTTTTCCCAAATTGTGTTTATTATTTTATGTTAGAACTAGAACAATAATAATATTTAATTCATTAATTTCCTTTACTGTAATAGAATAATAGTATACAGTTTAATTTAAAGATAAATATTTACATACCATAGTCAAGCCTGACCAAAACCAATTGCAACAATTAACAAAATAAATCACAATAATACTAATAACCTTTATAACAAATAGTACAAACTTAGTGCAATAAATAATGACTAAATATTTAAATAAAAATAAAATAATGGCTATACAAATTAAATATATATAAATAATATATTATAAATAAATAAAGTTATAATAAATAATCATTCCCCTCTCTCTCTCTCTCTTCTATGCTGTGCCCGACAGGGTCCATAATTGATACCTAGCTTAAGTTTTTACCAACTGTAAAATTTACATTATGGCAGCAATAAAGTATTGAGTATTGAGTACATGAAAAGAAAAACGTTGAATCGTACTAACAGGATGGTTAAACGTTTGTAACTATAGTAGGTCAATTTTAATAGTTATTAATAAAATAGAAAACTATTCATCATTTTTTAAGTAAAAGGGTCCCCGTATTTGTGAAATGAAGGTGAACCCTAAAGGACATTAAAAGAAGTCTAGATGAGGATAGATGAGATATACAAAACGGTTTTTGGAAACAAAACAGTAAAGTAACAGTATTTTTAATGAATAAAATAGACGGTTTTTTTTAAATCACAAACTTGGAGGTAGACCCATTCTGTTGATCAAAAAGCAAGGCGAGAAAAACAAAGTTACAGTATACAGAAACGACATTGTATGAAGTCAATAATATAATTTGCAGGAATGTACTATTTACACCCATGGCGACTTGAACATACAATGGAACAGATACTTACTTCAATGCCTTCTCACGAATATACAATTGAAATGTATTGCGCAATGATTGTTCGCGCTCCTATTAGTATATAACACAACTACCCAACACCAACCGTAGAGCTGGACTGCAGCTCTATATAAAAACAAGGCATAAAGCAAGGCATGATCTATATAAAAACTATACCTTTACACACAGAGTAGTTCTTCACAGAGCTGGTCTTCATCTTTACAAGCAAACAGAAATCATTTATCAAGGGCACTAGAGGTTCTCTGATAATTTGTCTTGTGAACTGTGTGCTTGTTTGTCTTCTTGATAGTATATACAAAGCAAATTTATAATAAAATATGTGAAAGTTATCAAGATTTATGAAATAGGTATATTTTTGAACTATTCATTTCTTCAGTTCAACTAGTCGCTACAAGAAGAAATGTAAAGTTTTAAAATGGGACGTTGACTTCAGCTTGTCTTCACTTTATCTGGCTGGTTAGATATTTCAAGCGTTATGTCAGGATCACCTAGTCGTTTGTGCACAGAAGTCAGCATGCACAAAAACTTTTTTTGTAAAACTATTCCGAGTTCAATAAATTTAAATAATGTTACTACAGAATAAGTAAGTCTTTAAGTCGCCATAATATATCATGTACAATCAAGGTATTATTATCATATTGTTATTGGTCGCTTAAAACACTACGCCATACTTGCAGTTCTCAATTATCTCGAATTAACTCTCAATAGAAAGACAGAAGTCAAAAGAAACTGATAATGAGATATAAACATCCAGAGCACTCTCTTGACAACGCCATATTACGTCTGTAAATAGGCATAATATGGCGTTGTCAAGAGAGTGCTGGAAGAGATGATCTCCGTGCTAAAGAAATTGCTCATTCTGACTGTATATACACTAGATAAAATAGTTCACCACATGGCTGGCACAAGGATATCTTGTAGTTACAAACTCCAGGTGTATATTCGGAAGTTTTATAGAAGAGTTTCAGGGTCCAAAAGTCACATTAAAATCTCTTTTTTTATTTTCAAATTTTGAATTGATGACCCTTTTTTTTCTGTGCGGAACTCCCCTCGGATACCACCCACCAGTGGGTGATTATGTCGGACTCGAACCTACCAAAAACCGCACGCCGTCTCCAGGTACCAGTAGCCGGGGAACCAGGTATACCCTAGAAAGGAAAGCCCTAGTACACCTGGTGAAATGGTGCCTGTTGTCAATAGTAAAAAACACCCCACGCTTTTTTTTTCAAATTTATTAAAATTGATTTCATCACTTGATTCTCTGCTGGAGATACTTTAAAATCATCTTCCCAAAAGAAAATGTTACATTTTTTTAAAGGAGAACGCCCAGTCCTTCTTCACTTTTATACGTTTCTCGTCATCATTTCAAAATTCGAAAATAAAAAAAAAGTTGGGTGCCTGCTGTCAATGGAAAAAAGCGCCCCACGCTTTTTTTCAAATTTATTAAAATGTATTTTATATTTTTTAGTTTGGTTTTTTATAAAAAGCGTGTTTTTTAGTTTTTTAAAACTATCTTTTTTTTGATTAGTCCGATATATCTACAAAGTTTGAACGAATTCTGAAATTCTGACCGTTTAAAGTCAATCAAAATCACGCCCAAAGGAGTAAGTTACAAACAAACATACAAACATACAAGTGAAGCTAATATAAAGCATGTAAAAACATGGTACCTCGCTTGTATGCATAATCGGATATACATCAACACAATGTAAAAAGAACTTTCTACTACTATGTCTACTATTAGTATTAATATGTTTCTGCGTGCGTCAAGTGTGTAAAAATAAAAGGTTTTTATTTCTTATTTTTTCTACTACCTATCTTTTCAAGACAAATCCTGCATTAGCAATATATCCTGTTGTTGCGGAGGACTTTACAAACATACATGAAACGCCCACAAAGAACACCCACACTCAGAACAACAATTCGTGGATCACACAAAGTGTCATTTCATGTGGGGAACGAACCCACAACACTCAGTGTGGTCGGAATCAGCGTGGCGACCGCTTAAACCACTACGCCATCCATGCAGCCATCAATGCAGTTACTGTCAAATATTGCAAAGTAAATCTTGTCCATGAATGTATTTATTTTAGCCCTTACTATATTTCTGATATTACATTATATAATTATTACGCTACGCTGATATCTAAATCGGAAAGGAAAGGGTTATTAAGTTTCCCTTGGGAACCGTTTCCAGTCGCTGGGTCCTGCCGCATGGACTTCAGTAAAGCAGTTAACAAGAACCCTATTACCATTGGTGTAGTGTTAATGGCGTAATGATAACAAAAATACACATTTTCGATTCTATTAAGGCATACTTAAAAACTGTCGTATGTGACCTTAGCCGCCTTAGCATATCCTATTAGATTTTCATCAATACGTTTACTTTAAAGTCAGTTTTTCTAACGATCATATCAATGATTAAATTTGTAACGTTTAGATGAAAAATGCACCTTAACAATTGGAACAGTACCACAGTGGAAGATTTATTTAAAAATCTGACTTAAACTATGAAAAAAAAGCGATATCGTTTAATTTAAAATTTAATAAAATACTTCGTTTTGAAAGTTTGTCCTGTTAAAAGTTAAAAATTTCAACGTATGTACTTATAAGGGTAGAAGAAATCAAAGAAAAGCAAGTCACAATAATAATTCTTGTATCACGTTCAAAACAATTATTTATGTATGCTTATAATTCTTTATTATGTCACTTCAATATCTAAATATTTCTGTCATATCAAAAATTTTAATTGTGTACATAATTGTGACACTTATATAATATGTGTAGTGGACCAAAAATATGACAACGACTTTTTTTATTCCATTATTTGATACCTTTTTGATAACCAAGAAAGTTGCCGCCAAAGTTGTTTTTAGTACTAGGAAGTACTTACCTACTTAAAGAAACTATTTTACATAAATACAATGGAAAAAACACATGCCAAAAAGATAATTCCCGTCTTTCAATACTTAATTCCTCCTCATTAGATTTCACTGTCATGTAGTTTAGCACTTTAGAATGTTTAAGAGCAATTTAGTTCTTGATAAGAGTAATGTTAAGAACTTTAACTAAAAGTACATTTACCGCATTGGTTCCCAGACAGTAAATAATCTAAGGGTTGAATTGTTAAACGATAGTCCAACTATGTCATTTAAGAAACTCCTATAAATAACGATTAGGTAAGCTAAAGTAACGCAACCTAAAATAGTTTACCCTATACAATTCGACCATTCGAAGTTGAAGAATATTGTAAAATACATTAGAATTTGCACTTTGGAAATAAGGACCTAACGGATTAATATAGTAAATTTACTTTACACTACGCTGTAATTAGGCTGGCTGTTGAATGAACAATTTATTTATTTTACCACTATATTTAGATATATCACTACTTTGTGTATGTACTTGTAACTTATTACTTTGTTTGATGATTATTTGGCACTAAGGATTGACAATAGATGAATAATACTACTGATTGTTTCAATTATCTTTATTCAAGGGAAAGTCACTTACGCCATCACAAGCATGTAATAATTAACTTTTTAAAGTATCTACCTCCCACTGCAATGCGTTTACGACATAATAAATTTTAATAAATAGTTTCGCTAAGACACATTGCAGTTGCATTGATGAGAACTACGGAACATAACTGACGCGAAAAATAGATAAAAACAATCTTTGAAGCGGTTTGCATATCGTGTCAAAATTTGAGCTCTATCGGTACAGAACCAAACCACTTAACATTTAGGTATATACATATTGATATTATACTATAGCTTGTTTTCCTTTCTTTTTTACTCCTTAATTTTAAACCCTTTGGGGTGGTAGAATAGAAAAGAATATTATTTATTGTATACCAATTACAATATGTTAGATAAATATTACAGACGGATATATACAATAGGCGGCCTTATCGCTGAAAGCAATCTCTTACAGGCAACCTTTGGATGGACAAATCGACAGTAGATGAGGAGAAATAATGGGAAGTCTAGGTATATAGAAGCTATAGTAGTGTAAAAATAAATATATAAATTATATAGAACTATACATACACACACATAATACATATACATACATAAATAATATATACAATAGTGGTATGTATTGATAACCATGAAATCATTACTCATGTAAATACTATTACTTTTTTTAAATTTGAATAAGGCCAAACAGGCAGTATACCCACCCAAATCTAAAGCGGTTAAGAAATGATGGAGTTTTGAAATAACAAACGTAAAAATAAATTACATGAGAATTTTTGAAGTTGGTTAAAAATTGGCTCAGCTTTTGGTCACTACCAGAAAACCTATATTTATATGGAAAGACATTTAAATTAAAAACATAACTACAATAAAATAACGAAATTTAAATTAATTCTAAATCCCTGATTTCATTACTTAGTATTATTGGGAGGAACTTAGCATCATTAATTGACAGTGACGAAGGTGTAGAAAAGAGCCAATAAAGCTTTGTTTTTCTCACCCAAGGAGCAATCGGGAGCCAAAAGGCTGTTTGAGGTTTTTTATATATAAAAGCAACCAGTTTTTCTTTAACGTTCAATACCACATACCTGTGATAGGCTTATTTAGAATTTCAGTCTTTATTGCGAGCCGAGATAGGATTCGAAGGCAATTCCCTTTTAATCTTGAATGGTATTTGGTAGGTTTAGTTGCTGTGACGGTAATTTATGCATACCTACCGCTTTCTAATTTAAGGCGTTACTATAAACAAGTTACAACCGACATCAAGGGTTACGACTCGCCGTAGCCTTAATGACACCAGCACCCGAAAATAAAGTGAGTTTATTGCACACATCGCTTTATGTCCGTTCGCATCACTTTACAAATTTGACAGTTTCTTTTTTTTCTTTTCCTATTTATATATTATATTACTATATATTGATTGCAACTAAAACTGCGTTTTTATATTATATTTCATTAGTAATATTTATCTACACTTAATATACCCTCACAACACTAATGTAAGTAATGCCTCAAACGAGTGTACCGAAATTAATATTGCTGTATTGACCGTAAACATCTAAAAATCGACCCATTTTGACTTCCGAAAGTGAAAAACATATTAAGAAATAAAATCTTTCACTTATTGCCTTGCAAAGTAAACAATGTTAAGTGTGTTATTTATTATTCACTATACTTCATGAATTAAATGTTTACCAACAAAACTTTTAGTATGCAACAATACGAAAAAGAAAATATAAAACCATGTACATACAATGAATTTACATTTGGATTTACATTTTTATATAGTACAAATTGAGTTTATACATTTATATCATATATCTTTATAATTTGTTCATATAAATTAGACCACACATATCCCACGTAAATATCACTGGAATACATTACAACCTAATAAAATCCAATGTAATTAGTGGTACTCCATGATTTAGCGGGATTTAATTGTCGCGTCTCGGCAGAAACAGGCTGAACCGGGTACATAAGTCGTCCTGCACGGATTTATTGCCTCAATTATACGCGGTTTGGCCCACAGGCCGTCGCAGCCTCCACCAGCACACCTGCAAGCATCCGCGTCTTTGCACTTAACCGGATTATGCTCAACTAACATATTTTAGAGAGCGCTTATATCTTTTATAGGATAAAATAATGGCAGCGAGCTTTAGAATATCTCCATTGTATTATTTTATTCATGAATCTCATATTCGTTTTTTTGTTTTTGTTTCATAGAACTTTATATTTTATTATTCGTTAATAAGTAATATATACATGGACCAATTTATTTAAAACAAGAAACAGGAATGTAGAAAATAAAGTATACCGGGGAGGAAGCCGATGCGTATTAAACATAAAAGTTAAATACCGACTATATATTTTCATATATCCAAACTTTTAAGTACCCAATTATTAGGTTTTACTTTATAAGTTTAGAGATATTAAAGTTTCTGTAGCAATCACGTTTTAATGTTATAACAGGATAATAATATTAGTAAGTAATTAGCGCTCTTAATACATTAGGCCAATTACAGTGAATGTTTTAGTCGTACACCCAATATTGTATTAAAGAAAGGAGTAAGAGATGTAGAGTTGATCCGAGCTACATGATCAATTTTAGTCAGGAATTTAAAAGTATGATATTATGTTAGAGCGAGATAGTTAAATAAAGAGGTCATTATGAGAACTAGTAGAAGATGACAGCCAAAGTTAAAATAATTTTTCATTGATTTTATTTTTACACGCTTTTTATTAGTTTCACCTGTATGTTTGTTTGTAACCGACTCCTTTGGGCGTGATTTTGACTGACTTTAAACGGTCAGAATTCGTTCAAACTTTGTAGATATATCGAGGACCGATGACAATACACTAATTTAAAATAAAAAAATATAATAGTTAAAAAAAACTAAAAAACACGCGTGGGGTGCTTTTTACTATTGACAACAGGCACCCAAAGCTTTTTTTTCAAATTCATTAAAATTTATTTTCTATTTTTTATTATAGTTTTCTATAAAAGCGTCTTTTTTAGTTTTTTAAACTATTATTATTTATATACAACTACATTGCCAAACACACTCACGGTTAGCCCGAAGGTATAATGACGTCATAGTTATAATGACAAATTGTACTAAACTGTATTCTTTATCTCTTAATTTACCATCTTCAGAGCTAGTATTTTTCTATGAATTTTGGAAGAACTGAACTGGAACCCTCCCAAAAAAAAAAGAATTTTCCAAATCGGTTTATAAATAATGATGTTCATAAGTAATATAAAAAAAAACAGGCAAGCGAATTGAGAACTGCCTCTTTCTTTAAGTTGGTTAAAAATTGTCAGGAGGTCAATTCTTGTAATAAGAAATCGTCCAAAATTTAGTTCCGATTTACTCTCGATCTCAGAAATGTCATAAAAGGTATTCTCGGAGTCAACGTTGACTGTAATGTGAATATATCGTAACTGGAAACTGAGTCGTGATTTGCTTACCGACAGTTGATTTAGTACTACAATTATCTATGGATCGGTATTATGTTCTATTATTTCGAATGCCTCGTACTAGTTACATGTAATTGTAATTGTTAAGTAACTGATTAAGACCAGGGTAAGATTTAGCTGAGATTGCTATATAGAAAACAGAATTTGGAGAGCATTGAACTTTTCCTGCTGGTACTAAAGCATATTGTCGCCAAATATTTATGGTAGAGGCACAGAATGCATAGTTGGCAGTGAATAATTGACCTAACTAATGTTCACAATCCGAAAAGAGATTTATTTCACACATCTGAGGTTTTATGCGGTATTCCCACAAATACATGCTACACATTATATAAAACACTCACTACAACCTCTTTTAATTTTTTAAGAATCAGATGTAAAAGTTACATTGACATTTATCACATTTTAATCATAACACATCCTTAAATGTTACTTATATGTATCCAGTTTTAATTGTCTAAATATTACAGTCCAACTTTAATATAACACGAGATGTCACAGTTTCTATCCTCACAATATATAGATATAGGTTAGTCACCCTCTTTGTGATGTCTTGAGTGTCCATAGTGTTCGGTCGGTGCCAAGACATAATCTGTTATGGTGACATTATCTGGATCCCCTGCCAACTACGGATCCGGCCAAAAGTTAAAACATTCTGCTTTCAAAAGTGCCTACATCTACGCTACATCACTCCTTAGTGTCGACTTGCCATTTCCTTCCCGTTTTATTCGGCTGCCTGGGGTGAGTTACAATAATTTTTTAGGCATGTATATTTATTAAACTACGATGCACAAAAACGGTACTTGGTGAGTACCTAATACTCTTTGATGATGCTTTTGTTTAGCTTATTGTAAAATGCTGATGAATTCATTTTTACAAGAAAACTGAAAGCTGTTTTGCTGGTTACGTGCTTACATTTAACTATAAAATTGGTTAATAAACTCTATTGAAATTTTAGAAAAATAGACTTAAACGCGTTTCAATCTCTATGATGGTTACTAATGGAGAGTGTAACATCTGTAATGCAATGTCACTACAGTATTGCTAATAATAATAGAAAGTTAAAAACACCCGAAAATCTAAACCTGGAGTTTATGTAATATAAGCGCCAAATTTATTGTTTATAAATTATGGTAGAACGGAGCAAAGCTTTCGGAATAAAGGTCATGTTTTTATCAAGCTAAAAACGTAGTTGAAAGTATTTTATATTGTAAAAGTATGTTATAACATGTTGTTATTTCCCTCGGGTGACATTAAGGGCTAGCTAATGAAGATGTGTCGGTGAGGTGGCGCAGGTCACGAGCCAGTGTCGATGTTTCGAACTTTGTCGTTATAATTGAAAATTCACATTTTACTAACCCGCCACTGTGCGGTTTATTTGAGGGGCGTTGAGGACCACCTGAGTTGCTAATTTGTGCTTAATTTGATTATTCTTTATATGCATTTGGTTGTTAGCATGTTGATTTCGTATTTAGAATTTTCAAATAAAATAAATGGTGAAAGTCACATAATTCTTTTTAGGTAAGTATTCTTAATGATAAATAATTTCACAGACATATAATTTCTATGCAGTATATGTTCCTAGTAGTTCAGATCACACCACGTTCACATCACACCATCTATTTTACTACGTAGTGCATTCTTCATCTATCTTGCTATCCGAAGAGGTCTTCTTGAAGGAAGCTTTATAGCATAATACCCAACTGTGTATTTTGATGTTTATTATTTATGTATGTATATATTTATGAATTGTAAGTGTATATTTGGCACCTCTATGTATATATGTTATAATGAATATTTTATTATATTTATGTTTTTTTTTTTTTTTTTTTCCGTGCGGAAATCCCCTCGGATACCACCTGTCGGTGGCATGTCGGACTCGAACCGACTAACACCGCACGCCTTCGCCGGGTACTAATAGCCGGGGAACCAGGTATACCCTAGAAAGGAAGTCCCTGGTGCATGTATATTATACCTAAGAGATTTATCTTAAATTAATAAATTTTATATAAATAAAGTCAATTTTTTTGTTTTCTCTAGCACCTACCGCATCATTTTCTACATCACCCGAAGCTCGACTGAAGAGAATGCCGTGGGCATTAAGTTCACCAGCAAATTTGACTGTGTGGTTGCAAATGATTATCCATAACGTTTACTAACTGACTAAACGTTTTTTGTGTGCTCCGGTGTACACACATTCACCATTAAGTCATAGACGTGACTACCTATGACATTAATTAATCTGGCCTCTTGTACTGATAAGTCTAGACTTGTAAAGTCGTACTTCTAGGTTTACCTAAATCGCTTTAAATAAAAAAAAAAAAAAAATAAATAGCGAAATCAAACAAGCGTAAGCGTTGAGAGTAATTCCAAGTGAGATTGACGGTAGCGTTATATTCCGGCTATTTAATAATAATCACAACTACCGTCATAATATACATAAAAACCAATAAATAAATAACAGCTTTCTTCTCAAAATGGTCTTACAGAAGGCCATAGTTAGAGACCCAACTATTCACAAACTATGGCCTTCTGTAAACCCGTAATTAAACAACACCACCAGTTGAGACACTTGTGACTGGTGTTGACATTTTATGCTGCTTGTAAAATACAATAAATACTTATGATATCCTACTTAGCAATAGAGTGCTCCGCACAACCAATCTGTGGAACGGGTTATCGTCTGCGGTATTACCGGATCGATGCGACCTACAAACCTTCAAGAAAAGAGCGTACTCCTTCCAAAATCTCCTGAGTTGCAGACGTTCATGGGCTGTGATGGTCACTTTCCATCAGGTGACCCATCTGCTCGTCTGCCACCCCTCTAACATAAAAAAAATCACAAAAAGAATATTTACATGTTCACGGCGCTTGTACCTACTCTTTATAGATTTCGCTTTCGTGTCTTTCTATCTTGTAAAAGCGTAAATAGCTTCTGAATATCTTCAATTCGATTAAATTTTAGACGTGAACATTGAAACACGCAAATCACTTATTTCTCTATATCAACATATATTTCAATTAAATCTTTTTAGAACTCGTCACCAAGATTTGTGCAAAATGAAGAATTTAAACCAATTTTTAACACCTGTTTCTAATGCGTCTCAGACCTTTTTTTAAACCACCTACCGCGAACAAAAAAAAAAATCCTTTTAATATAAGAAAATACCCTATTGAATCAGGCTTTTAAAAATTATACAGAAGTTTAACCAATATAGGTACTGGTGTCAGAAAGTCCCTAATTTTGAGCGTCAAGTGTGGTGAAGAACCAGCCTACAAAATCCCATAGGTCCATTGGGTCGCTATTGGGTAGAAGGTCGCGGGAAACCGTTGCATGCGGAAAGCGCAGGACCGTCTTCTATGCCCGTATGACTAGCAGTAGACGTCTTTTGGCTGAAAAGAAGAAAAAGTATACCAAGCAGCGTTGATGCAACGTTGATCTCGTAAATTATACACTGGATTCCCTTTCATAGTGATAAAACTAAAGAACAAATTCTACCCTGTGCTTTTTTGTTTCTTTCCTTTTGGAAAGCTTTGTTTCATAGGGAAGCAACCAATTGAATTGGTATACCAATATATCATCAATATGTGTCGAATATCTTTCTACGTGATTTGTTTTCTTGTTTCAATCCTCTTTTTAATTTCTGTCAGGTTTTGTTCCGCAACAGCCGTTAGAAGGGGATTATATGTTACTTCATCCACCAATGTCGATCGAGTCGATCTCACTGAAATCCCATGAAATACAGATACATAGTTTCCTCAAAGAGAGGACCTTCATCAATATCATCTTTTAATTAACTCTTTAATCATCATCTCGAATTAGATAAATTGTTCAGTAAACACGATAAAAATATTAGTTCGAATAAAATCCAGTGAGAAATTTGATGTAGAAACTTTTCATCAACGTTATTAATTATGTTATTAAAATAATGTACAAGTTGCCAGTATTCCATAAATAAAATACTTTCTCGCAAGTTTTTAATTGCACATTGCATTGTATTCAGTTAAGTTGGAATATATTTTATAAACAATCCATGTTAAAAGTTATTTGAATGACTGGTTGTGAAATACGACCGTAGGCGTGGCAGGGACCGTCTCCCGCCCAGAATGGCCGATGGTTCTGACAGTTCGGACTTACTGAATAAGTCTCACGCCGGACGGATACCGACAAACTCGCACACGCATCGACACTCTTTTGACCTTTGACGATCCCTTACAAAAAATGTAAATGATTTAATAAACTCATTAAAAGAAATCAGCCTAAAAATTGAATAGACTGTTATTCGCTACTTTTGAATGCATACAACCTAGAATTTACATCATTATAAATAATTAAGACGATTTAAGGTTTGCGCTTGATCTATCATAGATAGAGTTTAAGGTTTTATGTATAATTCTTTCAAAATTAAAACTTTGAGAATCAATTAAATTAGTAGTAAGTAATTACTTGTTATTTAAGTAAAAAAATCTTTGTTTACACAAAATAATACAAACTTATGAAAACAAGCGGGGTACAAAATTAGACTAGCTGACTTTATAAAAAAAAGGAAATTTCTTCTAAATTTTGGATTAATAGAATAATTAATAGAATAAATGTAATGAATGTACTTCCCAGCAGTCAGTTTGAGATATATGTATGCTTCAAATAGAGCTATTACTTCCGATTCCCAAATCACTTATGTATATAAGCAATACCTTCTTATCTTTC
This sequence comes from Arctia plantaginis, assembly GCA_902825455.1. NCBI lineage: Eukaryota > Metazoa > Arthropoda > Insecta > Lepidoptera > Erebidae > Arctia > Arctia plantaginis. The sequence continues at coordinate 12,282,620 of CADEBD010000300.1, forward strand.
AACTAGCTGTAATCCCAATTTTCCTACCTTAATTTCCCAAATCCTTGGGTTGATGGCAATAGGCTAGCGCACTATTACGTGAGTGGGGACAAATTATACATGGCAAAGTGTATGTGATTAATACGCCTCTGCTTACTTCCTTCAATACAGGCATGAATATAGTGTCTAAACGTATTTAAATCTCGTAGATATTACTTTTGGCGTTTCGAGCATTTATACCGATTACGTGTGTAAACATTATCAACAGACTGAGGTCTCTGCCTGTTAGTCGTTGTGTGATCAAAAAAACTAAAACTGAAACACCAATACAACGATATTCGTGAACCTAAACTTTAAACACGGCGCGTGATAAATCATCGCACTAAGTTGGCGTACTAGACTAAAATGGCTGCCGTTTATTCATACGAGAATATGAGAACCACATATATTTCTAGCTTGGTAATAACTTGTCGTGTGAATTACCTTTGTGATTTTTTTTATTAAAGCACGCACTCGGCGGCGCCGTATAAATCTGCTGTTGGCACTCTCACTTTACGGCCGTGTGTACCTATCAATTGGCGGGAAATATTTAGGGGTTTTGCTTTTTATGTTGTCTTTTATTGGGATGAACGGTTCCGGGAAAATCGTTTCAGGAAAATATCAGGGTTCATACCGAGATTTGTTGCTACTGATGGAACATTACGATCCTATTATTGAGGATATTAGATAATCCTGAATTAGAAATGTTAAGATTATTTTGCGCAAGTATAACAGTTGATAAATTTATTTTAAAACTAGTTTTACGAAGATTTTTGAAGCTGGATAAAACCTCTCTCTAATGCCGTCTTTTATAAACCATGCTATGTCTATAGCAAAATGAAATAAAGACAGTCGTGTTTTTGAGGATGCAAATAAATAATTTTGAAATATAGTATTGTCCACTACAATGCGCCTAAATCATGATAAAATAAGATTATAGGCTATACTTATATCTTAATTTTCCACCTTATAGCACACTACGTACACACACAATCCACTCCTTTTTGAATCCGGTTAAAATGCTTGTTAATCAGTGCGTACTTAAGAAAATAAAGACACATAGGGCGCAGTTTTCCCCCTCCATTACTCTATTCAACCGAGCGAGTGAAAAGGTTAATTTAAAAAGTTAATTTGTCCGTCTGGCTGCGTTCTTCAATTCGCGTGATATCCCATAAAGTTAAAAGCACCACAGTAATACTGGTTCGTGTAGAATATTAATGTCGTTTTTCTAAGAAGTAGCTTACCCTTGGGGGGCATTGCTGTCATCTTTCTGCTGTCTTGTGTTGGACAGCCTCCATTAGTTACGAATTCTCAGGGTATAAATATTCGCACCGGTAGCAAGACAACAACAAAGATACATCTGTTTAATGGAATTATAAATACTACTTCATGAGATTGAAATTGGAACTAGTACTCGTATATGGAGTGGAGTATTAATCATATGACTTATGCGGGGACATTTTAAAGTCTGAAAGTCATGCAGTAAGCTGTATAAATAACTCTAGCCCAGTTAATTACACAGTCTCTACAGTAAACCATCTAATTTACTATGATTTTAAAGCAATTCAATTTACCTGTAAATTTAAGGTAAAACTTCTAACAAAGATTATTTTCGGGGCAGCTGTATCTTTCTTTGAGGCTGTAAGGCTTTGTGATTATGTGGTTAAATCCCCCTTGTTTGAACTATTCAGATCAGAGACTTTGTTTTAGAGTATAGGTTACCTCTACATGTACATATGTATTTTCATAGCGCAACATGAAAGCTTTCTCTAAACATACGTGTCATAAGTGTTAATTATTTAATTCAAATTGAAATGAACACATCTGATTCGAAACATCAATTTATAATCAAATGTATTCGCATATCATGATAAAAATATAGACACCACTTTTATGTTACAGATTACGCGATCGATTCATTGAATCAAGTTGCTTTTCACGCTAACCGACCCCTTCTTCGTATACGACATCACAATTCAATTAAACATTTCCGAGCCGGCTTGATTGTGGGATCGATTTTATTTGTTCGCCCCATGAATTATTCAGATATCCTATTTCTTTCGCCATCGACAGTTTGGAAACTATTTCTATCACAGAGCTTTTGTTGTTTTTCTTGATTATCGCGGTGGCTACAGCGCGAACTCCATGAAAAAGTATCGTCTTTTTTGAGTCATTTGTGCCTCTTAAAGATTATGATGTCTCGAATTCTGTGCAATCAGTTTAGACTCCACCCTCTTTCGAATGATCTTCTCTTCTCCATCGGAGAGGAACGAGCCAAAGCCTTAACTGTAGAATTTTAGGCACTGCCTTTAGTAGAAATTGAGAGGCAAAACATGTCAGAAATCTTGAACAGTGGTCTATTTCACTCATGAAAATGCTGCCATTATGTTCTATGTTTGTTTGGTATAAGATTCTGAAATGATACTCTTCTAATTTTAAAAACTTTTAAGCTGGGTCTCTCTCTTCGACACAAGAACTTTAGATTAGATAACAAAATGCCATTAATTAAAATAAATGATTTCGCCAAGTCAGACAATAAAATAACATTGTGTGGAAATTGTAGTGCACTTTAATGATTTTGTGTCATTTGTATAAAAACCATGTTGTGACCAAACATTGATGTTTACCTACTGAAACAAACTGATTTACTATGACATCATCTACCATATTGATTACATACACACAAATCCTATGTACAGACTTGAATTGCAAATCTATACAGAATGCTTGAATAAGTAAACAATATAGGCGATGCAGCAGCCGCAGGTGTAACTAGTAACTACTGTGTGCATATTGTGTTCAATTTGTTTGAGATCACCTGCGGATACAGTTGTATAGTTTATTTAAAAAAAAAACAATTGAAAATGTATGAGTTTTGAAACGTTTGTGAATTTATTACTCACGAAACAACAGAAGCATAATTTTTAGATCCGTTTCTATCTCCGCAAACACCCGTTCACATTCAATTAACACTTTTTTGGAGCGGACGGTATGGTGCCGCCGGAAATTAAAAAGCTGTCTGGTGTGTATATAGTATATAGAAAGCATTCATATTCCGTGGGTGTCATATTTCATACAAGAGTGTTCAGAATAAGATTTGGAATTAAATACTGTTTGAAAATTAGGAGGGATGCTTTAAAGACATACATGATCAGCTTCTTTTTTCCAAAGAATATTTTCAGTTGTCGGTTTAGATTTCGTGTACAAAACAGATATTTAAAATCTCACCATTACTGGTTAATACTAAACTTCTGTACATACGTAAACACGTTGAGAAAGTATTATTTAATATACCAAGTTATTTAATAGCAATCATACAAGCGTCTGTGTTCCTTCTCGTAGCAAAGACTAAAATACAATAAAAGTTATAAGAATAGTATTAACATAAGAAATAGTAAATATATTATCACAAAGTTTTCTTGTAACATATATTGCAGATAAAAACTAGGTAAGCAAAAGTTCATTCTGTTATTTTAATTCTTAGAGCATTCTCAGGGATATACATATCATATCGTTAACGCAGCAATTTTCAATGCGGTATGATTGCTGTCATCGCCTACTTGTTAAAAATACTTATTATTTAAATAATGTGAAACTATTTAATGTGTCGTAGGAATTTACAATATTTATTAATATCAGAATTAGTAGATCTAAATGCTATACCACTATTATATAAAGCGAGAGAAGGTTGTGACTATTGCTCAATTAATAGACGACTAGAAAATTGTATCAGTGATAAAACGTAGGTTGTCGTTGGCCTATTGTTCAATTTGTTATTATTACACATAAATAAGGATGTAGTTAATGCGGTCTGCTGAGAATCCAATCCCGGTTACATTGTAACCCTTGAGATTAGATAGGCGTGATGATTGCCAAAGTTTGATTGAGCTGCGTCCGAACCCTTTCGCGAATCTCCTTGATTATGGGTCGCGTAATTGGTATCTACGGATTGGATACACAGTTCACGACTTGCGTATTGCCTCTATTGCTACAGAATGTCGCAGATAACGATTGCTTTGTTAGCTATTGCCGATCTTGCGGTGCTTCGTTTAGGATATTATGCTTTTAGATAGTTTTGTGGGCAAAACAATGCCTATCAGGTTTTGTCAAGATATTGATTTGCCTTAAGGAAATATTGGTTTATTATAAATTGAATTTATATATGGAGTAGCCGTTTAATTAAAAAGATCTTAAGTTTTGAGAATACTGATATTTTAGTCGCAGTGATACATACTTTCAAGACGTCTAGTTTCAGATTATTTTTAAAGCCGGAACACACATAGTTTTATATTATAGCCTTCCAAATAAATACCTCAGAGGTGAAAACCAAATGCTTTGTGTGATATGTTGACTTCACCAGCAACCTTTTAACTGCACATACATCGATTGATGGTGACAGAAATGTAGCTCCATGCTATCCATACTTCCATGCATAAATTATAAATGTGAAATGTATTTGTTTGTTCGTTTGTTACGCTTTCACGCCTTAAGCACTAAACTGATTTTAAAAATTCTTTCATCAATAGAAAACATTATCAGCGAATAACGCGGTAAGTACACGCGGCGCCGCAAGCACAAGCTAGTACCTAGTATAATATATGAGTACAACTACCACAATTAAATTACTGAAATAAATAAATTGTTAAATCGAAACAAGAAACTTTTAACATTTTTCAAATGTATGTTGCATCATGAAATTAAAATTTTAGAATTCGTGTCATGTTAACATATGATTAACTACAAAGTACGGTGTTTGTGTAACAAAACAAAGAGGAAAGAATCCAAAGTAAACATGATATAAACACCCTTGTTTTCCTACACGTCATAATCTTGTGTTTGCCAGGCGAGTTTCGGCGGTGAGATAGCAAAATTACTTTGTTTACTACACTTTTACATATGTATTTGGATACGTATAATAACTATCACAGGATACATATTTACGAATATTGAATTACCTTATTTTCGACTTCTATAGGTTTAAGTTAGATGCTTATATCAACATCCTTTAATCAAATACTCCTTGACAGCAAAAAGTGTCTCTTATTATTATTAGCTTTTCTACTTTCAAAGTCCCCCTCTTGTATTCAGGATGGTGTGGCCTTTAGCCTAAATGTTTAGACTTGAATTCAACACGGATGTAATAAACTAGTAAATTTTGATAAACTAATTTTTGATTATTTTTTAAATTAAAATTGGAGCCCAATGATTTTGCAAGCCTCATTTCGAATCCGACTTTGAAACACTCATTTTATGTCGACTAAGTTACGTAGCTTAAGAGTACTAAGCACCTAAATACATTTGTGAAACAAAAGTTGTCTTAGTTGCAATGCGTAAATAATATGATCTATGAAGTTGGAGATTTCTAAAACCAGCGTTTTCGAAATTCTAATTAATTTTATTTGAAGGATTTTATTTAAAATTAAGTCATTTGCTTTAGATAGTGTTTTGTTTTATAAAATTATGGTAGTTTTTGACGCCATGGATAAACTGAAAGTTTGTACAATTATAGAATATAAGTTTTCACGTAGAAATACCGCTGCGCAAACAACACGAAACATTAACGACGTGTACCGGCCTAATACTGCTTGCCTAAACAAGGTCCCTTATTGGTTTTGATCTGGAAATTTTGAGTTGAAGAACAAGCCTCGCGGTCGGTCGGTAATAATAGTCGACAACAGCGAACTAAGGGGTTACGGCTGAGCTTGCTGCGGGCTTTAGAGTTAGTGTCAAAATAACATGGAAGCACTTGCGTCAAATCGGAATTGTTACCTGCGATGAAAAGTGGATCCTGTACGACTCAGTGGATGGACCCGCGAACAGCACCTAATCAGTGTGGTAAAACAAAAAAGAATACCCATAGGAAGATGATGGTGACTGTCTGGCCGATGTTTATTGCCAAGAATTGCAAACAATGATGGAGAAGCCTTGCAATTCGACAACCATGACTGATCAATTGTGCCTTCCCATTGCTTCTCCACGATAAGGCGTGAGCTTACACTTCTCGACAGACCATCGCAAAGCTACAAGAGTGATAGCTGGAAGCTCTCTGTGACCCACCGTATTCACTGGACCCTACCTCAAAAGATTTCTACCTTTTTCAAAATTTTGACATTTTTTTAAGCTGGAAAAAAATCAACATCCGAAAACGCTTTTGCTGACTTTCATGGCCTCCCGTACAGCAGACAATAAAGGGATAAACAAACTGCTATCAAAATGGCAAAATTGTATAGATAATTTTTGACCAGTACTTTGATTAGCTAAAATACAAAAAAAAAAACATTTTAAAATTTTCATACAAATCTCCAACTTCAAAGGCAAAGACCTAATAGAAACATTTTAAAGAACTAAACCTAGAATACAAATCTCCTTTTACAATATGTATGAATGTAACAGCCAAGACCACTGCAGTAGGAATCTCTGTGGATTTGTCTTGTAGGTTTCTTAATTTGTCAAGTGAGCACTGTTTTATTACTTTAAGCATATCTTGCAGATGTAGGTGTATATAATAAACTTACTTTGTAATACACGATGTTGCAATAGTATTTTGCAACACAAACATTTATGTAATGTTGCTCTGTGCTAAGGACAGGATATATATACTTTTGATGAACAATACTTATTCATCCACACATTAATACTGTTACCATTATTCTGTTATATTAGGAGTTAAAGTATGAAATTGCCGATTTGTACTGAAAAATTGAAACTCGTTTTTTTCTAAGCCGAATTATTTATTTATTTAATTAATCAAAATATTTACCCTCATTATCTATACATTGCTGCCATCTACACGGAAATTCATTTATGCCTTTACGATAGAACTCTGGGGATCTAGATTCGACAAACTGTGTGAAAGGACTTTGTACTGCCACCTGGGAAGAAAACTTTTAAAAACGTAGAAAATTGTCCAAGTCACAAAAAAAATATTAGTCCGTTGGAGCAAGCACAGTTAACATCTGCTGTTATTTCCTGACCAGACCTGAGAAAGCTTTGGTGAATAACACCATGAGGAGACGACCAAACAGTTACCATAACCTTTTTATTGGTAAGCTTTGCTTTAGGGCACTGTTGCAGCGTTTGACCTTATGTCAGCCATTGCATTTTTTGCTTACCTCCTCTTTAGACCTCATATTCCTTCATTTCTGTACCGATTCAACAAGGTAACACAAGTCTCAACACGCATTTCTTTCTGCAGATCAGTCAAATCATGAGAGTCAATCATAACCAATTTTTTCATATTATTTTATCTAATTGAGTTGATGCAAATAAGTAGTGTAGGTAGGGTAACGTTAAATTATGCCGCTAATTGCTAGGTAGTTTGACTAGGATTGGCTTCCAGCACCTCCTTCAATTCAATTCAGCGTTGTTCACCTATGTGGGCGGTCTTCTAAGTGGTTCGTTCTTCAAGTCGAAGTCCAAATAGCGTTGATATTGTAAGCCGTTTCTGCCGCCTTAGTTCCGCGTTGGTTGACTCAGATTTTTAAAGTATCCATCTTTAACGTATAAGTTGAATAAAAAAACGATTGATCACATTTTTTAAAAGAAGAACCTCATAGGTATCGCATGAAAAAAGTTTCACACGAAAATCTTTCACATGAAGGTTTTATGTCAATTCAAAGTATCTATTACTATACAACAGCTATTTCATACTTTTATTATTTAATTATAACTTTATGCACTTTTGTTCATCGGCGGACTTAATGAAACTTAATTTTATACACAAGCAAATACACACTATACATATATATATATATACATATATATGTGTATATATACCTAAAGGTTTAAATTGGCTGCTCTTCTATCGATTCGATGATTCTGCCGTCTCATTAAGAAGAAGGTTGTTTACTTTCTTTTTAAATACGGAACAATTTGTGAACATCCTGACTTCAACCCGAAGCGCATTCCGGAGTAGAACTGCTAGGACGAAGAGTTCACGAAGTCGGAATTGTGAGGGCATAAGAGAAGCAAATTATTTGCAGAGCGAAGATTCATGTCGTGATTAGACAAACGGAGGTAAGGAGCAAAGTAAGTAGATGAGGATGGGGAGGTAAGAAATGAAAATAAAGAATTCAGAGCTCGCTGATTGGTAACGAATGGGTAACCGGTTCAGTTGGGAACGTAAGGCAAATACGTGGTCATACTTGCGAAGGTTGTAAATGTACCGAATGCAGTTATTAAGAAGGCGGTCCAGCTTATTAAGGAGGTCTGCATTCAGGTCTAAATAACATACATTTTGAGGCGATATAGTGTTCGTAAGTTTCCGGTTACTTTTTTACTCACATAAGTAACCTGAGCTTGCCAATCGAGAGTTGACTCAATGAGTAGACCTAGGACCCTGACTACAGGGCTAAAAGGTATGATTGAGCCGTTGAAGACGATCGGTGAGATTGACGCAGTATTTAATCTGCTTATAATTTATTTGCTGCCTACAATGATCGCCTGGCATTTGGTTGGATTTACCGACAGTCCGAATCTCATCGACCAGGAATTTATGAATTCTAGGTCCCTGTTAACCTCGTTAACGGCCTGCGCTACGTCCTCCACCCTTGCCTTTGAATACAGCTGCAGATCATCAGCATGCAGGTTATACGCAAACTAAAAATGTTGTGTGATGAGATTAATAAATATTGAAAATAAAAGAGGAGATAATATTCCGCCTTGTGGCCAGAAGAGTGGTCTCCAGCTCCAAGAGGCGTCTTCGACACGAACACACTGCTGTCGCCCCTGAAGATAGGAGATTGAGAACCATTCCAGTGCCTCTGTGGGAATCATTAGATGTGTGAGGATAGATAATAGGCTTTCGTGATTGACGGTGCCGAAGGCATTAGAGAAGTCGACTAAGACAAGTACTGTAACCTTAGTGTCCTCCATGCCCCTTCTAATATCGCCAGTCACTTTAAGGAGGGCTTTAACAGACCTGACCGGGCCTGAAGCCGGACTGTAGAGGACTTAGCAGTTTATGTCGGTGTACAAATTCTGAAAGCTGATTGTAAACACAGCTCTCGACCACTTAGATAGAAAGGGAAGAATAGAAATAGGTCTAAAATGTTCAGGAAGTGATGGTGTCTATTATTATTATTAATGACTTTTAATGATTTAGAATATTATTATATATTTTCTTCAAAAAAAAGCCGTGTGGTGTCGTGGGACATCCGGTAGGAACGAAGTTGTGACGATCGAGTAAAACTGATTCGACACGATTTTAATTACAACGCCATCTATGAAAGCGGCTATTACCTACATATTTTTTAGTTGGTTTCTAATTAAAACAATTTATAAATTGGTAAAATCTCCTTGAGAAATGATTTCCTATCTATTCGATAGATGGCTCTGAATGACTGACAAGTGACAATTCAAAACAAATACTGAGATGAAAAGTAATGATTTCCTATCTATTCGATAGATGGCGCTGAATGACTGACATAAAAAGTGTCGTTACTACTTTTCGTGAGATGTTTTCCGTCTAGCCCCCTTTCACAACGCGCGATAAGGAACTTCGTTCCAAAACGGGCAGATTGTTAAAAAAGACATCTGGCTAGGAATTTGGTTATGATAATTTGTAATGCACTTAATATTATTTTAATGAAAATTTGTGAAAAAAAATCTTTTAGGTTAATGTATAGAAAACAACCCGGTTCAAGTTCGAAAAAAGAACCAAAGAAGCAAAATGTATACTGAAGATAATTTGTTCTGTATCGCTGCACTGCGTTAAATCCAAAATAGCGGTTATGCTATGCGGGTCCATACCTGCTAGTAAAAAAATACTGTATATATTACTGGCTATATATGTAGTCCAAAATGTTATAGCTTTCCAGAAAAAACGTACGTATGTAATATAATACGATTTATTGAGTCAAATATTTATACTTTTTACATACATTTAATAAACTTACTTCATTTGTTAAAGCAGTGGCTTTCAAACAAGAAATGTTATTGGTTTTTTATTTCGATACTGATGTGTATGAAAAATAGGCTAAAAACCGGTTCCAAATTTATTTTCTATTGCTATACCTGCAGCTACTACTACATGAGACTATAACATGAGAATGCTGTTGAAAGTTGTTACCCTTGACCACGATACAGTTCAGATTCGTAAAAAAAATGATATCGTACCTAATAATATTATTGTTAAGGTTTATTTAGGGTTATTAAGATTCCATTCTTTGTGCCTTTTTACATGGATTCAACGGATTTCATAACGATAAACAACTACATACAGAACCTGCCCTGCAGATACTAGAAGCAAGTAGAAAGTAAACTGTTAAAGAGCTATTAGGTTAATGTAGTAATTTATATCGAACAATTTGAATATGCAACAATGTAATACTGACCCTTATTACGGGGACTGTCAGACATTTTGTATTAGACTGCTTTGACGAAACTTCGTATCTCGTAACTTACCAGCACTATCGTAACTCTGACGAGATTTAAAACAGAATTTATTATGTCGATCATTACCACCTCATTCAACTCTTCAACAGAAAGCCAGCCGTCTTTAAAAAGGGTACCACGGGATTTTTTGACAACTGGAGCCTAGGTATTCCTACTTTTAATCCGCAGATGGGTAGATCATACTAAACTTGCTGTTCCCGTATGAAAAGAACATCCCGCTAGTCACTGCATGCTATGAACACATTCAAGACATCCAGCGACAAGACCCACTAAGATCACTAAACTTGCCCAGTGTAGTAGCTATCTGGAAATATGTGAACTATACAACATCCTAGAACTATACTCTAAAAAGATCTTGGAGGGGAACGATGTAGCAAATTAACGCTTCACTAATAATAGAAAATAAACTGATTCGTACTGCCAGACTACTTTTAATAGACCTCGCGTCGTTCTAAAAATGATTATAAAAGGACACAGGACTAATAAAACTTTTAAATTATCAGTTAAAATATAAATTACATTAATGGCGTATCTGTATACGTGTTCTCGATAGTTGCTCTCAACGATGAACGTTGTGGTTTTCTCTCTATTTGTGGTACTGTTAATATGCAACTGGTAGTCAAACACTACCTCAAATTTCAGGTATATAAATAAGTAGTGAGCCAAATATGTATCTATGAGGAAATTAGGCTGACTGGCTGGTTATTAGGGCTACTACAAACGTGCACAGAACAGGTATATATTGAATATTATTTCTATAAAAACTAAATAGGCTCTCATCCAGTCAGAAAATAGTTGGGCCCTACTTTAAATATACACGTGCGTAAAACCGTTTATCATTAATTATTATGAAAGACGAATGTTTTTTTTTATATTAAACTATTTCATAACTACGTCCGTAGATAACAGGAATGTTATTTCACAAGTCGAGCTGGTACTGTACCTATGCGTACTCGCTCTAATTACGGGGACAAGTCAAGCATATATTATTACACTCAAAATATATAAAGACGTATTTGTATGGCGAATGGCGTTTTAAAGAAATATGTCATGCTAGTTTAGCTTAGCGTAGATTTTGTCGCCAAATTTATTTATCCCTTAGGCATATTTATCACATATTTTTTAGATAAAAGGCTATTTTCTGAATTCCAAAGTGATAAACGTGACATCTAGTGTTCAGTAGAAAACTCACTACAGTAGAATACTTTTATATAAGTACGAAAACGTTTAAAATTTACCGATTGACTTGAAAACAGCCAGGGAATTGAGTTTCAACTCTGTCGTCGTTTTAATAAAAATATAAATTTTTCATTAACTAACTCAAATAAAATAAATATGTTACTGGTACAAAAGCCCAGTCGCGTTGCCTGTGGCTAAAACTAATTCAGTGAAATTTGCACTAATATGCCTGGAAAGCATACCGAGTCAATTTCTCGTATGAATTTGCATTCGTGACTGGATTCAGTCCAAGCTGCCTACGGCGATGACAGCTACATCACTCATCGTATCTAATCTATGTACCTATTTAGCGCTATGCGACTAGGCGACTAGGTATAGTAAGTTGCTTCCATAGTTAGAGAGTATGTACAGAGCAGGATTAAAAAAAAACGTTGCTTTATACATTCATTCGCAATTTATTTATTGCTGAGGTATAAACTATATATCACATGCAATACTAGTACAAATACTTACAAAACTGTTATTTAAGTGCATCTTTTTCTTTTTTAGATAATTTCTGAAAAAGTCATAATTTCGTTACCTTGAAAAAGTCTAGTCAAGCTGATTTTATTCTAGAGTCTTCAGTAATACAACATAATTTTTCCTTGACACAATTTGGTAGAAACTACAAGAATTCTGGGAGCAGCCAAGATTGTATATTAAAACTTTACCAACCATCCTTCAATGTACCGGACGGTAAATTCAAGAGTTAATTTTAATTTATTAACTTTAGTTAATTTCATTATGGTTATTGAAATATTTAATCCACGTTAAACATACACGATTTTTTTATGAAAGTCTCTATACGAGTACATAATGTATATTAAGGTAGTTTAAAGTCAAAGAATGAAGATTTTAGTCCTCTTAGTTTTAATACATGTATACATTAACAGCCGTATTCAATTAATAACGCGTCATTATATTATCCGTTGAACACGTACGCTTAAAATAATGGCAACCTCCCCATCTACATGCATTAATGGACGACCATGTGTGATCAAATACTTGCATGTATATCTATAATACTATTATAGATATACATGATTACACTACAAACATAAATTGATATTATTGTCATTGTTGTAGATGATTAGCAATAGTCAGCTTATTTAATTATAATATTGATGTTTAATGTAAGTTTTAATGAAAGTTAAACCTCTTTAAACAACTATGATAGAGGACTTAAAATCTTTGTTGTTTTTAGCCCCAGAGATTTTGTTCAGGTCGTTTATCATGGCATGCTACTTTCTTTAGTACAATAATACTCTGCTGATGACAAAAATGAGTGTCCGATTGTTATTATTATTATCTATTAGTTCTAACGGTGTTATTTAATAAGTCCTAATGTACTTATAATATAGTCATTTTGGAAAACTTCTTTGAAATGTCATTCAAATTCAAATCTAGTAAAAATATAATAAATGAAATAGTAAAACGATAGAATAATTTTATATTAAAACTGATCATCCTATTTTTAAAACAAATACGAAAGAACTCGATTTATTGAAACACAAATAAAGTTACCTATAAGAGATCACTTGGCATAGTAAGTTGTAATCTAGTCGCGGAGACAAAGCAAGCGGGGTATTTTGCTATACACGAGCCAAATGCAAAGCTTTATTTAGTTTAAGGCGCCATTACACGGGTCATATAAACTGTCAAAGTTCGAGGGCGTAGAGGGTCGTCGCCAGCCACCGTTCGTTTCTTATCCTCCTTTTAAGTTTACGCAACCGGTTCGGCTTTTTATCCGGTTTATGTTAGTATTCCTTACACGCACGATCGGTTTAATGTAAGCGTTTAGACTTCGATTTTTTTCAATTAAGTATATAACCTTATTTTGGGTATACAAGTACGTGTGTCCGATGAGACTTTTATTTAAGTTTGAGTTTAAAGGAATTGGATGAAATAAAAAAAACGTTAAAAATCGGCAATGAAAGTAGCTTTAAGTTTTAAATATTAATAAAGAAATTGTGACCTTAATTATAAATATGTGTTTTAGACAAAATATTTTAGGTAAAACTGTTAGCGTTGTGAAATTATGTGGTGTCTAACTATTTTAATTCGAATAAGTACAGGATATATGAAAGGTAATTAAACATAGGATAATCTTATTTATTGTACGTATAACAAAGAATTTTTTTTTTCATACATATAGTATTATAAGAGAATTCAACGTGCTTAATCAATTTAATGAAAATACACCCTAAAACAACGAATCATATCATTTAGGTTTTTCAAAATCCGAACTTAGAAGTCACATAAAAAGATAATTTCAAGGATCGTAATATCATATTTCGCTCGCAATATAAAATGTCGCCGACTAAAAAATGGCGCAAAAGGGAAGAAATATTAGTTACTGTACCCACATAACTGGTGGTGCAATTACGGCTCCTGTCGTACCGTGCCGTGTTGCTGCCGCGCCGCTATCCTGTTTGTCTTACCTCCGAGTATCTGAATTTTGACACACAATTTAAGTAATACTTTTTACTCACACGTTATTGTAAAATATGGACCATATTTCCTCGGGTGACATTCGTGTTTTATTTACAGTCAAAATTACTCATATCTCTGTCAACGTAGAATTTATTTCTAAGATTTTTGTTAGTACGCGTACGGATACTGGATCGTTATCGATTTTAAGTTTATTAACGTTACGTAACTTAACGATAACGACATGCCAAATTCTAAGACCAGGTAAAACAGACTGGCAAACATACAACGGATTTAGGAGCAGAAGGCCAATTCTCAAAATGGCAACTGAGTCGCAACAGGACTAGTTCTCAAAATGTCAAATTTTCTAAAAGCCTAATTCTCTGAATAACAAATACTCTCAAAGAACTTTTAAAACAAAGACATATATTATTAATATTTTATAAAACCTAAGTACATAGGACGATACAAAGTTTGATCAATAGCAATAAAAATATCGATACAAGGCACTCCGACAAACCATCCCTGACTTCTAACGCAAACAACTCCTTTCTTGATTTTTCTTTCATTTATTGTTTCTTGCAATCCCCTAATCAAGTTTGCAACTTGTCTATATATTTGGCTTCCTTCAGCGCATTTGATCTTAAACTACAACTCTTTTGAAGAGGACTAAAGATTAAGGAATTCAGAGATACACATTGTAATTTTCAAATTAATAGTTTTATATAAAAAAAAAGTTCACGTGGACAATTTTTAAAATTGATTTTAGTTTGGGATTTTTCATAGTAATTATTTAAACAAAAATGCACAACTATAAGTTTCAAAGTCTACCGAGATTATAGCTGGTAATACCACACATATAATCTTGGGCAATTGTACTATTACAACCAAAATCAAAATCAATTAAAAAAATAAATGATATAGGAGGCCAACGAACTGACGAGTTACCTGATGGTAAGTGACTACCCCCGCCCATGGACATCTCCAAGTCGAGAGAAATAAGTGCGTTGTCGCCCCTTGAGTGCACGGGGGGTACTGGCCCTCTATAACCACACTCACTCGGTGTAAAGAATGTAATTTCATTGATAATTCGCTTTGGCTATTACCAACCGTCAGATCTGTCAATTTTTAAAGTACTTTCATGTATCTTTTTCATAAATTATATACAAAACCACAATTTTTCTTGCAATTCTCAAGTCACATACTATAAGAATTAAAATATTACCATGTTTTTTCACAACACGCTGTACAAAATACTCACTCAAAAATAAACATATGTTTGGGATATAACGCTAACATTAGCATGCCTGTTACATAGGTAGGTACTTAACCTTTGGCTGAAAACAATCAACAGAGCCGTTTAAGGGCCGCATCGCCGCCTAAATAGTTTGTCACAGCTACACTAGACACGGGTGAATAACAATAAGACCCCTTTGTTCCGGGTTACTTGGGCTGTATTCAATCTGGCGGAGACATAATCAAGACGTTGTGGGGTGTCCTCTTATATTTAGTCTTGTATACAACGTAACTTTTCCTATTTACCGTCCTTTAGTCTTATCCAGAAGTTCGAGATGAGCTTAAAGTTTTAAAGCCATTTTGCGAGGGTAATGTAAAATAGAAGAGGCTAATGTTAGATACAGGTTTGAATTGTTTCTATTTTATACCTCGGAAGTTCTTTGGTGTACGTTATGAACTTAGGCTCTAAAAATTACAAAGCGATCTGGTAATAAGATTGAAGAACTAAATTATATATGTACAAGATATTATTTTATCTTGTAAAGTCTCCCGCGACACAGGATATATTCCTAAAGCGGGAGTTATCTTCATAAAAAAAAAATAGTGACAAAAATTAACAACACATTACTTCAGCCAAATAAGTAAAGGACACAAGATATATAAGAGGGCAACCTACTAAGGGGTTAATGTTTCTTTTAAAATTATCTTTAGAAAGAATTTATGTTTTTTTCCTTTTTACAGTTTTAAAAATGACAGCAATATGTTACAAGGAAATAACTTGAAGTGATGTCAACCTTTCAACCAACCATGTATTCTTTGTCCTATCTATTTGAGGTATTTCCGACCTATGCGTTTCTTCTTATGTACCTTTCAGTTTAACGCTGCATGTTCGTATTCATGTTACCGTATTTTATAAATCCTTACTTTGTTTAAATTTTTTTCACTCTATTCAGTCACTAAACTGAATCTAGTGAACTTAAAGAGAATATTCAAAAATACAATAATATATTTTCCGCTACTTTTAAATCCACATATGCACTTTATATCTGCAGGCGGATTTATTAAAATGGATATCATCTGAATAAAGAGAATAAAATATGACAAACAAGTAATAAACCACAGCCGAAATAATAGCTCTAACAATAATTAATAGTCATTGAGTGAAAGCCACAAGCATCCATTTTGAAATGATTGGCATCGGCCGAGAGTGATCCAAATGGGTGGCTTAAACACTCATTTGATATTCACATTTGGTCCGAAATGGGAACGTTGCGACGCAAATTGGTACTAATTTGTCCACAGTCAATTCGTCCTAGAGACGTGCTCGTGTAATTCTTCATTCTCTTTTACTCTGAACTACCTTGTTTATTAAGTTATTTGATTGATTGGTTCTAAAATAATAATATGGTACTGTATTTAAGACATATATGCATATATTTTTTTTTACAATCAAAGAATTCAAAATGAGCAAAATAGTTAATGAGTCTATTAAAGTGTAATAATTGAAGAAGACCTTATTTGTGTTTGGGAAACCTCGATAGTCTCAGCTTGCTTGGGGATACAAGAGGCTTACGACCAGGTTTCGAGACTTTTTAGAATATAAGGAATTAGAATTGAGTTTATTTTCGCCAAGGTGTAACGAGAGAAAAGTATAAGCAGTAAGTTTTTGTCTCGTTACTTTAATACTTACCTTTACAAAACCTTGCTTAATTACATATTATCTGAAAAACAGAAATACTCATTCTGTAAAGCTAAAAGCCATTTTATTTAAATTCAGAAGAGCCAAATTTTTATTTAATATAGTTAGACTATGTTATGAATTTAAAAAAATATGCGGAAACGGTTGCAAAAAACTAGAGGAATAAAGTATATATTATGTTATGTTGACTTGTTACAATAGGGGAAATCTACTCAGTAATAGTTCAAGTTAGTCAACTATATAATACAAAACATTTAACGTTAAAAGAAAAAGACAAATAGAAATCATAATAATTTATTATAATGATGATTTCTATTTGTCTATTTTTTTTTTGACAACAGATAACAGACAACGTTTTTAAGGATCGATTTGTCGTACTGCTTGAAATAATTTCAAGGTTTAACCTTTTGTGGAATATTTAAAACATCTTTTGAAGAGTTTTTATTTGTGGTATTTCTAAAAATGGTGCAAAGAAGGTGGTTTTAGATTTGGCAATTTGGATGCAGTTTTCAAATACCGAAGATTATATCACTTATAAAAATAAATGTATCTGGTTTGTTCGGCCAATCGCCTTTGATATAACTTTTAAAAGATATCAAAGGAATAATTTTGTTATGAACTTATCTATGATCTCTTGATTTTCAAAGCCCGAATGCAGTAGATAGTATGATTCTTGAGGCAGGTTTAAATGTATAATTCATTATGATTTTATGGAAATTGACTGAAATATAACGATTATTGTTGAACAGGTTGCCCCCTGGCCCCGCCTGCTTATGCTATATAAAGCGTTGAGAATATCCTCAGTGGAAGTAACTCACTATTTAATTTTAACAAAAAGGATCACGGTTACCGAAAACCACGCGGGCGAAACTGCCGACGGAAGCTAGTCAGTTATATAAAAAAAACGAAAGTAACAATTTCACAAGTTGCACACAACACAACACAATGCTGAAGTTAAATAATTAAAAAAAGGCACTGAAATGTTGTGTATAATGTGCAGCACTGTTTTATACTTGTGGAAGTTGCCAGTGTATTGCACCTGCAATAATCATTGAAATGATCTCGCCAAGTCCTGTGACCTACTTCCTCCCCTGGGGCCAGTTGGCACTATCTCTGCATAAATTGTACATCTTTGACCCTGTCATCGAGATGTTTAATATCGTATGTTATTGGCACAGTACATTTCTAAAACCACGTTATGTTTATTGGATAATTTGTTTGTGTAACTTAAAGTCAAAGGTTATTGTAACGTAAATTACTAGTATGACGGTAACAAGTGCACATAACGATATCAATAATTATAATAATATTAATGAAAATGATGACATACCGGACTCATATATGCAGCTTCCAAAGAATAGTAGTGTTTTTAGGTGATAAAAATATAACATTGTCTAGACGAAGTTGAGGACAAAAGCTAGTTTCGCTTAAGATCATAAATTAACACAAGTTTTTAAAAGGAATGTAGTAGTATTGTAGTCATTCAAATTTAATGAAATCTATTATGTAAAGTAAAATTTCACTCTTATCATCTTTTAGAGTATTCAATCTTGTAATTTTTTTATGCAATTTATCATGTTATATATAGTCCCCTTACACCCAGACTTGTTACTTCAAACTGCCCTTTTTCTTGACAAGACATTTGTATTTTTCTAAAAAGAAAAACTATTTCTCCAAGTTCTAAAAAGATAAATAAAAATAGTTTTTTGTTTTCTTTGACTATACATATATATATTAATTCCTATATCCCAGGAAAATAGGCAGCGATGTTTTTAACACCCACATTTGGTAAATTTAATGTGGTTTTAATTCACGCAGTAAGGGGTAAGTCCTTAAACCATAAACTATAATATTATTTTTTTACATATTGTAACCTCTATTATTACATGTTTCATTATAATGAGATAGTATTTCGTTTATTTCTGTTCCATTTTATTTCTCACAATATTTTGCCATATTTGCAAGACACGGGGATCGCGTTAGTTCACATGGACACATTACAGAGTGGTACCATAAAATAAATATCATAATAGGATATGGATTTATAAACAACAAATAATGAATTCGTTAGTCTCTTCTACCGGTAGATATTGTCTAAATTATCTCTCAGTAATCGCTGAGTATTTTCACGCAACGTTCCAAAGCTTGTTAATTAAAACTCATTAAAAGCTTAATTTCAACATTGTTGGTAATTAAGAAGATTCACGATCTACGAACCCTATTATCTTCACCGGAGCTCTTTTAGAAATTATTAAGACGGAAAGCAACAATATTAAAATCCTTATTTTGGCATACTAGCCTTGCTTCGTATGAGAAAATTGTTGAAAACTGTACACATAAAATCTCACAGCATAATGAATAAGAAATTACACTCGCAAACAGATCATGGAGACTTATAGCTTTTGCCCGCGGCTCCACCCGCGTGTATGTCGGTTTTCGAGATAAAAAATTTGTATGGGCAATAAAAATCATTACCCATACAAATTTCATCAGTATTTTATCCCTCGTAAAGGTTGATTTCTGTGATAAAAACCTATCCTATGTCCTTTCCCGGGACTCAAACTATCTCTATACCAAATTTCAACTAAATCAGTTCAGCGGTTTAAACGTGAAGAGGTAAAAGACAGACATACAGATAGACAGACGCAAATACCGTACAACAAACTACCAATATAACTGACGTGAAGATCAGCTTTGTTATTATGGTGTTTGGATCTCTGTTACATGGCGTAAAATTAAATAAATTAATTCGATTAAGAAAAATTACCCTTCCTATAAATACGTGCACGTTCAAATGCCAATATCGGCAAAAGATATAATAGTTGACGAGTGGTAAGAAGTATCTATTTAACTGATTTTACAAATGCTCTAGGACAGACATCCATGCAGTCGTATAGTAATCTAATAGAACTTATAATATAGTTTCCCTTGTAACAAATACGTCTCTATTTAATTTGCTTAATCTATACGCATCATAACATTACCTATGTATATATTTAAGATTTTGGATATGTCTGAAATGCGGGATACCACTTAGTGTTTAATTAAACGTTCCGACGTCTGCTCGGGGATCTCTGGGGCCCCGCAGAGAGCAGAGTGAGTCGACACTGTGCGTTGCGGCGGTGGCGCGTCGCGACTACCAAACGGTTGAAGACTCTAGTTGATATGACTTGCGCTTATTCAGTAACATCTTGGGGATCAATTATTTTGCTATATAAATTCAATCATTGTATTTTGACTCGTTGAGGTCCTAAGGGCACTAAACTATGGCCATAATCTTTAAAGGTTAGATTTGAAGAGAGCTAGGCGGTTTAAGGCAGAAATGGGTACAAAGTTACACGATTTTTATAGACAGGAGGCACGACTAGTTCTGAATTTTAATGACCCAAGTTAAATACACGAATTGTTTCCTGCTCGACAGTCTTCAGGATATCTAATTGACAAGGAATAGCAAACCGTCCGTTGTTATTTCTACTTGTGTCTTGTGAGATTGAGAAACACAAAAAATTATGATACTCTCTGAAGTGTATTAGAAAACATTTATTTTTCTAGCCAAAGTCAAGAAAACTTATATGACTTGATGGTGATAAAATAACAATCATGAGGAAATAAACGCTATTAAACTAATTAAACTTATTTACAGTCACTAGAAGTGAGATTTGACTTAAACGCGGTTAAAATCAAAAGTCACTATTATGATTATATTTATTTACACATTTCTTTTTTTCTGGATAAGATGAAACAATCTCGAATCGATATAAAAGCAGCAACAAAGTTTGGCATTAGAATATACGGAGCCTGCTCTTTTGCTCCCTCAGCTCAAGTTTGATCCTAATTACGTACATGTCACGGACACACCCGTGATTGATTGTAACTCTAATATCTGAGACGATCTCCCAACAAAGGCTGACATGTGTGACATTGTACTCGCGATATTTTGCCTCACTGCTATTATTGAACCCTTAAGTAAACACCAATCCAAGTTAGTGTAGCTACTTTTTCCTTTTATAATATTTTTTCCTCTGAAAAAATATTATAAAAGGAAAAAACTTCGCCCAGTGGGGAATGGCGAAGGGGTCTGTCGGACTCTTACCGACTAAAAACCACCTCGGTGATCCTCTCCTTGCCAATGGCCGGGGAGCGAGAATCGCAATTGCATTCTTTCGCCACCCCCGACAGGCATTGGCCCGTCTCGTCTAAGACGGGTCTCGTCACACTGTTGCGACCGTTACCTTTCGGTCGCAGTCCTCTAGGAATGCACACGGAACACTGTGCGCTCCCTCTTGGGCCTGTATCTGTTCAGGACGACGAATCCCCACTTCCTAAGGTAGCTGGAGATCGACAAGTGCCCTCCGGCGCCCGGTGCGCCTTCTGCGGGTAGAGACAGCGATGTTGCGTTCTCTCTCCCGTCCTGCCGCTTCCTTTGCGGACATCACATGTTCGCAAAAGGAAGCGAAGGCGCTCCATGCACTCTCGGCTGCGGACATGGATAAAACCAAGATCGGAAGCGAGAGACCACCCGCAGAACTGCCTGCCGCGATAAGATCACAGTGTAGCTACTTTTCCTTTTAAAGTTTCCTCTGAAAAAATATTAAACAGGAACAAAGTGAATAAAAGGGTTTAAGCGTTATGGAACCATTAACACAATTAACTTTTAAATTAAATTATTTTAATTATTTAATTTTTAGACACTTCATTAACTTTTAATCCTTTGTAATCATATGTCCAAGTTAAAATAAACTAATTCACTTGTTTCACTCTTTGGTATAATTTTTTACTCATATTTAACACCTAATCATTGTTTTACCTACCTATTTACTTACATACTTTTCAAAGCTCAAGAAAAAATGTAACTTGCATTAAGGGACAAAAAGGCCAAGGTCGGTGAAACTAATGATAATTTATATTGACACGACTATGTCATAAGGTTGAACGCTCTATTTAAACACTTTACCTAAAAAAATTGCTACTAAAATGTTGGCATCCACCATAATGTAATTAACAGAAACCTACACATTCTGTACGAAAGTAAAAGCATTGAATCCCAATGCCGAAAAAAAATTCTATCAGTTAAAAATACGACTGAAAAGGGCAATTGGGATTATTTCCCTTTTTAGTAAAGTGAATAGAACTTTAAATACGTAATCCTTTTCCTTTCATAAAGCATGTATTTTAATTTATATAATCCCTTCAATCTGGTACCGATATACAAGGTTTCTGAACGGTTTTCTTTTTTTTAAATAGTTTTCAACTTCGTAAGAAAATATTTTTATCACATTTCAAGCAGGTGTGTAGCCATCGATACCTTTTTTTTCGGTACCACTATGCTACTCTCAACACTAATAAAAAAAACTGAATTCATTAAAACTCATTCGAAGTTTTTTCAAAAAAGATTGAAAGTAATATGTACATTATATAACGATATATTATCACGTTTATTTTACCTCAAGTTAAAAATGTACTAGTAATACACATATGTAATACAAAAAAATAAATTAGAATCATGTTTCACAATCACAAAAATACATATTTGCGTGTTTTAAGGGGGTTCCAATCAACAACCTTTCCTTTGGAACTGGATAAAATGCCTCGCGTTGTTACCTTTTCAATGACACTGGCTAGATTTTTTAAAATAATTTAAGTGTAAAAAGAGTTTGTAACACTATGAAACTTAACAGACAATTACTTTAATTACACTTAAAACTTCTTAAAAGGCAATCAGTTAAGACAGTTATTGCGCTTAGCTGAGAAAATTTTAACTTAAATTCAGGCCGTCTCTAAACTCCAATAGAAGCAGGGACACTGTACTAAGTAGTTTTATTTGTCACTAACATTGAAGTATTCTAACAACCAAACACGGCAAAGTTAAAGTAAAGTTAAATAGCCTTAGTCTACTTTAAGCCTGTTTCGTTGAATTCTCAATACTTGTCTAACCGTTGTTTTAAAAGACTTACATTATTGAACATCTTTTTATACCGGTGAAGTTTTAATGTAATGCGTAGGCCTAGTGATTGTACCAAAAGATACAATCACTAGGCCTGCTTATACCAAACGAGACCTGTACCTGATATTGCCTGGTTGTGGCCAGAAGAAATAAAATTCTAAGGATAGTAATTAGCCGTTGTCTTTAAACTGTATCTGTCCTCGAAGTGCTCATTTAAAAACGGTCATGTAATCACATCATCTTCGTTTTTGTTAGGGTTCCGTACCTCAAGTAAAGGTAGGTAGAAAAGGAATCCTTATAAGATCACTTTCCTGTAAGTCTATCCGTCTGTCCGTGTATCGCCACCGATTTTCTCAGGAACGGGTAGACCTAGCAAGTTGAAATTTAAACCAGATACTGGGGTCTATGGTCCCTATTAGGTGTATAAAAATCGAGGTCCTGAGTCAACACAATAAAAAGATATGGGAAATGGGCAAATGGGCAAAAACTTGTAAGTACCAAAATTTACCTTAATTTTTAACTTTTTTTTTCTACTTTTTACCAAAATTGCCAATTCTAGGTCGACCGGAAGTACCCTTTAGGTTTTGGGTCGAAACCCTATATGGTAGTTCCCGTTCATCTAGAATTACGAAATTTGGAAAAAAGAAACGTCTTACAGCACAAATAAAGGAATAATTCAAAAAAATAAAAAAGTTGAAAATTAAGATAAATTTTGGTCCTTACAAATTTTCGCGAAAATCTACGTAAAATCTGGGTAGCTACGGAACTCTCAGCGCACGAGTTCGTACCTGACCGGTTTTTATCTTTCAATTAGACCATAAACATAATTTACATTTAAAAACAAAAATCCAATGTAATCATAACAAATATCTTAGATTGTTTTTTTTTAATACATCGATGACACAACATTACAAGTAATTCAATATACCGTCGGAATGCAATCTTCTCAAAATAATTCATCTTGTTAGGGCATCTGCCGCAACAGAGAATAGATTAATTAAGGTGAGCGCCTTTCATTAATTGTACCGCGCAAAGGGTTCGAATTGAGGTTAATCATTACAGCTTTTCAGCTGAATACCCACTCGTTTAACGAGTGTAAGGGATCCTATGGGATGGGCAGTAGATTAAATAATTTTATACGGCCGTAGCTTAAAACCATCGGTCACGGGAGTCAGTCTTCGGATCAAGTATTGGTCATGAGTTGTATAAAAACGTAGTACGTAGTAGTAGTTGAGTTGTAGTAGATCTCTAAATACAAAACCGAATGATCACAACTTAGTTGCCGCTGTTACGATTTCAAGTCCCTTCCTCAGAATTGAATTTGAATGAATAATGAGTTTCTTCCGATCGTGGGTACAATCGTGGCCTACAATTTTTCAACTTTTTTTTAAATATTAAAGTGCGCTTTGTGGCATGGTTACCATGATAGACTACACTATAATTACATAAGAATGACTATAAAGAACTTAAATGGCTCTTTAAAATCCGCTTTTTTAGTCAATCCAATTATAAAACCATTAATTCTGTGGCCATCTTAAACATGTTGTTTTACTGTTCACAATTATTAAATTAACTATTATTGATCACAATTAAAGGATATTCTGAATGCCTTTTCTCTTTATATAGTTATAGCCGTTTTTGTTAACAATCTCTAATTGTTAGTTGTTTCCTTGATATAATCATAAATAATGCGAAACTCACAAAAGTCCCATGATTTTCATTACTATACGAGTAACAGTTAAAGAAAATGTTTTTTAACTGTTAAAGTAAAAAATATTAATTAGCAGTAAAATCCGACTTATATTAAAATTATTATAAAATACCTTTCATCATCATCAACAGCTTGTAATAGTCCACTGCTGGAGAGGAGTCAATTTCTGAGGAGAGGCCTAAAATACCTTTAAAGATAATAATAAAATAATATAATTACTTGTATTATAAACGCAAATTATTCTATGAGTATCAGTCAGACAAACAATATCAAAACAAAAACAATGCCACTGTTTTTTTTGTACATTAAAAAGCTGTCATCCCACATAAGAAACTTGTCGAATGATTTCTTTTTTAAATAGACAATACCCGCACTAGAAATATAATCTTGTGTATATATATACTGAAATGGACACAAATAACACCCCTTCTCAGGATAACAATTCGAACCCATAATAGTACTGATGTTCAGGTGGGTTTAAACCTCATAGGGGAGTGGAGGGAACGACTCGGGCAACCGAGCGCCGGGCACGCCGTCATTGCGGCGGTAAGACCCGTTATGGAGGATTGGCTCGAGAGGCGTCACGGGACCCTCTCATACCGATTGACGCAGGTGATCACTGGGAAGGGATGTTTCGGAGATCACCTGTGTCTGATCCGCAAGGAGCCAACGCCTGAGTGCCACCACTGCGATGGCCAGACCGTGGACACGGCTCTCCACACGCTGGCAGAGTGCCCGGCGTGGGTTGAGCAGAGGCGAGACCTCGTGGCGGCCATCGGAGTGGGAGTTCTCTCGCTCGATAGCCTTATTGCGGCTATCGTGCGGAGCGAGAGTGCGTGGAACTCTGCCGTCTCCTTCTGCGAGCAAGTTATGCTCGCGAAGGAGACGGCGGAGCGGGACCGGGAGAGGTTTAGAACTCTCCCGGCCCGCCAGGCCCGGGCACGGGCCAGGCAGCGCAGGCGACTCAGGCGCCGGAGGTCGCAGAACGACCTCCGTCCTCCATAAGCGCAGGCCTGGGGGTGACAGGTGAGGCCATCTGTCACCCTAGCAGAAGCAGGCCGGGGTGGCGGCGAGCGCGTTGCGAAGCGCGCTCGCTCGAAGGGAGCACAGGGAACATGGGGTTCCCACACGGGGGGGGTCGTCTACTCGTCTGTAGATGACCCGAGGTATGTCGGGGCACCAGGGACTTCCTTTCTAGGGTATACCTGGTTCCCCGGCTATTAGTACCCGGCGAAGGCGTGCGGTTTTAGTCGGTTCGAGTCCGACATGCCACCGACAGGTGGTATCCGAGGGGATTTCCGCACGGAAAAAAAAAAAAAAAAAAAAGGTGGGTTTAAACCAAAATTATAATTATTATTATATATGATAATATTTTGAGTGTGCAAAGTTAGAAACCAAAACCTAACAAAAAGTTGTGTCATTGTACATTGAGTTTGACCGTCAATATAAAATAATAGTTAATTTTTGACTAGAAGCATGGCAAAGTCATAGAGACAAGAGTACAGACAGGCACTGTAGTAGTATTAAATTTTAGCCGGACAGGGTGGGTAAACCGCAGTCGGCGGTTTGACGTATTATCGTCGCGCCGCACCACTTAGTGCCGTGCCGTCCGACACGCTAGCCTTGCCAGCGCCCAACGCTTGCAATTATAGTGTACACACTCTGAATAATATATCTCGCTCATCATGTTCTAACCTATGAACTTTAATACACACTCGTATCATTATTCCCGAAGGGTCGTCTGCGCTATTTCATAGTCGACCGAAACAGCTGAACCACAAAAACTTTCATCCGTAGTATATTACCATTTTGGAGTAAAAAAGAAAAACCAAGTCCTTACTCTCGAAACGACGTAGAAAATATTTATACATGTAACTTTTTGCGTAAACAAAAAACGATCAAGTCTCGAATGGAGGTATATTTACGGATTGCATGCGAAACAATGTGAAAGGTGTACCTGTAGGTATATAAAGCTTCTGATACAGGGCGGAATCTGGAAGATCCAGCGGACGCGCGTGCTGCTACAATATTCATGAGCACCGGCTATCTGTCCGCCGCCGCCCGCTGGCGTAGCCGCGAACACTATCTCACATTCGGACCGTTCCATCAATATAACGAGTCGCTGACCTGAATTGTTTAGTGACCACCTTTTTACATACATATATTATGCGAATATACGACAATAGTGTGAGAAATCAATATGAACTTAGGCATACACATCATTTTTACTGCCAAATAATATCTCTTCCAAGGGTTTGCAAACAGGGAATAGGTATATCTAAAATGCTGAAAAGGGTAAGAAGATATAAAACTGCTTCTAGACAGATAAAGAACTAAAAGGAACTATCGACTTTGAACTTTGAAGTGGTACAGATCTTAGTTTGGTTTCAATCAAATAGTTACTACTAGAACTGATTCATCCTTCCGGCATAAAAGTTCTATCCGGAAAACTGTAAAATAAATTTAAAAAGCCTACCTTTTAGTGCATAAAATCGTAGCTATCCGTGATTTTACTGGTCATCTAATGTTCATCTTTTCTTTTTGTCTAAGAAATAGCGAAATAAATATTCTTTCCCGTCAGTGTGATACAAAAAAAAACTTATGAACTTGATCCTACATCCTAGCCAGAAAAATATGAAATCTTTTTAGAAGTAATACCTATACCTATTCCTAAAAGGATATTTCCTAAAATGGGCCACAATAGTTATGTTTTGACGATGAAATCGACCACTGAGGTCCATTATTCTATTTCAACCTTTTGTTTTTATGTACACCTAGCTAGTCAACCCAAGTTAGTTAATATCATGCTAATATATTACCCATTGGAATACACTTCGGAGGACGGCAGAGTGTTACCACAACCCGACAATGACCATTTTTGGTCCCAAAGCTTTAAAAGGACTGCCGGTTGCCATTTAAAAGCCGTTTTAGTTTCCGCCTCTTTATTATAGATGGAATTTTCTTAGTTTTTATTTTTATACGAATGGCAATGCGTTTTACGAAAGTGCGTACGGTCGAAGAGTACGTGTCGTTTGGTTTACGAGGTTTATGTCCTGTTCTAGTAATGTCATAATTACCGTTATTAGACGTTTTTTAAATTAGTTGAGGTATACGAGTAGGTATACATAACTAATTGTTTTATCTCACTTTTAAGATTTCATACATATCTATTTTAAACTGTTAAATAATAAAAAACAATAGCCCTAACCATAATGTGAATTGTAGATCCATAGGTTCATATCCAGCTCAAAGGACCAAATTTTTGGGCTGCTAATACGTTTTTTCCCATCATTTAATGTTGAAGGTTCTTTGCAGTTGAAGTTAGGTAGAAAATACCAATGCTGTTGTTATGAGCTTTTATTGAACACTGAAAATCAATGCTTAATTAACACCTTATAAACTACGATTCCACTGACTTAGATAAGTACGAGTTCGTACAATGTGAAATATAGGCGTGCAAATATATTTTGAAATTACTATGAGTATGTATAGTCAACGCTCATAAGGGCAGTAGCACAGTTGCAGGTGCATGTGTGAATAACACTAGATAAAATACACCTACTTATACGTTTTCTTCATATTGAACTTCCTGTAGGTGCTTTTGTGGCCTCAGTGCCTGATCACTTTTTGGACTTTTTGTTTTCATAACAGGTTTTTTTTTTATTATGTTACTTTAAAATGACTATATTTTATGGAAGAAAAAAGGTAAAATATGTAATTTACTGAAAAACAATTATTATTATTAATCAGATAATTTATTTATATTACTCGTACTTATCAACCTATAAAATAAACTATTTAAAAATTTGTTCTACAGAACCTCTAGTCCTCCTCCTCAAAGAACCTCAGAAGTCTAGTTGGTTTGGAACCATTTGTTTCAAATTCACCAACCATAAAGCGTCGCTGGGACTGGTTAACAAGTGGCGACTAGTTATTAGTTTATAATCTATTCAATCAATGTCTCACATTTCTCTATCCCTCTATCTGAATGTAGTAATGAGTGGTGTTTTATGCTACCCCTTCGACAAGTTGTTTCCTAACTGAGTGACCAGGTGGAAGACAGTTAAAACATAGTGATTTGGTCTGTCCAAAGCCTTGTCTCTCTCTTGGCGCCAGTTGTGTTTCGTGTTATGCTGTCAATCATCTCCAGTGTCCTAAACCTTGACTCTGGAAACATAACTAGGTCATTCCAGCTCGGTAGAACGTTGGATGGTATTCCATTTATGTTGATCACTGACGGAGTGATTCAGTACCCAGCTTGGACACTACCAGAAAGATTATGACAGCATCATATCAGTGATGCAAGGAGTCATAACATCCAATAAACCCTTGATGGCGTTCGAGGATACAGTATTGATTTGTTTCTATGTGAATAGTACCCTGAGAATTGTGTTACAGTTATATATCTTGTGATTAAATCTCTTAGTTAATTTTTCCCAGGCTGCGCTGTAGTTTAACTCCGTCGTTGACAAATTTCAAATAATAATTTTGGCATCGCCTGAAAGAGTGCTTTTCAAATAGTGCAATTTTTCTACAAAAGACAACTTTGGATTATTGTGGACAAGTGAAGAAAAGAGATCGCAAAACTGTGTACTTGCCACTGAAAGTGGGCAGTTGGATCTTAGGAAGCTTCACTTCAGTAGATTTTGTTGACCTTTCGGTTGATTGGTGCGAGCACGTCGATTCAGCTTCCTTCAAACAACCTTTGCAGTATGAATAAGTTTCCTCAAACGTCAACGTTTCCTGAGTGAAGTATTCAATTTTAGAGCGCTGTTCTGACTCTACTGACTTGAGAGTCTTCCAATGAATATCTGTGAATTCCTTCCATAATTTCTCTAACGATTCCAATCTCGTTTCAAGATATCCTCACGTGATTCTATCCTTTGGGCTCATTTTCCAATTGATTTCTGCTTTACATAATTTTACTAGCCTTTCTTTTTGTATCAACATTAATTTATCTACGTCCATTTTGTAGGTCAAGTTCAATAATAATGAATCTTTTTTTTTTTTTTTTTTTTTTTTTTTTTTTTTTTTTCCGTGCGGAAATCCCCTCGGATACCACCTGTCGGTGGCATGTCGGACACGAACCGACTAAAACCGCACGCCTTCGCCGGGTACTAATAGCCGGGGAACCAGGTATACCCTAGAAAGGAAGGCCCTGGTGCCCCGACATACCTCGGGTCATCTACAGACGAGTAGACGACCCCCGCCCCGTGTGGGAACCCCATGTTCCCTGTGCTCCCTAAAAGCGAGCGCGCTTCGCAACGCGCTCGCCGCCACCCCGGCCTGCTTCTGCTAGGGTGACAGATGGCCTCACCTGTCACCCCCAGGCCTGCGCTTATGGAGGACGGAGGTCGTTCTGCGACCTCCGGCGCCTGAGTGACCTGCGCTGCCTGGCCCGTGCCCGGGCCTGGCGAGCCGGGAGAGTTCTAAACCTCTCCCGGTCCCGCTCCGCCGTCTCCTTCGCGAGCATAACTTGCTCGCAGAAGGAGACGGCAGAGTTCCACGCACTCTCGCTCCGCACGATAGCCGCAATCAGGCTATCGAGCGAGAGAACTCCCACTCCGATGGCCGCCACGAGGTCTCGCCTCTGCTCAACCCACGCCGGGCACTCTGCCAGCGTGTGGAGAGCCGTGTCCACGGTCTGGCCATCGCAGTGGTGGCACTCAGGCGTTGGCTCCTTGCGGATCAGACACAGGTGATCTCCGAAACATCCCTTCCCAGTGATCACCTGCGTCAATCGGTATGAGAGGGTCCCGTGACGCCTCTCGAGCCAATCCTCCATAACGGGTCTTACCGCCGCAATGACGGCGTGCCCGAATAATAATGAACCTGGCTGTAAGAAACTTGTCTCAATAACTCACCCCAAAATTTTAGTCTCTGATATAATCACTCGGATTATTCTAAGTCTTTTCCACAATACTAGTAACTTTTATATGAAAATGTACTCACAGTTTTAGTTCCAAAATCACTCACCACTACCACTTTAATTTTTTAAGGGTTTCGGCAAGAAATTTGTTTAACTTCACAAACTGCTCGCTAGGGGTGCCCCAATGAATAAAACACATACACACACTTACACACTTTGTGACTGTTTATTTACCACCGCCGTGGTTTAAAAAAAGCGACTGATTAAGCTACGAGTATACTCAAAGAACAATATAAACATCTCACTGAAATAAATTTACGCTACAACGCCATCTGTCGATGCAGGGGCAAAATTTGATTAAGAATTGTTTGATCATAGTGGTCGTTTATATGAATTTAAAAAATAGGGTAGTTGACACCTTAGTCACATTAGTTACATTTTATCATCTGTCAAAACGAC
This sequence comes from Arctia plantaginis, assembly GCA_902825455.1. Classification (NCBI taxonomy): domain Eukaryota; kingdom Metazoa; phylum Arthropoda; class Insecta; order Lepidoptera; family Erebidae; genus Arctia; species Arctia plantaginis. The sequence continues at coordinate 12,313,599 of CADEBD010000300.1, forward strand.
AATTTTCTATAAAAAATGTATTAAATAAATAATGTACAATCACGTCACTATTATAGACTACTCAATTGTAGAATATATTTTAATGTTTATTTGATTTAAATTTGTAATGAGTTTAAAAAGCTAGAATATTATTTTTAGTGGACATTAATATTTATATATGATACAGTCAACTTGCCCTATTGTCTTGCAAGATGTTCTCTTTTTCTATAAAGTAGAACTCTGTCATTTCTCACTACTCCCTTTCCAGCAGTATCCTCTTTTACACACGCCAACATTACAAAGTTCCATGTTTCGGAATCTTTAGAAAATCTGGAATTTCAAATTGCAAATATTTTACCAGTTGCAAAACTGTGCCATAGAAAAAAAAAGTAGTTTTAAACAAGACGGCTGTCTAAGATTTGTAATCCAATGGGCCTGCCAGCATTTTTTGCCCACGAAATTTATAGTACGGGCTGGCGCTATGAGTTTCCGGTTCCCTCCTATTACATGCGCAGAGTGGCACACCGTGTGGTTTTAGATGGTCCGATTCCAACATACCACCGAGCTGGTTCTACCGTGAGGGTCCGAGGGGAATTCAACACGTAAAAAAGGCGGTGTAAAGCAAATAAATAATTACCTTCTTAACACCAGTTTTCTACGCGGCCGTGGTATCACTTCATTCGATTCATCCAATATACCGAGAAACACATCACTTTTTTCAATTCATTGAGATACTATTTCAGCAATACTTTTTAACATTATGTTAATCATTTCAAACTCAAGGTGTTAAAGATAAGATAATTAAAAATGAGGATCCGAGATACCCACAACACCGTACTCTCACGACAGCTCCACAGAAAATGACGACATTTGTGTATTTCTAGACTTTGTAGGTGTTTTATTCCGAAGAAAATACAAAAGGGCTTTCTATTAATCTAATTCGCTTCGCTAAGCTGTTTTGGCAATACATACGCCTATGTATAATAGACTCTTAATCACGCTAGAGCTGGAATTCTCAGTTTTATTTTGTATAAGAATAGTTTTTATCTGAAACGTTATAATCAATTAGGGATTGTAAATATTATAGAAAGAAAAAAAATGAATATTTGCTGATTTCATCATTTTACACAAGATTATTTGTTAAATTCTCAGAATATTATCTCGTTTTTGTTCTATAATATTTCAGTAATTACAGTTTTTTGTTAATTATAGTTTAATGATGGTCCGTGTGGTGACGGATTAAGAATACAGAGTGTCACCACCCCTATTCATCTCGTGGGTGTCGTAAGAGCCGACTAAGGAAGAAAACTTCGCAGAACAACAGCACTGCAGGGAGAAGGAAAACTTGACACAAACCATATACCAACCCGTTTGGCCAGCGTGATATAGTAGGCCAAAACCTCCTTTCTAAAGAGAGGCTTATGTCCAGCAGTGGACTATTAAATGCTGTTGATGATGATGTGATGTGATAGTTTTCTTTAGAATTACAGTTTACGTATTTTATAAACATCAATTTATTGTGTGACTTTTTGTAATACAAGATGAGTCTCTTTAGTTATTCTAATAAAAGCCTAAAATTCAATGCAGATGGTTTAGGCGGCAACTGGAACTAATAAAGGAACTTATCCCATTGATATGTACCAAGAAAGGAAAATAAAACATGATTTAATTTAAACCAAAGGCAGTTAAGTACACTATACTCACCACATATTTAACTTATTCTTATTAAAATAGATTATTTTAGAAATAATTATCTTTTATTATTAAAGAGTTCTGGCAAAAGAGTTTCTATTTTGAAGCGTAATTTATTATTATCATCATCAACAGCCTTTATTAGTCCACTGCTGGTCAAAGGCCTCTTGACCTTGTTTGGGTCACTTTACTTTTTCCTTCTCTTCGTAGCGTAATAAAAAAATAAGATTTTTTTAGTTAGTTTATTTTTTCTAGCAGTAAATATCATATGGTCGGCTTTTATATAATAATTACATTTTCACGTCATGAGACGTCATGTAAAGGTGCTAGGTACTTGATGTTTAAAAATAAAGATCCTAATCACATTAACAGCCTTTCATAGTCAACTGCATGATATATGCCTCTCCTTAGAAAGGAGATATTGGCCTACTATAACACGCTGGCCAGACGGGTTTTTATAGGGGTTGTGTCAAGTTTTGCTTCTCATTGCAGTGCTGTTGTCTTGCATAGTTTGCTCACTTAGTCGGCTCTTACGACACCCACGGAATAAATAGTGGTGGTGACACTCTGTATTCTTAATCCGTCACAACACGGACAAAGGATTGTAATATCAAGGTGTAAAGTCATCTGTTCTTTCGTCCTTAACTAATATAAACGAGGAAACCAAGAAGGACTTATTCACTGAGAAAGAAAATAGAATTAATGGGCCTACTACGTTTACCTTGTTTTTAATTACTTAATTCATTACATACATACATGAATAAAGAGATTATTATTATTTTATATTTATTATATATTATAGTGAGTAGGTAAGTCATAGCCTACGTATTAAAATTGATACAAAATCATTCCTGATATTCTGAAGAAATAGCCTAAGCGTTTAATGGTTTTACTGCCTCTTACTGCTGATCAAGTTAAGAAATGTTAATGTCGGAAAATAATAGAACAACGGCTTTGTATACTTTTATTTTCACATCCGACACGCAAGGCGGCTCGCGGTTACGAGCTAGTCATACATAAATAAAATAATACTTAAATGCTTTTAACAAATTGAGGCCTTTGTATGTAAAAAACAACGAAATTATTTACGTATCCATGCAAAATTTCGAATTATTTTTGTTGTAGCTTTACCTTGTTGGATTTTTAGACCTCATCGATTATTTTCACTCCGAAAGAAGCTCAAAATTTATGTTTTCATTGTGTTGAAGAATAGGATCAGGGCCTAATATTTTTTTTTTATTTGGATGATTTTAGGTCGCCGATATATCGAATAATCGGAATAATAATAAATACATAATAATGAATACATTTTTCGACTGTGGTGCGTATCAGTAAAAGGTTTTTCTGTTTTATTTAATATACTATTATTCTTTGAACTCAGAATAACACACCAAATGTTACTAAATGTTCAACAAAATTTTAGATACAAAGAGCGGTATTATCTTAGTCTGTTATCACCTACAGAGATCGCAAATGCTCTCGTAATGACGTTGAAAGGACATAAAAAAAAGATAAAAATCTTAGGGAAGTACTCAACCTCCCTTGAAATGTTTAATCTAATTTGATACGTAATATGTAAAATTTGTATATACAAGTATATATAACCAAAGTACTGAAAGCGCCAACCCACAAATTTGAAAGTTAGCCAAGTTATATCGACAGGGGGTGTTTGCGGTCGTCCCGCTCCGCTAGTCGCCTCGCCCAGCATCGCTTGTAGCATTTAACCGCCTACGCCCTAAATATTATTATCAAGTATTAACTTTTTTTTACCGGGAACCATGTTGATCACCTACTAATGCTGTAAGACTTTTTCGTACGGTTTTTAGGGTTCCGTACCTCAAAAGGTAAAAAAGGAACCCTTATAAGATCACTTTCTTGTCCGTCTGTCCGTGTGTCAACACCGATTTTCTCAGAAACGCGTAGACCTAGCAAGTTGAAATTTATACCAGATACTAAGGTCTATAGTCCCTATCAGGTGTATGAAAATCAAGGTCCTGAGTCAACACAATAAAAGATATGGGCAAATTTCGATCTTCGCGAAAACTTCCAAAATTTACCTTAATTTTCAAATTTTTTGATTTCTCAGAATTTTCTCTTTACTTGTGTTGCTTTTAACCAAAATTGACAATTCCGGGTCAACCGGAAGTTATAGGTATAGGTTATGCATATATATATATACAGGTTTTGGGTCGAAAACCTTTATGGTAGTTCCCGTTGACCTAGAATAACGAAATTTGGCAAAAAGAAACGTCTTACAGCACAAATAAAGAAATAATGCCAAAAATAAAAAAGTTGAAAATTAAGATAAATTTTGGTACTTACAAATTTTCGCGAAAATCTACGTAAAATCTGGGTAGGTATGGTACCCTCGGCGCGCGAGTTCGACTCGTACCTGACCGGTTTTTTCTTAAAGTATGTAATTGTAAGTTGGTAACGCTTTAATATGACATAGATATGACATAGGTGGACTTAGGGTTGTTAATTGCTTACATGAAGTTGTGAAATAAATAGTGATGTGTGAATATAAAATCTATCTTTCTAAAAATTTGAAATCGGTCATAGTAATATATTATGGATCACACTTTTATTTCCATTAAAGGCGTCCCTTGTAAAAATCCTTCAAACTGTTTTACGACCAATGTGAAGTTTTAAAAAAAATGATAATATCTCGAGAATTTCGAGAATTCTTTCTTTTTTCTTTTTCTTTTATACACTATGAAATCATTAAGGGTATGTTTGAAATTAAAATGTTTGAAATCATAATCAAATAAAAGTTTCGATACATTTTATCACAACAGAATACATTCTTCGATACTATAAGATGGCTAATAATAATAATATTATTACTATGAGTAATGTATTCAGACTTATAAGCTAAATGGCGTCCTTGACTGTGTGTGGTGATTAAACAAAAGATTTCACCATAGCAGAGGTCGCACGTCTGCATAGAACGCTGGCAAACGCTAGAGTGAGCGCTGCGCACACTACTATACAATTTACTTAGATATACCATCATACACAACTTACGAAAGTGTGTGCCATTACTTTTCGAGTGTCCTTTTAAAACACAACACAGACCTTATTGTCAGTTCATGGTGTGGTACATCCAGGTAGGAAAATTTGGCTTTTAGTATCGGAGACATACCAGAATCTATTAGTTTCGGTTATGGGTAAACGGTTTAAATTTAGAACAGTTAATTAAAAGACACAGTGCTTACAAAATTGCCTTTGAGCAAAATATTATTTCTGTACTTAAGCGTTTCGCACACGTTATCGCTGTTTTCAAACATTACGGCTGTATATTCGTCAAAACATATTAGCAAACATCCGCCATTGAACTGGTAATTTCACATTTCTCCTATCCAATTCGCAATCCGACGAATCATAAGAAGCACTTCAAAAAATCAAGGCATTGTTCCAACCGGTAAAAAGATGAACATAGAATACGCTGCAACCTGAGCAGAATTTAGTTGTTGGCGTCTGCGCTCAAGCAAGCGAAGCGACTCCGAACAGGGCCTGGGTAATTGAACTAATAAATCTAGCTGTGTAACTGCGCCGTGCTCTCAACTCGCTCAGGATCAAAGCGAAACCATTAAACCTACTCTGAGATTTTGCCTCACTTCGACTTGCATTTATTCACACGACAATGACGTGACGTAAAACTATCGTGCTCTGCGTTTTATTGACACAGTCTTTCGTTCTTTTTATAATGAGATATATCCACAACGAACAATAAATGTTTATATATGTAGCGAAAAGAGAAATAAAAAAGATTATCGTCGATCGTAAAACTACAATTGGAAATAAGAAGTTAGCACTACAACGTGATTATGGTGTAAGGAAGTACATCTTTTTAATGCTACATGTTGTTCAGTTTAAAATATTTCATGCGCAGGACGTTGCGTAGACACCACTTCATTATTTGTACAATATTAGTATTTAATTTTATTGGTATTATCAGTGCTGAGGTACCGAAATAATAATTTAATAATATTTTATAAGTAAATGCACGTTTTTTTTAATATTAATGAAATTACTTTTTTGTCATGCAGGGTGACAATGGTGAAACATTTTCCAATGACTTCCGAAATTTTCTAAGTGATTTGGGATCAATGGTGTACAAGACGAAAAGAACTGAAAATATCGAGCGCCCAGCCCAAAAATCAACCACAGTTATACCTGCAAAATATCGGAGAAAAGAAGTTAGTATTGGATCTCTCCTACTAACATCTAAAGGCAACTTTTAGATAAAACTATACCAGTTATTATGTTGAAACGTACTGTACCTCTTTCAGAATGTTCGCAATACGCAAAAGGAAATTCTAGGAGACATGTTGATGATGAAACTGGTATCTTATTATGAAGATAAATATAAACTGACTCACGAAAAAGATCCCGAACAACAGATCACAGAAAGAATCACTTCCGTGCCATTATATTTTAACAGATATAATGAAATTGATAGAAATGATTTGAGAGAGTTACCTTATAATAGAAACAGGAGATACAATGTTCCGTACTCAAGAAGGGTATGTTATTATTTAATATACACGTATACTACCTATGCTTATAAATATTTTTATTTATCGAAACAAAAAAACGTGAATTAACTTATCCACTTTAAATTAAGTATGTCTTAGTCAAGCTCAGCATCAGGCAAGCAATGCTGCTACAACCAAGTAGCTACCACACTGCAGTAATAGTAGTGCCTGGAAACCGTTTTTGGCAGATGGTATTCAACTCTGCCATGCCATGCCATATAATCTGATTAAAATATGTGTGGATAAATTGGCTTCCCATTGCCCTCAGACCATGTGGGTACTTTATCACACTGATCTCTGATAGTTTCATGATGTAATTTTGATAAAAAAGTTTGTATTATGAATAAGAAGTTGTTTTCTATGAGGCAATTATAGATCTTAATTGAACTGAGTTAGATAGAATTTAATATACTTTCGCCAAACTTTGATAATTCCATAAAGGCTGAATTTAAATGCTTGTTATTCTTTCAAACCGCAAGAACTGTTGATTAAAAAGGGCCTTTACCGCTCTGCCTGATTGTTTCTATCGTTAAACTGGATTCTCAGTAGAGTGTTAGATATCTAGATAAATAAATGATAGATTATCTTTGACTAATGTTTAAATTCTAGTCAGAAACTACTTATTCAGGTCGGGCGTAATTTAGAATCCTAAGCGTGTAAGTCCTTTTTATAATTCGCCTTCTAATTTGAAGTTATTAGAATATACAAATTGGTATGAGTTTCAAGCATCAAAGTTATATTTTCTTTTTCAGAACTATGATGATCCTGTGCCTGATGTCGTCGTTTTATAACATTATTTCCTACCTTATCTTAAACAGCCTGTAAGTCGCACTTTATAAGTGTGTATGATTATACAAAGCAAGAATGAATATCATGTGTACCTACATGATAAAAGATGATTAAAATAATAGGAATTAAAATTACGTATGTGTAAAATGAGATCAATATAAATAAAATATTTCCTACGTTTTTAATTATAAAATCTGATCAGTATATATTTACTATCCTTAACCAAAAAAGAAAATAAAATAAATAAATAAAATCGGTTGCTGAATTAACAACTGATAAACTGTCGGATAATAAATATACCTCACGAAAAGGAATAAAAAATAAATAAACTAAAATTACAAAAAAAGTTGAAATAGATTCTTTTATATAAATTTCTAATATCGAGATTTGCTCAAAACAAAGAAGTTGACTTATTTTAGTTGATTTCAGAGTGCTTTTTCAAATTTTATGGAGATCGACCCTCATTGGCACTTGCTTAACGGCGTGGATCAAAATATACTCCTGGGGACAACTCTATCTGCACTGAATGTCATCTATCAGCGGCTATGCCGGATTTTAGCAAAGACACCGTGTCCAACGTAGCTCTCGGGATTACGTTACGGATGATAACTATTAAAATTCAACGACAATATCTCAACGCTAAGTATTTTGCGTTTAGGTAACATTGCCATTTTAATGGTAGGTGGAGATTTTGAATGTAATATATTTGGTGGGGCTCGTGGCTAAGTGTAACCAAGTAGGTTAACAAATTGCAAAGCTTAGCAATCCCAGCCAGGTCGGTCTATGAATGGGTGACCAATCTCAACACATCGAGACCCGTCCGTTCCGATTGACTTACGAACATCTTTGGCAATCGTTACGGGTAGTTGGGGCCTTAAAGAAGTCCGTCAACAGTCTTTCTACGGGTACACTACACAAATACGAAAAACTTTATTCCGTCAGTCACAAATACGCAAAATTCCGATTTTTATAATTCCAAATGGTTCAAAATTCCTAATATAACAACTCCGATTGATCATTCATACTAATTTTATAATTCAAAAATTTCAATATTCCTTGTTTATGATTACCTACTATGAAAAAAATACCGAGTTTCAATAGATTGAATAGCAAAAAGTCCGACTTAATGATATTTCGAAATATCAAAAATTCGAATTATTTCTATTTTCTTTCGAATAAAAATATTTTCTTTCCCTGGTCACAGTTCTAACCTAAGTTAGGTTACCACAATGATTCACCAACAACAGAAAGGGATAAGGCGCTCGGCTCGCCTTCGCGCTTTAATGGTCACAGTTCTAACCTAACCCAAAAAATTCCATAATAGTAGATGGTACCCGGCTCAGGTATATGGAGAAGGAACTACAAAAAAATATTAATACACAAATATTAATAACATTATAGAATCTTAATTTTAGGAGTTAATTCGAAAAATTGAAAATCGGGATGTCGTTCTTCGGACCGAGAACTCATCGAGCATTTGATTCTTGGAACATATAAAAATCGGAAACAACACATTTACGATTACTTTCGATATAATAAATTTCGTGAACTTTAACAATAAACATTATAATTCTCAGGTATTATAAAATACGGTCTTTTCAAAATCGGAACATCGAAAATCGGAATGAAATATCTCATAGTATTTGGGTGTTCTCTCTTTCTACAGAACGTCGTATCTAAGTATTAAAGCCGACCCAAACCTATTTTGGGAAAAAGACTCGGAGGATATTTGGTGGGTAATATTTATTGTTCTTGATTAATATAGTTTTTTTATTAAAAGTTTTAGTCATTCCGGTAGTGTTGTAATTTTTGCCATTTTTTTGTTACCTTTATTTGATTAATTAATTCCATATTCACTTTATATGCATTAAAGAATAAAGACCACAGTCATAAGTAATATTACGAAAAACAGACAAAACTAATGGACTTTTTTATAATCATAGCAGTTATGAATTACATTTTATTAGGTATCTATTTTTGTCTCGTGTAGCGACGCCTCTATATTAGTGATTGTTTCACTAAACAAGAACTGCCGAAGGTAATCTATTTACACCACTCTAATTATAGATTGTAAATTACAGTACTCAAAATTCTTTAATGCTTAATTGATTGTTTTTTGTATGTATAGATATAACGACATTTTGAGTATTTTGAAAACGGCTGTTACAATTTTATTAAAATCATAGGAGTCGTTTTTTCACACGACATCACAATTACTAAACATAATTATTAAAGTTTTGCAAGCGTCGTTTATATTAACAACGAGATAAGTTTTAATACTAACTGCAACAGAACAATAAAATTAAATTTCCGAAATCCTCACAAAAATTACCAACATGTGACAGTTTTAATTAAATCCCGTGTGTTGTACTGGCAACATCGTCACGCAAAACATTATATTCACAACTTTATCCACAAATTATGTTTACACCATTCAAATAGACGTTCCTTGCGCAAATACTTTTGTAACTTAGTCCATTAAAGAAACTCTACACAAGTAATTATCATAACACAAAGTGGTTTGTTTAATGTTCCTCTTACATGACAAACAGCACCAAGTATCAGTAAAATGTCTTAAAATTAACGATGCCGATTTAATCACCTGTGTTAACTAAATATCATGTAAGTACGCATTTATTTTTAGGAAAATTATACAATATTCTTAAACTGCATTGAAAAAAGATAAATTGATAATTATCACATTAAATCACTACTAACTTTTACCTGCTTCTATCTTACTCGTATAACAGATTTTTTTCCAAATTTAAACACAATAAATAACCAAATAATAATATAAATTGTATAAAATATATTTACGGTATGGTGTTGGCCACGGATATATTATATTTCGTTAGCGCATGAAAATTAATTACTTCTGTAGAAATCTTTAAGGTATACTTTTCAACAAGCATTATATATTTCAAATCTAAAGAAAAATCTTAAGGTACAAAAATATTTTGAATTAGCCAGTTAAATCAGTCTTTTTTAAGGCATGAATCTCATAAAACATGTACTTCGAGCAATATTATGCCCAAGTAAACTATGTTCCTCTTTTCGTTTATGCTGTTTTGCGACTGCGATGCAATGCTAAGTAAATAATTGATACACAGTTGGTACCTGAACATAATTACGGTAATACTTTTTAACTATGACAACCTAGGTGACTTATAACCATAAAATCATGACCAGCATTATACTTTTCTTACTAGTGATCAACCTGTCAAGTTCATAGCAACATCTGCATGAGAAGTTCAATTTTTTAAGAAAATTTTACAATAATATAAACTTTTTTTACATTTGCTGATCAATCCAAATTGCCGTCATGAAACACATTTTATGACAACTTTTTGTCAGTAATAAGCTTTATTTCAGCCCCGTTATAAACTGCGTGAGTACCATAAACCTTAGGAATCGCGTGTTTGACCGAGAGGCCATCGTAAAATGCTTCATAAACTTGCGCACATAAATTTAGAAAATCGAAGTCTGAAAATGAATATAATTTGCATTTACAAAGAACAAAACACGAAAATGCAGCACAAAACCGAATATTAAGTTTATATAATAATAATAATCCCAGAGAATAAACATGCACTCTTTTTCAAAGAATAAGAAAAGTCTCGTAATAATCATCTACTACAGCTTTGGCAGTGTGCCGGCATTGCAATAAAGTTAAATCTCGACGGGCAACAGGCCCGACGGGGAACGGAAAATAAGGCAACTTGTTATGATGCTGCTCCAGCAAAACAATGCCCGAAACATGCCGATCGTATAAGAAAATAATATGGGCCTACGAATAATAATATCCGCTATAGCATATCTGAAATTATATTACGTGTTTGTATGCATATGGACATTTTATGAGAAACCACTTTTACGTACCTGTAATCTTACCGACTTATTATGTTTATAGTGCAGCGTGTTATGTTAAAGTTAAAGGAAGTTGTAAATTATAATTATTAATAATGACGAATGAAAGAATATGATACACATAAGAAGCATATGAATTCACTTTAGTTTCCTATATTTTCATCTTCTGTATTAATCAATAAGTACATTTAGTTAACAGTAAGAACAACTTAATCAAATAAGATATTTTTATTTCCTGGAGCTTAAACTCTTTTAAGAACAGTTATATTTTGCTCTGTTAAAACATAATTGTTCTTAAAAGAGTTTATCATTTTTTATGCTGAGGCATAACTAACACTGTTATCTATATTGAACTAGGTGCACCCGTAGTCGTCGTCCCACGGAAACACTTTTTCGGGATAAAAAGTATGCTAAGCCTATGTGCTATTACAGACTATAATCTATCTCTGTGTGCAATTTTAAAAAAAACATACAAACTCTCGCCTTAAAAATATTCGTAAGATGTCTTATTTTCAAATATATATTTGTCACTATATTGTGTTTACTATGAGTTACTACTAGTTTCCTCAGACTCACTGAGTGAAAGAAGCTTACGTATAAGTACTTAAAACAACAAGTAACTACGCTTACAATTATACAAATATGTTTAAACACGCTTGTGACTCTTGAATTGCTTGATAGTAACTTTCCACCAGACTCTTTTGCTCGTTTGCAACCTAATCATAAAAAGAGGTAAAGAGAGAATATTTGTTGAGAGTTTTGTTTTTAACTTCTTCACATGATATTCTGGTTTACTGGATTTGGATTTATATTTTATTTATATTTTTATATTTGTTTCAAATTATTTTATTTTAATGTTATAATTTTGATACAATGCAAATTTAGTTAAAACTTTACAATTATTCATATCACTCAAATATTTTATGTGTTATCAAAATTATTATAACTGTAACAGTTATTTGTAAGAGACACCCGTCGTTTTATGAGTTTAATATTTTTCAAATAAAATACATTTTAACACAACGTCGTGGATAATCGTTTATATTTTGTTTTTGTGTACTTTTACTGTCTATTCACCACGATTCTCTTTTTAAAAAGCATTAAAACACAACGACTGTCAAGTCAGACAATAAAGAAAAGTTATGGTATTTATTCTCTGTGATATAAAAAAAGTTCATAGCGTTAACCCTTTAAAGGGAAAATGGACATAAAATGGGATATCAGCGCCCCTCCCTATACCGGTCGGGTACACTTTGTTCCAATCGCATTTCCCTTTGGAGCGATCTCACGGCGGAAATTAATCCATCCGACAAATGAATAGACTGCACTTGTGCGTGAGGGGAGCGATCTACCTATGAACGAACATTTTAAATTTAAATTGCAAATAATATTTAATTATTTTTGATTAATATTCAATATAATTTATCTGATTTTATGTTTTTCTACACCTAATAATTTGATTACTTCAATTTTAAATAAAATTATCATATTTTTACACATTTGACTCTCTGATCCCAAACTAGGCAGAGCCTATACTATGGTAACCAGACTACTGATAAACATGAATGAATGTTCTTTCAGATTTTACATAAATCTCGAATTCGTTCAGATCTTTTTACTCAAATTGAATAAATTATTCATTTGCTACATATAAAATTTACACTACACACTCCACACACTTTACACTTTCACACTTTACACACTTTCACACTTTACACACACGTTACACTTTCCTGTAACTCCTTATGTACCTTTGCTTTTCGCTCTTTGCTCTGACTCCAATTAAAATATTTTTGATTCGGAGCAAAGAAAAAGACTGGTTTCTTTTACAACTGGCCGTCTGCCTGATGTCAACCTTCCTTCGGAATGTTATCATGTTTAGACACTACAAAGTAAGAAGGGAAATTGGTTTAAGGAAAATAAAAAGGCAATTTAGCATATTCAGATGGAAAAAGGAACTACGACTGCAATAGCTCGAAAGGATTTAGGTCTCTCACCCCAATAATGGGAAAGGTAACCCTATTATCCTTTCCGTGTCTAGAGAGGCCATTAGGATAGAGATATCACTTGGCCCGAACACCCTGTGCTGGTAGTATTGACGAATTGCTAAACAGTTGTTATGCTTTTGTGCTTTAACGATTCTTGTTTTGCCATCACTGACTTTACTGGAAATCAATAACACGATACGTCTGAGGTTAAGTTACCGATTCTTAGAAGTGCTTGCTATAATACTCCTGTAAATTCTATGTAGGGATACTATTTAGTGTTCTTGGCGGTGTTTACCGTCAGATATAAAATACCAGCATAACGTTTAATCCAGCAGCAGCGGCAGCAGCAAACTAAATTGATCAACCCTTGTGATCTTCAGGTTTAAAATACAGGGTGGAGTGAAATACACTAGAAATAACGGAATGAAACAGGATTCTGTTGTGAAACTATATAAGAAACTATATGAGCTATATTTTCATTATGATTATGACTAAACATGGTGTTGTGTTCAGTCATAATCTTAAAGAGCTAGTATCAAATCGCTTTAACCTGGTGGACAGTGGCTTGATTGTCAAAGTTTATTGCTAATAAAATTTAACATTAAATAGTGGTAATTCTACTTTGGATTTTCTTCAGACTTATAAACGTATACATATATACTAAAAACATTTTCCTATTGCTGTAAATAAATAAAATAAAAATTGCAGTCATATTCACTAAAATTCGCTAATTTTGATGGACAATAACTAACACTACTTGAGATAAACATACGAATAACACTTTGGTTAGGTCTTGTGTAATAATTTATGATTTCAGCATTAGGAGCGGAGGTAAAACATTATAATTGAGAGTTACTAAACGCTAGTTTGATTACCTCTTACTACGTAGAAATGTTTGTATTCAATTCACAGGTAAAGTTTATTTGGAATAATTCGAAAATTTAGTTTGTACAAAAAAACTGTTACATATTTTTTTAGAACCTAAAGAAGTAGTGCTTGTTTAATGGAATGAAACATATACATTATGAAAAATTATTGCTAACTTAGCCTAACTACAACAGCATTAAAACTTTATCTTTTATTATGGGCAATAATCATATGTTTTATAAGTATTATTACATCATAATCAGATTCTAAGGGTTGTATGTGACACGCAAGTTCGCATGATGCGTATTATATATAGCTAACTGTACCTACATCTACTTAGTGAATTTTATACGAATATGCTTCTCCTTGGTATACGGAAATTTTCTTGTGACTAAAATTTGTATTACTTGCCCTTAACAGTGAACTTATCAAAATTAAATACTTCGCTTACGACCGAACGTTATACGCGAGCTGAAATGTTTCAGTTTCAGTGAATGCTGACCATTGTATGATGTTAGAACAAGTTATTATTCTACTAATTGTAAAATTCTGAAGTGGAGTGGAGTTTGGTAAGAGGTTGAATTATATGCTTTTTGAGTTCAGTCTCGAAATCTACTCTAGGTGTAAATTCAATTTAGTTACGTATATTTTTTATTACTTCTGTAAAGTAGGAAGCAGGACTGCTTGTTCTTCATAAAAGTAGAATGATTGGTTTCTATTCGGTATGAATGACTTAAAGTCTATTTCATGTTTATAAATTTTTGAACGTCTAGGTCGTATAATTTTTTTTTCCATAACGCCATAAAACCATACATTCGCAAAAACTTATGAAACACGCAAGTAATGAGGGAGTAGAATAGACGACGACATTAGCTTATTAATAATAAGCACATAATTAATAATATTTAGTGAAGCAATGCCAAAAATTGTACATGAAAATTGCTTTTTAATGGCTGAATTTAATTTGGCATTCTCCAACTGCTTTGCAAAATAGTTTTGGCAAAATAGTTGAAATGCAAGTATGGGGTGAGGGGAACTTGCGATATTTGTCCGGTGCATTAGTGGAATTAGCAATCTCATATCCGCGCAGCTAATATTTCCAGTGTTCACACAGCGGCCGAGAATTAATCAGTGTGCACTGGCTGGCCATTGGCATCAACGAATCTCTCTTCTAATGTTATATGAATTTTAAATGATCGTAATGATGAGTGACAGTAAATTGGAGGGATGCTGACTTTTAAGGTTGTTTTTTATAAAATAAGGGGTAAATAGACCGATTACCTGATGATCAGCAACCTTTGCATATAGACATGTGCAACTCTTGAGTTAATACACAAGTATGGAGCCATTCTTTAAGTACCTTCCAGAATTAAGGGGGAGGTAACCTCAATCTCTTTTTTGTGAGACCGTGGTAATCCTCTGATCAAGTTGCTTCATATGTTCTGTGCTGAAATCATGATTTTTCCACATAAAATGCTTGTGCTTAAAACATACAATTCATAACTAAATAACTTCATCAACAGCCTATAACTGTCCACTGCTGGACATGGGCCTTTCCTTGGAAAGGAGGTTTTAGCCTGCTGTACCACACTGGCCAGACGGATTGGTTTAAGGTTAGTTACAAGTTTCCCTTCTCTTTGCCGTGCTGTTGTCCTGTAGATTGCTCCCTTAGTCGGCTCTTGCGATATTCATGGGATTAATAGGGGTGGTGACAATCCGCATTCTCCGTCACCACACGGAATCACTATATAACTTAATGATTTAAAATAATATCTCATATTAAAATTAAAAAAAACCTACGGAGCAAGCTGAATATATGAAAGAAAGACATCTAAACTATTTAGAAATGTTAACATGATGGGAAATTGTTGTTATCTTTAGAAAGTACATTTAAACAATTTGTTTTACATTCTAAGGAACAAGGTATTCTCGCTTTAACTTTTTCTTTTATTGAAACAGATATACCATTTTTATAAATAAATAGCTTTGTAATAAATATAAGATGACATTTTGTGGAGTTCTCTTCATGTAGAATCTACTGCAAAAAACAGATTTTGTAGTTAATTAGAATTGCTGTCTGTGACATAAAATATATTGTTCATGCTTGCTACTCGTATCAATCGATTAAACATGAAAATTATATGCCTTTTTTTAATTAATCGCCTATTATATTTATATCTAACATAATAACATGTAGATATATTAAAATACCACAGTTTTTTAAAAAGTACTTCAACTTCAGTCATCAGTTTCAGATGTTAAAATATTTTATTTATATTGCCGGATCTTGTTCCCATAGATGTAGGTATATACTTTATTAATTGTAAAAGTACATAATAAATGTATAAAGGCCAAAGTTAACGAAGACTCATTGGATTATATGGGTGTCCGTTGATTCGAGATACGTAATTAGGTCACCTTGAAACGTGTACTTGCTCCCATATTTTATTTTTACTAAAAGGATATTTTAGTATACACAATTTGTTGGTAGATGAAAATGAAAGTTATTAAATATACAGACTTACTTGTATATCCTGCCTTTCGCTATACACTTTAAAGGATGATTGGCATTAACATTCGTGAAGCCCAAGTAATTAAAATAAACCGAAGTTTAATACCCATTTTTAAGGCAAACAAACTGATCTCATTAGACTGGAAATAAGATAGGACGTAAAAAATCTGGAACTATTATTGACTTGGAAAAGGAAACATATGAAGTACTGTGAGCTACTTGCTACAGCAAAAATGTTTGTCAGGAGATACATACAATATTCCTGTAAATTCTTCTGCAGGTATATGAAATATAATCAATGGCTGTTCTTATTTTAAAACATGTAATCTTCTTTTAATTAGTCAAAGGCGATTGATCGCCCGAAACACTTGTGCCACAAAACTCAGCAAATTAATATGCTCCGGAACCTCCTGGAATAGGCACCAGAATGGCAAAGGGTCCCTTTGCCATTCTGGTGCCTATTCCAGGAGGTTCCCACCTAGGATGAAGGATCTAACCTTTGTAGATTTCGAAAAAGCCTTTGAAGCCGCGGAATCGGGCATGTATATTATCTTAACTAATAGTAGTAGGTAGTCCAAGACAAAATTGGCGGCGAACAGTGGCAGTCAAATTTATATATAGGTGTGAAAAATAACGTCTTCTACAGTTATCAACTGAAGCCAATATATGGTAACGGACCATATATTTGATATTATATTGATATAAGTATGTAGCTCACAATGTTTTATATTTGGCCGTTGTATATTTAACTTTTTCTTTTACATAAACTAGATTTTAAAATTGTCTACTTCGTGTCGTTTTTATTTATGAAATACGAGTAGCCAACTAAAACTGACCGAATTGTTTAAATGACATTGTTTGACGTTTATTTATTTAAACTAAAGTTCCTTAAACTTTAAACTTAAGTTACTTAACTTCAGATGATGTAGAAATATAATGCGGTAGGTGCAAAGATAAATTATAATTTATCTTTACCAAACTATGAACTGTGCCAAATTTAATAATTATTAAATTTGGCACAGTTCATAGTTTGGTAACTAAGAGATAAACCTACTTTAGATATAACTAAAATACATAAATTCATTACTACTGTTGTTGTTGTGTCAATCTAATCAAAATAATCTTGACCTTCCTTTAGTTTTAAAAAAATCTTCATAACCTACTGTATTTAATGTACTGATAATCCGTGTGGTGGTGGATTTGGAATACGGAGTGTCACCACCTCTATTCATCACGTGGGTGCCGACTAAGGGAGCAAAATACGCAGGACAACAGCACTGCAAAAAGAAACGAAGAAAAGATAACTTGACACAAACCCTATACCAACCTGTTTGGCCCTCGCGGTAAAATAGGCCAAAACCTCCTTTCTAAGCAGAGGCCTACGTCCAGGAGTAAACTGTTGAAGGCTGTTGATGTGTACTGATAATCCGTTAACACTAGAGGTTAGTACATAGGACAGTTCGGAGCACATTACTTTTTCTTAAAAGTAGAACTATACCATTATGATTTTTTTTAATTTTATTGCATTCAGATTGTATTTGTTGTGTTTGTAGTGCAATGTTTAATTAGCAATTTAATGTGAGCGCTCTCATAAATTTGATTAGCTAACCCTGCTTAAACTATTAATTTTCTGCCTTAGTCATAAAATATTCATTGATCGAGTTGTTTTAATAGTTGGAGTTAGGTTATATTTAGTTGATCGCGAACAATAGACGGAATGAAATTCTGAAATCCCAGTAAGCTTGTTGAAACCATCCAATGATCGACACGACGGGACATCATTGGGCATTGTTCGATAACTGAATGGGAACAAATGAGTTCATGATTTAGCATGCGATGTGTATCACATCTGAATATCGGATCGCGCGGAGCTTCGTTTACGTTATGAATCAATAATTCAGTTAAGCTGTGTTTTCATTAGGGATTATTCAGCATTATCAACGTGGCGATGCTGCGATGGTGCGAAATCAGTATTTTATGGTACGTCATTACTGTTCTGTTGTCGATAGAGGTCTTTATTATGATGCGTTTTTCATTAGATGCTAAAAGCTTATATTTAGCCATAGCTTATATGTAGCCATAGTTTATTTGTATATAGCCATAATATCATGTATAAAAATGTTACGTTACTAAAAATTGTAAAACGCTTGTTGATATTTGAAAGTGAGAAAGTCATTAAAGTTTAAAGTTGTTGATTTTAGTATTTTGCAATAATTTGTTAAAATATGATTTTTCTTTTAAAAATGAATGTAGTGACAAACAGTGCGTAGGTGCGATATTTGCATGAAACATGTGTTTTTGATCGTGTTCATCAATGGCTTCACTGCTGACCTCACACTTACCCCTAATGTTAATGAGGATGGATTCGCACTCTCTACTAACCTTTAATATGATTAACCCTGATTTTTCTTAAAAAAAAATTGAATAGATAAAACAAAGAGTCAGAGATTTGTGTTGATGTTTCACTACACCATCATTTTGCATGCTTCAGTGCCGATTCTGCTAGGCAAGAGAATATAGAGACTTGGTTCGTTTTTCGTTCTGGGTACATACGTAAATGTTAATGTAAACACTATACCACCCCGTCTGGTCAGCGTGGTATAGTAGGCCAAAACCTCCTTTCTAAGGAGAGGCCTATGTCCAGCAGTGGACTATTAAAGGCTGTTGATGATGACGATACGTAAATTAGAGACCAAAAGCATAGTCTGTACTTAAAAGTATTATTTAACTTTATTTCTTAAAGCTTTTTTAAATAGATAATAATAGGTAAACAAACACATTCGTATACCTTTAAACATGTATTTACATTACTTATTTTTTCGAAAACAAAAATTGAGGAAACGAAAAGAAATAGGAGTAAAGCCAAAAAAATAAAATCCTTTATATGTTTAAGGTATTATTGACAAAAGTATCTACATGTATCTAAAAATATACATTAAATTAATTTACCACCTTTATTTACAATTTTCAAGTGATCGTGTGTCTCTTTATTTCATTAACAGTTCGGCGAATCTCAGTCACGAAAAGAGTAATCTTATCGTATTGCGTAATTATCGTAACAGGCCATTAAGCGATGTAAACGAGAATATTAATAATCTACTTCTAAATAACAATGCCATTTATTACCTAAATGCGTTAAAGACCCAGTCGACTTGGTAAATATAAATATAGTGTAATTTAAAACTTGTAGGTGTCAATTCTTCATTTTCATAGCATTTTTAATTAGCCAGTAAAGTCCAGTTGTAATACCCCAAGTTTCCAATTATTTCTGTCGAGGGCAGTAATTAAGCAGCATAAAGTGCTTGGCAGCCGTAATCCAACCACTTTTGTGATATTTAAACGGGTTTCATTACGCTTGGTTGTAAAACCAGTGCTATAGCGAGAAATGTTCTGGAAACATAACTCTTAACTTCCAATAGTCGTGATTGTCGGTGCTGGGCATAAATTGAACTGTGTGACGTTTGATTTTAAAGGCATGTGTGGCTGTCTAACCTCGGTCAGTGAGTTTTGTTTTTTTTTTTTATGTAACAATAAAACACGAACAATACCTTTGTAATTTTAAGCTTAACTACAATACGGTGTATGCGTTACTAGATGTCTAATAACAAAAATAAATACAAATCGTATTTACAGAAATTGAAAGAGCTCAGTTTATTTAAATGTTTGATAACAGTAGAACTGATCTAAACACTTGAATAAATCACGATTTTACTTTAAGAAATGCAGCTCTTACGACAAATTCTTGGATCTCTCCACAATAATAATTTGCTTTTGAAGGGCTCCGAAATTTAAAATTGTAAGCAAACCTTAAGTCCATTTTTATTGCATAAAACCCACGAAATAGTTCTAATACTCACTGAAAATATAATACATTCATTGCATTAAAGAGAGAGAGATATACATGAATTACTCATATTATTTACTTGTTTACTAGTTACTATGCTTCCTTAACCCTCCAATTAATTACAGGTGGCAAAAATTAAATGAGGATCTCAGTACCTTGCATTATATCCATTCTTTTCATTCTAATAGCTATTCACGTGATGTTAAACATAATATATGTGGAATATTTCACGCATCTCGTCGCGGGGTCCCGTGTGGTCTCATTCAGACATTAGCTCGACAATAAACATAAATATTTTTGCGTCGTTATGGCTGGCCCGCTAGCGAGTAATTAAATTCCATTGAATCGCACAAATCTTCAACCCACGTTCGCGCTTAACTTTCCCTTCAGAACTAAATTATATACATATACCTAATACATATGATCTGTATAATAATAATTAATAATAATAATATTGTACCACATTCACACAACGCCATCTAGTCCCAAACTAAGCAGAGCTTGTACAATGGGTACTAGACAACTGATATAAATACATATATATAATTTAGTAAATACATACTTATTATACATAGAAACAATATAAGATTATACATATGTGTTTGTTCATGTTAGTAAACGTTCAAGCACAATAATGTGCCAGCACTTTGTATGTGTCTGTGTATTGTGTCCCTCAGATCACTATTCTTCTCTCTTCAGTCTATTATCAAGTGTAACTATTATAGGTAGAAGAATAAAGTATTAAAATCATATTGATAACACATATTTATATCCTTCTAGGTTTTGTGTTTTCATACTGCATAAAACACTCAGTTCTATTTGAAATAGTATGAAAGTGTGAGGTAGGTATATGAAGGCCCTTGGTTATACTTTTTTTTTTCAACTTTGTATGACACAAAGTATCAAATACGCATATAATATATTGATCATGCGTGATGCTGAGAGGAGTTAATAACTAATAATCGTCTCTTTGAGAAGACGCAATAAGTTCGAAATGCAACCACTTTGATTATAAAATATAACAGTTGTTTCTTCGATCTTAATAAGAAGTATAATCTTATTTTAATGAATAAAACTCTCCCTGTAGTTTCAAGTATTCAATAGCCAAGGACAGAAAACACGATAATTGCACTAGTACACGCTCGACAAACAAAAATGAAAGCCCCTGTAGCAGTGCGTACCTGAAAAATAAAATTTAATCACTCTCAACAAGCATCTTCCTTCCCCACACGTTTTCTTTTTAAAAGTTGCCGTCCCTGGCTCGTTAGCGGGGTCTTCCTTATTATTTCCTCAGCGACTGTAATCTGGCCTTTCAGCTACTTCAAACGACTTGTTCTTTTTCTTATGTGTAATTGAAATATATTGCCGTAATATCCGCCGGACTGGAGTGCTACCACTTGAGCGCATCAGCTCGAGTTTTCATTACTTGGGGAAGTGATTTTTTTTCATGAGACAGTATAATAATTCATTTTGTACTTCTAGCCAAGAGAACACCCTTAAAAACTTTTTACCTATAAAAGTTAGCTACTCGCCGCGGTCACCTGAAAAATTAAGATTGTTTATTATTATGTGTGTTTCCTTTATGCGGGAGTGAAATCAAGCGTCAATAAATGTACCTACAAAATTCTCTATATTTCTGAAATTATTTTAGGATGTTCTTAAAGTCAAAAGTATTTTGTTAAGAAATAAAAACGTAAGTAAATTAATATTTACTTACGTTTTTATTTCTTAAGTAATTTATGTTTTAAATGTAGGATATACTCTGTTAAGAAAAACGCCATTTTTTTATTGCAATGTGGTTTATTTCAGCAGGTCATTACCTATTGTTTTGCCTTGCAAACGCACGTGTCCCCTTTTCTTTTTTTTTCCGTGCGGACATCCCCCCGGATACCACCTATCGGTGGCATGTCGGACACGAACCTACTAACACTAAAACAAAAAAAACGAGAGAACTCGCACTCCGATGGCCGCCACGAGGTCTCGCCTCTGCTCAACCCACGCCGGGCACTCTGCCAGCGTGTGGAGAGCCGTGTCCACGGTCTGGCCATCGCAGTGGTGGCACTCAGGCGTAGGCTCCTTGCGGATCGGACACAGGTGATCCCCGAAACATCCTTTCCCAGTGATCACCTGCGTCAGTCGGTATGAGAGGGTCCCGTGACGCCTTTCGAGCCAATCCTCAATAACGGGTCTTACCGCCGCGATAACAGTGTGCCCGGCGCTCGGTTGCCCGAGTCGTTCCCTCCACTCCCCTATGATATGATATGAAGCCCGTGGAAGAACAGGGCCTCGGACTTGTGCAGAGCCACCTCGAGACCCAGCCGCCGGATTCGCTCAACGACTTGGGCAACCCCGGCCGTGGCCCTCAAGGTTGCCTCGTGGTGCGTCTTGCCGCGCGCCGTCACGAGCGTGTCGTCCGCGTAGCACACGACGGCGACAACGCGCGTGTCCCCTGGTTTTTTTATGATGTTTCTTATTTGTTGTCTAAATATTATTTAATCTTGTTACTACTTTTTCATGTCTTCGTTATTACGACTATCTGTGTCTATCTAGTGGTTTGTGTAACGGACTGCTATTCCAAAGGTCGCGGATTCGATTCCCGCTCAAGTCAAACATTTGTGTGCATGAACATTTAATGTTTGATTTGATCTGGGTGTTTCTATGTATAATATGTATGTATTTACAAAAACAGTATAAATGTATTTATATCAGTTGTCTAGTACCCATAGTAGAAGCTCTGCTTAGTTTGGGACTAGATGGCGTTGTGTGAATGTAGTAAAATATGTTATTATATTATATTATTATTAGTACTGTTTTTTAATCATTTGTATTCTGTTTTCAGCGTCATATTCAGTCAATAAGATTTTAACTTTCATTTACATAGGACAGTAGGTATTAAATTAAAATAGAAGTGATGAGTAATGTGTTTTTTCAATCGTACTGTTTCGTAGTATACATAGTTTATTATTAGAATATGTTTTGAACTATACCTATAGATTAAACATGTAAGTTGAGTTCCGTTTTATAAGGGTAAATGATGAGGGTAGCTGCTGTAATCGACGATTGTGAAGCTGAATAGTAAAAAAATAATATTGTTCTAAGATTTGTAATAAATACAGTACAATTTTGAAATAAAATTCTTTTTATCGAGACATTCATACTTTTTGAAAACAAACAAAATCTTAACACAAAATACAGCTCATGCAAGCATTCTGGGCATCGGGCGTATCGCGAATGCTCACTTGCAGACCGCATCTTCCGCTTTAACTATTTTCTACACTCATGAGGTGATTTATTGCGGAAACGCTTCCAGATACAAACATTCGCCTCTCCAGCCTCTACTAGTCAAAATATTGGCTACTTTACGACCAACCCTATATTTTATAGTCGATCGATACGTTAAGTTATCAGCTCTATTACAAATACGAACATAAAAAAATAATGGGGCATTACTTGTGTGAAGAAAAATAGCATCGGGGCGTAAGATTGGTTAGTGTGAAAAATGAAATCACAATTGTAAGTATTGTGTAACCCTTAAAGTCGGATAGGCCGAGCGATTGTCACCACATCATGCATTATGTCTAATTAGATAACGCGTTAATTAAATACGGTAGAACTAGCTTAAGATGAGTGAGATCAGACTCATCATTTTAATTACATAATCTACAATCATATAATTACTATCTCGAATGATAAACATATTATCCATTCATTCAATATCACAATATTCCTTATCCATATAACATTCAATTAAAATTTTATTAATTACATTATCTAAACAATAATAATCCTCCTCTATAAGAAGAAGCAAAATAAACTTATTATGCAACATTTTTAGGAAACAGACTAGCAAAGAATAATAATTACTATATAATACCACCATTTTTCATTACTTTGGGATTTTCTAAACTAAGCTGTTCCTTTCGTGTTCGCGTTACTACCACAACAAGTTACAGGTCTAATTAACTAACTGTATTCATAAATATATAGTTATAGATGTAAACGTTTCTGGGTAGTATATAACGACCTATCTCAATTAACTCGAATGAACATTTTATATGTATTAGATGTAATGTGTAGAGTGGCGATCGTGGGCTCTATCGCCTCTTTTAACGAGTCGAGAAGTGTCACATGTTAAATAATGTAAAAACAGTAATGATCGTTGCAAATAAGATTTGACTTTGACAGTCGATTAATCATTAAAATAAAACGTAGTCCTTAAAGTCTAATGAAAATTCGGCAAACACCAATAACTACAAAGTTTTCTTTGTCTATGTGCGCCTCCTCGACCGTTCAATTAAGTCGAAAGGGTCATTAAGCAATTATTAAACCACAGCCGCTCTAATAACACAACGTAGTATAAAATGGAACAAGGTTAAAACTATCAGTTTTCATTGTTTTAGGTAGTAACCTATTATTTTGTATAGACTTTTCTGAACCAGTAATGATAGAGGAATGCTCAAATCAATTCCTTGCCAAAAAAAGTTGGCCCCTCCTTCTTTTACGGAATATCGTCCTACGATACCATCTAAAGTTATGGAACGCCTACTGTAAACAAGTTTTGAATCTTTTCCTGTCCGGCTTCCTTCCTGAACATAGTATTACTAAAACCCTGATTAATATCATAGGTGACATGATATTAAGTATGGAAATGGGTCTCTCCTGATTGGAGAACTTGAACACATTTAGAATAAAAACGGCAATTGTTTTTTAATAATAATAATATTCACACAACGCCATCTAGTCCCAAACTAAGCAGATCTTGTACTATGGGTGTACTAGACAACTGATATAAATACATTTATACTTTTTTTTGTAAATACATACTTATTATACATAGAAACACCCAGACCAAACTAAACATTGAATGTTCATGCACACAAATGTTTGACTTCAGCGGAAATCGAACCCGCGACCTTTGGAATAGCAGTCCGTTACACAAACCACTACGCCATCCGGTCGTAATCGATAAAGTTACAAAATAAATGATATTGTATTTTGGCAGATTTGTCACCTGATGGTAAGTAACTACGGCCGCCCATGGACACCTGCAACTCAAGAGTCACAAGCGCGCTTGCGCCTTTGAGTCCTTCCCCCAGAATTAAGGGTAAAGGGGTAGGGCTCAGGTAACCTTACTGACTCGGTGAAAAGCAACAAACAAATTGCTTTGCCGGTTTTCTGTGAGACTGTGGCATCACTCCGGTCGAGCAAGTCAATTTGTGGCCAAACATGGCTCTCCTATGTAGTTGTTCTTGCATTAGGCCAGCAGAGGATTAAAATGTTTAATTTATTTATTATGATATAAAAGAAAATATTAGAGAAAAGTGTACGCATTTACTCATGTATCATTTTATGTTTGCTCTACACACATATACACATCTGAAAGCTTATTTTTGTATATTAAAAAAAACTAATAGTTTTAATGTGGCTCTAAGCATTCCGGGAGTGGAACTTACTTGGTATCTAGTAATTACAGTAAAGGGGTCATTTTCAATGCGGCTGCAGTGGTTGACATAGACGCAATTGTACAGCAAAATTTTAAAGGCGGGTTCAAAACATACAGTTATTGCCAGTATCTATGGGTCAGTACACGGCACCTCATGTGACTAGGGCACCAAATTACATGCTTAACTGCGTAATAATGCTGATAACAATAACAAGGTTTCTTGTTTTGTTTGCCAAAATGGTGAAATGAAGTCACCTGTCAAGTCATTGTGTAAATGTGACATGCATGTTCGTATTAGGAGTACAATAATATTCTAGCGCATATTTACAGAATTTTTGAATTGCTTGATGAAACATTGCATAGCTTGTTATATAGGTTATATTCATAGAGATATAAGCATAGAGTGAACAAGAGATCCAATCTTGCATTATAGGCAACAAGAGAGATGGATAATAGATAGTGCCCTTTATCTCTTTCTAGTCGTCTTTGGTTGGCTTGGGAAATTTCTAATCTCCCGCCTGTTCTACTATCAAAACCATGCCCACTACACGATAGCTTGCAATGCTTTTATGATGTACGAAACAGAATAATATTTTGTGGAAATCAGTTATTTTGATTATCTTACTTTCAAAGTTTGTGTTTAATCAGATTTATCGTCGTAAATGAAATTTTTTATAGCAGTTATAAAAAGATATTGTATTGATTTTTATCGAAATAAATAAGTCTGTCAATAGTACAATATATTTAAAAAGCTTGTAAATTGGATAAAATCTCTTTCTTTGTATATTAAACGAAAACTAAACTACAATTATTAGAGTAATGGGAAGCAAACTCCCCGTACTAATGACGCCATAGTGCTATCATCAATTCACTTGCCAATCGCTATAATTATGGCCATATGTTAAGAGTAAGGTTTGTCGTGCATTCACTTAGAAAATAGACGTACAAAGTGGTAGAACAATTTGGCAATATAATTTATATATTTATATATTCAAGAAAACCAATTCTCAACCAAATTGTAGTTAACTGTTTTTATTCAGAATGCCTGTGGTAGAACAATTTGGCAATATATTTTATATATTTTTATATTCAAGAAAACCAATTCTCAACCAAAGTGTAGTTAACTGTTCTCATTCAGAATGCCTGTGGTATTAAGTCCGCCATTATATATTTTGTGGATAAAGTTAAACCTAAATTAGAAATTTAAAAATAACATGAAAATTCACTCACACTCACACTTCAAATTACAGGAGATTTTAGCAAAACCACAGTACTCTTGTGTATTCTTTGATATATAAATGGCACTTTAATTTGAGGCAACTTCGCTAAGTACGGGAACAAAAGGAGCTAAGTTGTCTTATCAGCAACCGTTTATTTACAAATTAACAGAGAAGGTTGTCATACGTATTTTAAAATTGTATCTTGATTCTTTGACATAAAAGATAACGATAACAAGATTATGATCCGGTGTAAATGTTGCAAATTTCTGTTAAGATTGTAAAGAACAATGGCAGAAACATATTTACCTAAAACTGAAGCGTTTAAAAAATTGACTAACAGTAAACTTACTAAATATTTTTTCTATGATTTATCATTATACCGCCATGTGTTGTATAAGTCTAATAAGAGATTGGATATTTTTAAAGATTTTATTTGACCTAAGTACGTAATGTCAGAATCGCCATCACGAACTGACTAGGGATGCGTGATGACATTATTATATTATGAAACGTTTTATCGATAATCGATTGTTATAACTTTGGCTTAAATATCTATCGAAGGTTCACCTATTATGATTATGAATTTGCTTCTGCCCACGGGTTTACTCATACGCTACCGTAACTAGTACTGTAGTGACTAAATCAACCTAATTAGAAATAATTTAGAATATTTTTGACTCTTTTTAAAAGATTTTTGCTACACCAAAATAAATAGAATATAGTTACGTTATTTTCCTACAGAAAAATACTAAAACAATATACTGCTTAGTGTGATGAGAAAAAGACATTGTAGGTTGATAACGGCATATAAATAGACATGCATCGATATTTTTAAAATGTCGATACGTCGTCGTCGCACTTACTATAACCCGGCAATCTCGTGCGCGACCGTCCCGCGGGGTGACAGACAGTGGCGGGGGCGAGGTAGCGCGTCCACACGGCTACACACGATTCCCTTCCCCGCTACACCACCCGCTACCCGCTGACATCGTGAGTACCTCGTCCCCGCCACTGTCTGTCACCCCGCAGGACGGTCGCGCACGATGTTGACGGACTATAGTCTTGTCGTTTGACACTTACACGCATGACTTACATAGGTACCATTTCTCACAAGGCAATTGTTTGTAGTTTATTTGATTGTTTTACTTTTGTTTAGTATTAAACTCTCATAAATGTTTATTTTAATTTTATATAGTGTTACTCCATTATGCATGATGTGATGCCTTAAAATGTTGTGTATTAATCTCAATATAATGGATGCATGCTTTAGATTTTAGTAAATAATGTCACAACTACTGACTGTTGAATAACTAAATAATTAAATAAACGCTCCCGCCTTGTGTAAATGTGTATTGAAGTACATTTATTCAAATTATTATTAATAATTTATGTATTTATGGCTAATATAAATGTTGTGTATTAATCTCAATATAATAGATGCATGCTTTAGATTTTAGTAAATAATGTCACAACTACTGACTGTTGAATAACTAAATAATTAAATAAACGCTCCCGCCTTGTGTAAATGTGTATTGAAGTACATTTATTCAAATTATTATTAATAATTTATGTATTTATGGCTAATATTACCTGCTATGTAAGAGAAGATTTTTTTCTATTGTTTACCAATACATGCCAAGCAAATACCCTTTCTTCCTTCACCCATTTAGAGAGTCGGCTAACACTTTCCACAGCAAAATAGGGTTGCTTATAAGTAATAATGATGAATAATATTTTCGAATATATGACACACAACGCCATCTAGTTTCAAACAAAACATTTACAATATTTTAGTACTTAACCTCGAAACATTCAAAATCCAATATCTTTTTTCCTAGACTTCTTTCGCTAGTAATTTTTTTATGAGAATGTTCAAGAATAAATTCTCAAGGGTTATAGGCATTCTTGATATTTAAACGCTGTCATTTCACTTCAAATAAAATTATGTATGGGGACCTGCCATTGTCCTTTAATAAATTGATTTTGATGAAACAATGTTTTCCCCGTTTATATAATGTTGTTGATGTTTCCGAAGCTGATCCTGGTCGAGTCGGATATCACCAATACGCAATATACACGGTCAAAAGAGATGTGTCAAGTCAGCTAGGGGCTGACAACCGACCGCCCGTCGAGCCGACCTGTATTTAGGGCTGTCAAACCATATTTGTTAAAGTGGTTTATTTTGTTGCTATTGAAAATATACTTACAAATAATATTATTTGAGTTTTCTTCCTATTTTGGAATGTATTTTCTGACCTCGACTTTTTAGAATGATTTATGAAAAAATATTTTTTCATATCAGACGTTTTCACGTAAAATAATAGGTCTGAAGCAGTGTAGAAACAAACAAACGGATGAACTCCTTGATGGCAAATATGACTCTTGAAGTCAGGATATCCACTAACCGTTCCGTATTCTAAAAGAAGGTACATGACCTCCTTAACACCGGTTTTCTATGAGGTCATGTTATTTTTCTCGCCAATAAGTGTCGTATATTTTTTTTTGTAATCGCAATTTATCAATTTTTTACAATAATGTTTAAACTGAATACAACAATAATATGTGCACTATGTGATTCTATTAATATACTAAACCAATTTTAAAAAGCAGTGGAATGGAACGTTTTAAGTAAAGTCAAATGTGTAATCTGAATAATATATAGTATTACCAGTACAGTATTATTCGTAATATTACAGTATTAACTGTACACAATTTTATTCACGAAATAAAATGTATAATTTATATTTACAAGTATTTAATAGTTTAATAGGCATCATTTTATTTTGATTTTTGTAATTACTAATCAAGTTTATTTCAAGATGTTAATCCTTTGCAAGATTGTAAGATTGTGTGTAACCGAAAACTATAATTAAGGTTTTTTTAATTTGTAATTTTGGTAACGATATTTAAACCAAATTTGCCATAGTGAATTATTTAGTCGTACATATTGACACAAATTTAAAAAAGTTCTTCAATCTTTTAATGTGTTTTTCGCTCCAAAATTCAAAGTCAATATATAGACAACCCTAAGC
Organism: Arctia plantaginis; assembly: GCA_902825455.1. Taxonomy (NCBI): domain Eukaryota; kingdom Metazoa; phylum Arthropoda; class Insecta; order Lepidoptera; family Erebidae; genus Arctia; species Arctia plantaginis. The sequence continues at coordinate 12,343,373 of CADEBD010000300.1, forward strand.
TCTGCCTATAACATTGTAACCTCTGAATGCCATGCTGAAATTAAGTGCGGTGATATAAAACATCAACTTTAAGTACGGATTCCCTACATTTTCCTTATTAAACTTAAACACCGGCTAATTAGGGTATCTCTATAACTATATAGAGACTTTTAAACGTCTGTCATAAAGAAAATCACGGTAAAGTGTCATTTAAGCTTAAGAACGGTTTTATCAAGCATTAAACTCTTATTAAAAAAGTTTTATTTTGTAGTACGTGTTAAATTTTTATAGTTTCGCTTAATCTGGACTAATCCAGTACCTGCAGCTTTCCAAATTTTAAGAGCAATATTACGTATATTAACACCGTAGTACTCCTTGTGATGAATGTAAATTAAATTTAAAACTTGAAGGGTTTTTTATTATCAGCACTCTTCTGTCATCCTAATTATTGTAGAGTGATTGGTTTCCATTATAAAACCGTTTATGTCCTTTTAATTCCCTGTCATTTTTTATATAGTCCATCGATCTTTATTTGTTATGTCTCTCTCAAATTTTCCCACACATAATCAAGTAATTAGCAGTCTTGTATAACATTGAAAAAATCTACCTCTTAAAGGGTTAAAATAGTTTATTGAAACCATATTATGCAGACCTTTAGCGCCGTATTTAAAATTTACTTACTCACATGTCATGATTATCCATCAGATACAATAAAGCGTAAATTTGGAATTGCGATATTATTTAGAAAGTGTTAGCCGTACCCTACCACGTATCGCTGTTGCACGTAACAAAACTGACACAAAAAATTGATAAAAAACAATATTTGCAGTGATTTGTTTATCGTGTCAAAATTTAATCTCAATCGGTTTACAAGTTTTTGAGTTTTTGAAGCGCACACAAACCAACTTAACATTTTTAAATATTTAGATGAATGAATGAAGGAAGATTGATGTAATTCGTTCGAAACGTCGTATTTATCGCAAACCAGTACCAATTTACACGTACAATTTTATTAGCGCACTGAAGAAATTACAAACACTTTTATAGATTCATAATAAACATGCGCCGGCTAAAATCGTAGGCTTTATATGGGTTTATTTTAAGAAAGCAAAATGATTATCGCGTTATTGTTTCTTAAATAAGAGTATTGGTATGATACTAACAATGAACTAAAGTTGGGTAGAAATAACTGTTAATTTTATTTCGAACATTACGCAAAAATCAAACAGACAAAATGTTTTTATCCCTTTTGAGCAAGCAGTGTGAGCACGCAAAATTGACAAAAACAATATTACGTACATTTGTTACCAAAATGAGGGATCAAGTGCTTATTCTTTAATGCACTGAAGCAAATTAAAAACTGTAAAAGAGTAACAAATAAGGTTTAAAAAAATCAGATTCATATTTTTTGTATAATTAATGAATTGCACAACACAATGTGACACGCCTATTTGAAAAACTTTAATTACGAGTTAAAGCAGTGAATGGTGAAATAGCAGTTTTTTACTAGCCAGACATATAAAATGGGATTGGACTTTGAGCTTACAAAGGTGTCATGACAACTGGTCTTTAATATCTGCAAATATTTACGTATGAATATATTATTCGCTTGAAAAGATTTTTTGTCATTGTTTCATGTGCTCTTTTTTCACAGCGAATTATACTTTTTTTTAGAAAAGTCGCATCAGCCTATCAATTAAAAATTCCCCGATTAACTTTTTTGAAGAATTTAATCAAAACAAAAATAGTCTTAAAATTGCTTGATATCTGCCATAAGATGGATAGTGGTAAAGCATTTCATTTTCATTAAAAGGTGTATTTAAATTACCATTTTCTAATGTTTAAATACTGTTTATTACGAGTATCTCTGGGTACTTATTATTAGTTATCTTTTTACTGTCTTCGTAAACAATGATTATTGAATCGTACGTGTCCTTGAGAATGTTTCATATTTTAAATGTTTTTGCACATATTTTGGATATGCGTGGGTTTGTAACATTGTCATATGAAAACAAATTTAAACTAACAATCTCTATACATTTTCATAACTTCAACGTCAATATTTTACGAAAAATTTACCTAAAGCAATTATAAATGTTGGTGGTATACTGACTAGAAACATGAAATTTAGTACAAGGTAATGGTTTATCTAAAAGTTGAAGAATATAGCTTAAAAACTTGAGATCGGAGAGTTTGTTACCGTTTGGTTTAGTTACAATAAAAATATCTACAATCAGATTAGAAATACAAGTGTCTCTCACATCCTCATTTACATTAATGTAAGGTCTTTCACACCAAAAAATTAAGAATAAAAGTCAAGTTCAACTTAAGCATTATAAAAATAGTTAAGAGCAACCGCAACAAATACTCGGCAAATTCATGTTAAACCATCCATAAGGTTTACATAATGATAAGGTAGAACTTGTTGGTAACTTCTGATTTGTTTTTGTTTTTTAATAAAAAAGAACTCGCAAAAATATCGTAAATATTAGAGCAAGTACTTTTGTATGTTTTTGATCTAACTATAATTGCGAGAGACGATTCATCATTAATGCTATTCTGCAGACATAAGTAATGGTTGATAGCATTGGTAAATGGAAACGAAATACCAGGGATTCGGAGACAATTCATGGTTTGCGTAAAGGTATTTAATTAGATCTATAAATCAAGCTAACACAGACGGAGATTGGCTACCTACCTGTAGTCCACAAGAACATACAAATACATAGTAGAAACTGTTTTGATATACAGTCAGTGTAATAGGGAAATAGTATCAGCCTGGAACAATAGTCTTTTAGATCGCAATAGGCACCTGAAAACCGAGCAATGAATAGGTATGTTAGGTACCAACTGTCATCACTGTCATCTTCTTGCTGTTTTTTAATTTTGAATTTTCGTGAGTGCAATCAGTTTTTGACTGGTTTATTTTATTTGTAAGGTACAGATATTGACAACAGATTAATGACTTCTTAACCTTAATGCAACCTCATACAGTTTGTAAACATGGGGCTCAATTACAGATGTACACAACATTTGCTAATTACTTAGATTCGTTAAGAAAAAAATGATTAGAGATAATTACAAGTAATAACTGAACAAAACAATTAAAAAAGTAAGAAATAGTAACTTAACTTGTACCATAATACATTTTTTTCGGCTGTGAAATATCTTTATTTAAATCTCTTTTAAAGTTAGCATATTTTCATAGAAAACATCTACCCCAAAAGAATATGCTATTTAATTGCTTACACATTCTAAAGAATGGATTATTGTGGGATACATTGTTATTGGAAGTAAGAATCCATAGTTTCCAATCCACATCCAAATTTGAGTCCTGGGAAAGGACATAGGATAGTTTTTATCTCAGAAAACATATTTTAAGAAAGTGAAAAGGGGGGTGGGAGTTTATATAGGGAATCAAAAACCGCTAAACCGATTTAGATGAAATTTGGTATGGAGATAGTTTGATTATTGGGGAAGGACTCCTCGCCTCCCGCGATAGCCGATATACTATGGCCCGTATGGCGGAGCCGTGGGCAACAGCTAGTGCCAAATGATTGATGAGTACGCTCAGATCGTACTGGTATTGTAAAGTGTATCTGACTTTTAACTCTATTCATAATTAAATTTAATATTATTTACCAATAAAGCTATAATTTTAGTTTCTCTTGTTACTTCTAGATAAGATTTTCAGGTAATACACATAATAAACACATAACTAATTTACAAGACCAGGATGTTAAAAAAAGATTTAAATAGTTTTGTCCACTTGGCTAGGAACATAATATAGTTATGAGATTTAGCTGTATGATTACTTTTCTGAGTTCAGAGTATACCAGAAACCTAATATAAAATATAATATGAATAATAAATATATGAAAGTTACATCAAACTGACACGGATATCTCTCAACAAGAAAAAAGAAGTTATCGCTTGTAAAATAAGTCTTCATTACACAAAACAAAATAAAGCTACTCAAAAGTAAAGCCAGCGCCAACTTTTATTGTCTTCGCAACTTGGAAAGTAAATTACCCGAACAAATTCGCTCAGCGCTAAATCTGGGGCTTATCAGAGGGCTTGGCCGAGATCCTTAAATTGAGAAAGAGCTATCTCGATGAGGCGAGAGGCCTCGAGGCGTCGACACCTTGCTGCCGTTGCTCAGATTAAAAAAGTTTAATTAGAACGCCTTACATATCCATTCCAAATGAAAGTATCAAGGATCAAGTATAAATAAAAAAATCCTTGTTATTTATTGGTCATTAACTAAAGGCTTATTTATTATATAATGTTTGTTTATTACTCGATTTAATAATATAAATTGGAATAGCTTTCCAATGAAATGAGAAAAGCGAACTCAGTGTGTTACAATAATAACACATGATCGAACACACATCATTTAACCACCACAATTACCAGTAAAAAAAGAACATAATAGAGACTAGCTTTTGCTCGCGTGTATATCGGTTATCGCGTGTGTTATTTAAAGCAGCCTATGTCCTTCCTCAAGAATGAAACTATCACCATACTAAATTTTGATCTAAATCGGTTTAGCGGTTAAAGCGTGAAGAGGTGCGAAGACACAGACAGATACACTTTCGCCTTTTTATAATATTAGTATTAAGTCTTTTCATTCTTTTCCATAAAATACTAGTAATGTAGGTCACACATGGCTAATACCCTTCTTAGATCCTCTAGTAAACACAAGTTGCATGCATGTGTTAGGATTGTTAGCACTGGGTGGAGTGCGAACAAGGCACTTACTCGCATATTCGACGCATCAACCGATGCCTCTGCTTAATTTGAGATCAGACTACTGTATGTAAAATGTATTAAGTTATTGATATTATACCTATTGTAAAAAGATATATACATCCGAACGTAAAACGGCCTCCTTTTTCTAAAGTCGGTTTGTGTGAAAATCATTAATTATGGCTAATGTTAAGAAAAAAATTAAGAAACATTCTACTCGTTTTCTCTTAGATACAAGCAGAAGAAATCAATAGATCTAGACTTGGTAACAATGGAATCACCATTTGAACACACCCTTTTAAATACGAACATATTCTTTACAATCGGTTTATAGACACACATTATAGATAGAAATGTCGGTGTTTAATGTGATGATTATATATAAAATATATAAATCTGAACATTAAAGCTTGTATCTTTTTAAAGTTAGGAAAAATTAATTAGGTCCTGACCTGATTGACCTGAAAATGGATTAGATATCCTTTTCGGTACATGGATAGATCCAGGTCATACTGTCCAGGTTCGTAATGTTGGAAATCTCACTTTAGATATACGAGTAGTATTTGGTAAATTATTCTATTCTTGTTATTCAAACTAAAATTCAAGTAAAAAGTGAATAATTAGGAAAACATTCCTGATTTATATTATTCAGTTAACGATAAGAAATAATGATCCTCGTATAAAATTTAATATTTTAAAATGGGACGCCAATTTCTCTAAAAATGTTAATGGAATTAAGCATTTGTACAAAAATATCAAACACACATGTACACACACCAACATCGTCGAAGGGGTAGGCAGAGATGTAATGCTCACGTTTTGTTATTGACCTTGGGTGCAAACATGTTTGCGGTGCACCTTAGTGTAGCTTTAAAAATTGGGGTAAGAAATAGTTCGAGCAGGTATACGTGTAACTTGAATAAACTATTCAACGTGACAGCGTGGTCAGACCACTTCATCCGACTGATCGGACGACGCAGACTTATTTTTATGCCAGAAAGTTCGATTAGACTAACCGATGCAAAACATTTACACGTTCACTTATACATATATTTATGCATAAGTATATTTACATACTAAAGATATTCAAGCATTTAAATCCCTCATTTAGTAGTTCAGTTGATCAAATATGACCCAATTAAAAACCATACTGATTTGAATATTGTCTGCCGGCATGTTATAATAGAGGCCTATCGTTAACAACAAATCGGGCTTAATAGGATTTAAGAACTCGATCCTGTCCTAATCCAAGATGACGTATTAATTTACATTTCATTATTTTATCCCTTCCCGACGATGCGGCCTATCCCGAGAAGGTTTGTGTTTGGAGCGAATGTTCCTTTGCTGTGTAAATAGAGTAAGGGCGTATCATGTACATGCTTGTGTTATAGATATAAAAACAAATAAATAACTGACGATAGGCTCCTTCTTTAACATCTAGAAATAGTTTTTACAGAATAACAAATAAATAAATCATTCGATAAGTACCGGATAAACTAATTATTACAAGCTGATTGTCTTACGAGGTGTCTTTTAGCTTTATGCTGATTTTTGATAATTTTAAGCCCTATTCAAACGAGAAGTATAGTTACAAGATTATACGCACACAATGCTAAGTAACTTATATTGTCTCCGGAAAATCTAGGGTATAAGAAAGACAACTAATAAGTCAAAATTACGTAAGATTTTATCTCGCCGTTCATGTACGGAACGCATTTCCTGCGTAGAGTTCAAAATAAATTATTACACTGTCACTGTCATAGATCTGGACACGGGTATTCTATTTGCTTTACTATAAACGAGAAAGAATTCTAAAATAATATGGGTGTAAAGTTTGCACATAAATTGTAAATGAAGTTGATGAAATATTTCGACCTACTGCAATTTTCAAAATTTAGAAGTTATCCAATGCATAAAACTCACTATTTATGAACAAACGATTAGCACTATTATAGTAAGAGGTAACTTTCTTTTCAGTAGTACATTAGTACAACTAATTGGATATATTTTGCACAGAATTACGTAAATGTTTTTTAGTATTTGCGATAGCATATTCCAAATTCTTAGTTGAATCAAAAATTAGACGAACGTGGAATTAGTCAGAAGAATCTATGCATACATTCAGTCAAAAAAGTATCGGGAATGGATGATTTGTTTATGGTTCCAAATTCAAATTTTTGTTCTTTTTGTTGTTGTTAGATTGGCAAAACTGTTTTCCATTTTGGCGCGGAGTTTGAGTTGCATCTGTTATTTATATTAAATACAGTGCTGTTTTTAGTTATATCATATCTACTGTGTATTGCAAATTTCAAAATGGACAAAAACATCGAAAAAAGAGTTTGTCTTAAATTTTGCATCGCTAATGGAATTTCGTGTTCGGAGTCACTGAAAATGTTACAGAAGGCTTACGGTGAAGCGACTTTATCAAAAACACGTGCTTATGAGTGGTACAAATGGGTGGTGAACAAGGTGAGATGGAAGATTTGCCTCGCTCTGTTAGGCCATCAACGTCTGCAACTGAAGTTAACATCGCAAAAGTGAAGGAAATAGTGACTGAAAATCTTCATTCAACTTTGAGAGAGATAGCCGCAGAACTTTCTGTATCTCACGAGTCGATAAAATGGTATGGCACTTTATCTAATCATTTGGGTATGAAACATGTTACTGCTCGGCTAGTCCCAAAAGACCTGATTTTTTTTCTCATAAAACTCAATCGCATGAGAGTCGCTGAGGACATGCTAGAACGAGTCAATTCCGACTCAACATTAATGAAACGCAATGTTACTGGTGACGAGACATGGGTTTACGAGTTTGACATGCAAACTAGTCAACAAGCTTCGGAGGGCCTTCCAACTCAACCGAAACCGAAAAAACCAAAAGTCAAAGTCATGTTGACTGTTTTCTTTGACTATCGCGTTGTTGTGCACTCGATTTTCTTGCCGGAAGGTCAAACGGTAAATAAAGAATATTATTTTAGCGTTATGTGGCATTTAAGAGAGCAAATTCGATGAAAAGGCCTGATTTGTTTAAATAAAATTCTTGGATTTTGCACCACGATAATGCGCCTTCGCACAAGGCCATCATTGTGAACAAATTTTTGACCAAACACTCAACAAATACCAAGGAGCAACCGCCATATTCACCAGATATGGCTCCAGCCGACTTCTTTCTTTTTCAAAAAGAAACTCAAATTACTACTTCGTGGCACCCGTTTTTAATCGGTAGAAGACATAAAGGAGAATTCGCGGCAAGAACTGAACTCTATTCCGGAAACAGCGTTTTAAAAATGTTTTGAAGATTGGATTATTCGTTGGCGTAAGTGTATCGTTTTTGAAGGTGATAAAATAAATTTGGATGAAAAACAAACATTTTGCGTATTATTGATCTTTTCCCGGTACTTTCTTGACAGAGTAGTATTACACCTTTTAACTAAAATATATTGACAATCTTTAATAGTCTCAATAACAAACCTTAAGATACAAATATAAAAATATAAAACTTGCACATTTCTATATTTTTAATATAAAACTAAAAGACAGTTAAGTACTTCTGTTATACACATTTTAGTAATCAAGAGCTTAAAATTATTTGTACCTAATGCCAATACAAAAATAAAACATGTTTTCATATGTTTTTGCCATTTAAGACACGAGAAACAAACTTCGTCACATGCGATGAACTCACCCAACAAAAACACCACATGAAATATGAAACAAGTACATCGTATCTGTTAAACACGTGATGGCGACATTGGCGACACGGTCGAGATTGTTCATTTGCCCCGGTTGGATTATACACAGTTATCAGACTCAACGGTATAAGTTCGGATTAAATCTGTGTCAATTTGCATTTTATTATGATGACACACCCTCTAAGCCTTAACTGTTAAGACGGCTTTGTAAACGTTTATTTTGATTCTGTGATGACACGCGTAAAGACTCCTTTACATTAGTGTAGTTAATTGAAATATGTTATGCTGTCTTTGTCTATTTAACATACTTAAAAAGAGATAGCCAAATGAGATATATTTTCTAAGAAGCTTAATAATTGAGCTATTTAAGTTTTGTTGATTTCAGTTAGCTTGTTGATGATGACAAATACGAAAATAGAGAGTATTCCATATTTGTTTTTAAACTTGGACATAGGAGGAAATAGGAGATTCTTTTGAAGTAGTTTTATATCAAAAGGACTTAAGTCTATGAATTTGCAGTGTTTTGGCAGTATCGAATTTATAATTTCTATGATGATCCCTTGGCGCAACTATCTTGTTTTAGTTATTTTAAACTTTAAATGCTGTTCAAACCTGTCTACAAAATTACCTTTAATTAGGAACTTTTAAACTATCCTACAAAATCTTACTATTAGATTGCATTTCAGCAAAGCTCATTTAAAAAGTTGCAACATGTCGAGATTGTTACAGTACGTTCAAAAATAATGGCTACGTAAATAAGTCTTTGCAGTCGATACACATTTGTTTCTTTAGTTTTACTTTTTGCTAAACCATAAATTAAGTTGTTGCTGTAGAACAAAAAATAAAAAGCATTCGACGAGTCGCAGGAAAGCGGTAATTTATGCGGTTCGTTGAGCGCGGAGAGAAATAAGAATAAGAAAGCAATGCGGTTACAAATGTACACATGTCGTCGGTATGGGACCAACGTAACGTAGGCGTAACTCTGTCAAATCTATTTAAAAATGTGAGGATTTCAAAGATTATTTAAATAATAGTTAAGAACAGTACGGTATTTTTTATTTTATATAGGAATGAATGAATGTCAAATAACGAATGATGTATAAAAATTTGAAATTTTTGGCAATTCAAATAAAAATAATACTTTGACTAGAAAATTGCCTCTCAAAGTGATACTAGTATATTTTAGGGCAATGAAAGTATGAAATCTCTTGTTACAAATATAATTTAGCTTTGCGATACGAATTTAGTAATACTAATCCACTCATTCTGTGAAACCAAAACTAAATAGTCCGCAACAAAATAAATGACTCGTAAACAGAATTATCCTTATTCACTAACATTCTGATCTATGTAATATCGATAAAGACATATCTCATGTTCTTTATTTATGAATGTAGGCAACCGTTACAGAAAACAAGATAAATAGTTACTATATCGTAGAATATTGCCCGTGGAGCTTTGGCTTGAACTTTGCCAATTAAATAAATGATGAAATCAGATATATGACTAAAGAATATTGTAAATACACATAACTCTGAATACGATTTTGAATATTTCACAGTATTTATTACTGATTCTGCTTTGTATGAAAGAATCTAGGAAATTACAGCTGATATAAGTTCTGATAGTCTTACAGTTTAACTATTGTGATGACTCCTGATTGTTTAATAAAAAAATCAAAATAACAAGTGCGAGTGTTTATAAGTTTAGGTAACCGCAGACTAATTCCTTGTTTTAAAACACTAAATCTCCGTTATGTTGAAAGTATTTTAACAAGGCATAACATGATATTCCAAAACCTACTCTTAGATTTTTGGGGCATCGAGTACTTAATACAAATTTTAAAGGAAAATGTGTAAAGAAACATCATTGCGAAATACTGGAAGAATGTCTACATTTTACGCATATTGTATTTTATATTTACAATAAATACTACTTTGTACGAATAAAGTCACGACTTTGCCGTTGCAGCTGCCTTTGAAACTCGTTCAATCACTGTTTACATTGCAGTTTCAAATTCGCTCAGACGTTTATGCGTGTTTTCAAAATAACCGCTTTATATGGCCTGAACTAAACTTCATAATGTGCCTAGTGTGGTTATTTGTGACGAACAAGGGTCGCATTACCCTTAAAGACTTACAACTCGGGACAAATTATGTTATTACGGATAATCAATTTAATAACAGCGAGAAAATTGCATGTACGTGTGTATATTTTTAACAAATTTAAAACAATTAATTGTGTAATTCTGGAATCTATATCTATAAAAGAAGAAACTGACGGACTGATTCACCGACTGATTGATCAACGCACAGCCCAAATATACCTTGGGTGAAGTAGGTGTGCAGTAAGAAAGTATTTAAAAAAAATCCATCCCTGAGGGTGCAAAAACGAGGGTTGGAAAAATATATGAAACTTCATTATTTTTGATAGTAGTATTTTCAAACTAACAGTAAATACTATTTTTAAAAGTATTAAAAAAAACGTTATTTCTATTTTTTCAAATTTTTCTACTTTTCTAAAACTACCCTCAAAAGAGGGTGCAAGTTTGTATGGAGATTATACATATATCTGTGATCTTGATTGTATCCTCATTGTATCCTCTACGATACGATGTCTGATGTCACGCAGACGCAGACGAAGTCACGGGCCAAAGCGTAGTAGCGTAGTTAATATGCGTCTTCTTAGTTTTGATTTTATTTTCAGTCTAATAATTAATATGGAATGTAGAAAACAAACCAATGAGCTGCCAGAGTTTTAGAATTTTTCAAATTTCTTAAGAAATTATCTGCACTATGAGAATTAATATAATAATATCTATTAACCATCCGTGTGGTGACGGATGAATAACATAGAGTGTCACCACCCCGACTCATCCCGTGGGTGTCGTAAGAGCAGAGCCGACTAAAGGAGCAAACTCTGCAGGACAACAGCACTGCAAAGAGAAGGAAAAATTGAAACAACCCCTAAACCAACCCTATAAAACGTATTTTCTAAGGAGAGGTCTATGTCCAGCAGTGGGATGTTAGAGGCTGTTGTTGAATCTTTTAAAACGTAATATCGACAATAATATTTTTCTTTATTAATTTTTTCAGTAAAGGTTCATTATTTTATTCATTTAAAGTTAATTGTGGAGGACTTCTCCTGGTTGTTCACTGTTAGCAATAATAATAAGCATAAAATGATTACCCATCAACGATATCAGTTAAGTAATACAAAATACTTATTACGGTAGAATTCAATATCAATATAACCAGTCAAGAGATAGTTCTGTTTGCATATGATACATCTTTTCTATTTAACATTAAACGGTTACTTCACTGATACCACATAGACTTATAATATAATTATAAGTCCATGTGGATTATACCTGAACCCAAATATAACCTATAACAAATTATGCTTTAAGTAAAATCAACACAGTATGATTGCAACGTTTATCGGGACTAGATTGAACTTTTGAGAAGTTATAAAACAAGATTTCCTCTTGTTTCGTCAATTTAATTCTGTCATTCTACGGAGACTACCCCATATGTTATTTGAAAAAGTTAAGAATAAAAAGTAACTTTGTTTTGCATTTACGGAATTCAAAAGTTGTGTAGGCCTTTTGCTGACTTTGCACAACTGCTATAAGCCGCCTGCTTACTCACACTGACTTGAAGAATTAATTATTCTACAATATAATGAAAACTTTAAATAAGTTCAACATGCCTTGTGTGGTTTTAATTTTAATATTTCAGCCTGTACTGTAGTGGCTCGACTACGCTAACTTATTTAATTTGCATACTTTAGTATGTGGGTACGTAGTCAAATATTATAATAACCTTGTATAAAAACAAAAACACAATATCATAACCACAAATTACTTTATTAATAAAACCTAAGAAAAAAAATATACTCATTTTTTTTTTAATATAGCTCCATAGCTCCTCCGTAGTGAGTAAGATCGAAAAAAATTCCAGCGACCCTTCCCACTAGGTAAAAAGGTCAAAAATAGTATAAGAACACGATTAAAGTATCGTTTTCCATTTCTACTGGTGTAAAATTATTTACTCCGTACAAATTCGCTCGTAACTATTTTGATCGCACATACTATGCTCTGCTCTGCATTGATCCTCATTTCGCCGTTAACACACAAAAAAAAAACAGTACTATCCTGATTCGATGATTTATGGCTGAGTTTAAAGCGAGTAAATGATAATTTTATTATAACACTAGCTGACCCGCGCAACTTCGTCTGCGTCTCTCAATAGTAATAAATTTTCTCCGTTTTTGAAACATTCTTCATTGGTGCTCCGCTCCTATTGGTCTTAGCGTGATGATATATAGCCTATAGCCTTCCTCGATAAATGGGCTATCTAACACTGAAAGAATTTTTCAAATCGGACCAGTAGTTCCTGAGATTAGCGCGTTCAAACAAACAAACAAACAAACAAACAAACTCTTCAGCTTTATAATATTAGTATAGATAAGGTTTTCTGTAGAGTTCAGGTACTGGACTAATTAGGTGAAAATAGAGTTAAGCATAGCTACTTGTATAACTACTTTAGAAAAATATCATAAGATAACCTTTCAATCAAGTTCAATTTGTAATATCTGTCGTCATTATCGGTTTTAAGCAAGTATCGTTTGACATTGAATATAAATCGGAAAAGTTCACTTAAAGTTTTAAGTAGAAAATGTCACTACATCAATTAATGTATCTCCTTAGTATGTTAAAAATGTCACAAACTAACTTCTTAAAAGTTCTTAATTTCGAAAAAAAATTCGTATTTGATTACACCACAATATGATTATACCCGAATTTAAAAAAACCGTTTCTGTGTAGTAACAAGAATCACTGTGACTACTCTTATAAACATGATTTTGTTTTAGAAATAGTTGAAAAATCTACATCGTACTCCAAAGGTTTTGAACAAAGACTAACAAGAGAAAACCACAAACGTCATCACATTGTTAGACTCAGACATAAGCAATGAAAGTTGCAAAGAAAAATGTGGACGAACAATCGGATCTGTTGTTTGTGAAGTTTTTCAAATTTTATCCACTATTCAAGTTCCATGTACAAAAAATAACAACGAATAGATTAGTATAATGCTCTATTCTCCGTCCTATATGCTGTATCGCTTTGCAATTTTGTTGTTTCTGTTTTCTCTGTCTGTCACATTGGTGTTGTGTGTGTTAAGTGTGCCTCGAAGAACCAATGATGTAATCAGTATGTTCGCCGGCCCATGCTTATCCAGTCTCAAAGCATACTTTTCCATTTTGAAATATACCTTAAGATCAATGTACCACCAACGTACCAATATACCAACCAGATTCAAATAAGAATTCTAATTATTTTAGATATTTTATTGCCACATAAAAGTAGTACTTACTTAACTGAGTTGCAGACGTTCATGGGCGGCGATAGTCACTTTCCATCAGGTGACCCGTCTGCTCGTCTGCCCCCTCTAACATAAAAAAAAAACAAGACACTCATAAGTGATCCTTCACATAACATCACATCGACAGCCTTTAATAGTCCACTGCTGGACATAGGCCTCTCCTTAGAAAAGTCCTTTCTAAGGAGAGGCCTAAGTGATCCTTACCTGTTCATAATTCAAACCCATCATAATGGTTTTGTTTGCCAAATTGTGGCTTATATAATTAATTAACTTTCTTGCTATGAATTTGTTAGTACATATGTTCAATAAAACGGCTCCTGAAGTCTCGTCAATCCGGCGCCAACTGTGTTACCAATAGCATTATTTATTAGCTTTAGGTAAAAAATTTGTCTGACCTCTATTTGTTCCACACAGCCAAATCTTGAGAAAAAATAATTAATATTATTAACAGAGGTGACAACTCTTCAATTACACACCCAGCCAGTAGCGTTGACAGAGTTAATAATTTATTGGCTATTTCAATCATTAAAGTATATTAGTGAAGTGATTTTAGGTCAGCAATTAATACCAAAACGAGTTCAGTAGAGGTTGAGCGGGTCCCGCAGCGGAAATCTATTAATTTGGCCGTAAAGCGCTGCCATTACAGGCGAGTCGCCAATTATTTCAGTCTCCCTCAGTAATGAAATTCTATGATGTTCGCCAATCTAAGACAGGCGTCGTTTACGATACCCAAATTACGGTTTCATTGTCCGTAAAAAGATATAAGTAACAGTAATAACAGCTTATTACTAAGAATTCGGATTATAATTGTGGCTTATTTTTTTAAAGAACATAATTAGTGAGAATAGTCCTTGTCCTTAAACATGATTTTAAACTTATTTTTGACTTTGACTTTTCTTATAGTGCAACAATTATTATTTCGTGTATATGGAACACTGGTGATTGCGAGTGAGTCTCACAATGGAATATTGGTGATTCCAGAATTTTAATAATACACTGATCCCAAAAAAAATACTTTCAAATCAAGTTCTCTATTAAAAATAATAGTGCTATTAAGTAATATTCTTTTAGTCGTAACGAAATAATATATGATGATGAAATAAAAGTAAAACAAAATGATAGATCTAAAATAATTTATTTTCTTGTTTCTTTTATAAAACAATTGCTTATAATCTAACTTAGTGGTACATTTTTACAATAAACATATTTCGTAGCGCTTTTTTTTTCTACTTTAATAATTATTTACAATATATTTATACAATAACATTTGAGTAATATAAATAAAGGCTAACATACTTCATAATGCAATTCCAAAGAATTTAAAAATGCAAAGTAATCTTAACACGAACTTTAATAACAACATGCAAATCCTAGACAATCGTTCGACACAAGGCGAAATTTGAGATAATATAAATTCTAGGCATATCGATCTGTAAAATATTCCTTTTCTTCTTTCACCTTGATGTTCTGAAAAATCATCACAGGCTTCCGCAATAATAAAATGAGTCAGAATACCAACTAAGCAAGAGCTCGATCATAACATAGATATTTAAATCGTAACTTTCAATATCTTAAGTACTAACAATTTTGTCGAATACATCACTATCTACTCTCTGCAGATCATTTATTATAATACTTGTGACTAATAAATCAGTGGAACATTATTGCTTTATTTACGAATGAGTTACTTAATAACTATCATTATCAATTTCCTTCGCTGGTACACAAAAATATTATCTACTCAATAATTCTTTAAGTTTTTTAGTATAATGAAAGCATGCTTCACAAGGCACTATTCTAGCGAGATTATTATAAATTCAAATAATAAACACGACCAGCTATTAAATTCGGTTTCGAAGTCCGAAGTCGGGCCTAAAATTACATTTTATGGCGATAAATCAATAACAACTTTTTGAAACATAAAACCGCATAACTGTACGATATGGAACAGTACTTTAACACGCAACAGTCAACTTAGTCCAACACAAATGTAGGTATACAATCAAACAATCGAACATACTATTCTAGGCATCAAACTTGACGCGGTACAAGTAAGCATCTTTTCATACAACATTTTCTTACAACTAAGTTGGCGTTTGTATTGCTCTTTATTTTAAATACTCCCATAGTTCCTATAAATACGTTTTAGTTATCTACATGTCACGAACTTTCGAATCGATTGCACCAAAACTTAAACTTAATAACTTAGTTAACACAAGGAACTGTCACGTTTTTAATTGCTGTTAAATGAACTGGCGTTTGCAAACTTACTTAATCGTTTTTGAAAGTTGGTGCAATCTATTTTGTGCTCTGAACCCCTAGCATCAGTCTTTATAGCTTACTGACGAGTGTTTTAGGATATTTGAGTACATTTTTTGAGATTCACCATCTTGGCGTGAGCCCCTATTAACAAATGTTAGGAGAATTCAAAGACGTCAAGTAAACAATAAAGACTCGTAGTAGCTGGTTGGATGAAATTAAATCAAATAATTTTTTTTTATTAACAAATACAACGTACAATTAAATATTTGCCAGCACAATGATCCAATGAGGATTGATATCACAGCATTTAATATTGGTGGCACAACATCTGTATAGTTTGATGTTTACCACATATTTACAGAAGTATGCGAAGGCGAATTCTAATATACGCTCTTCTTCAAAGCGCTTATTTCTTTCACCGAGACAATATTATCGTCACTATATTTTACTCAGTCGCTTTTGTTAATATTTTAATTAATCTTGTTTACTTATAACTAATATAAACTATACGATACTTTATCTGATAACAAAGGAAAAAAAGTTATAGGCGAAAGTTGAACAGAAGTCAGCAATCCATCACGGAGCAGTCTTCGGAACGGGCAACAAATCTATTTTAACAGATCATCCCCTCACTACATTATCATTCCCCTTTTAGTTGCGCTCCTCTACCACTGGTACTCGTCACTCAACTCGCTCTGACTACTCGTTATTTCACGACATGATCTATTTGAGTGATTTTGTACATTCCAAAAAAGACTATGCTACAATTTGTTTGAGAAAATGATTAGTTCACAATGACGCCTACAAAGTTTATTTTAGTATTTACAAGTTTTCTGTTAATTTTTTTCTTCTTTGTTAGCATTTATAAATACTGTAAGAGACAGATTTCATAGTAAGGGTAAGCGAGGGTTGTGTCTGCGAAATATCGGCTAGTTTACGTTAGTGTGGCTCGGTGTGTGTAATCGCTCATTAATCACTAGCGAGCTGTGCCCTATCACCGCAGCGACGCCACGATCTCGTTCGACATACTGTTTTGCTGGCTCGATACATTCAGGCTTTTGGAGCATTGCTGAAAACACAACATCTATAAATGTTGGACATCACAATTTTGAAGACGAAAATGCACAATCAGGACAATTGTCCTAATTATTAAGTATTGACCTAAAACAGCTGATTTCCAGACTAATCACAATCTTTTCAAATATTCACATTCTTTTCTTATTTCAGTATTAATAAAGAAGAAAGATAAAAGTTTTATATTTTCTTTTCTTTTTCAGTGACGTTTTTACAATGTCTTGGCCAAATATTCAAAAACTGTAGATATAAATTGTATATGTGAAATACATATTTATACAACCATGTACAGTTTCAAAAGAAGAATAAGGTGAATTTGAAGCTGAATTCTATATAAAGTTACGCAATTTAACGAATAAATAGGAAACATGTGACATCTTTATAGACTTCTACTTGGAGGTAAAGTTTGTCGGTTGCGATTGGAGGTGGCTTTTTCATGGGACTAATCTCTCCCACATGCTAACCACTGTAACTCCTGTACACCAGGACCAACAGCAGTGACCCACGAACACGCCGAGTTATGACGGGAAGTCCCATGAAAAAAGTTAAATTGTCGCTGGAACCCGCAACGAAATTAATCAGGAGAAAATTGGAGGAGTTTGAATTACAGTAAATCCACTTCCCTCCTTAGCAAAGCGGGCGACAAAATGAAGTAAAATAGGCATACAACCTTTTAAACAGGGAAGCACCGCGGCTACAAAATATTATGGGATTATATTTGATTTCGATAATATATATGGCGAATCGCCTAAACGCAAGGAAATTCACCCTAGTTGACACAAGATCCCCATAGTATACCGCCCCAGATGTCACCTGCAAGCTATTCAGCATTTTATTACGTTCATTATACCAAAGACTACATTCCCAGAGGACATGATAAGCAGACTGTTCACAGTTAGAGTTAGGTGTTGAGCATTGACACAATTGTGACTCGAATAATTTAGGTGGCTATACATTTATGTTTTAATAGTACAAGAGGTATATAAAATGACTTAATCTATTAAATGATATCTACAATGACATTATTCTTTTTGTCATGATTCACAAAGATATTTTTTTAACAAACACATATCAATGTGATGTAACAAAACTGCTTGCTGATTTTCTTAAAAAAAGAGACTTTGCTTGTTTAAAATTTTAGGCAGAAATCAGAATCTAAATTTGAAAACAGATAACACAGTTTCTGACGATAAAACATATACATATATAAAATAATGACTTAAAAACCTTTTTCCAAGTCAAGGATTCTCTATATACCTACATAGGAACCGTTTGATTCATCATCATTATAAGTTTTTTAGGCCGAAACGAATTAAGGTAATTACACTATAATGCTATTAACTATTCGTTTGAGAATAGTTAGGTTAAATATAGTAAATTTACTATAATAAAACTAAAGTTTTGATGAAAAACACGTGGCCAAGAATTTAATAACAGCCTTTAGTAAATGGACTTAAAGAAACATATCTATAGCATGTGTGTTGGTAAATTTGACATGAAAATGTTTTTTGTGATGTTGATGATGAAATGTTTGTTTAAGTAATCAAATATTTTAATATTTACAGAGTCGACTGCAGGCATAAATTGCAAGCTTTCTGTTGACTTTACTAGATTTCGGTATATACGTAGTACATTATGTATTGGTTACTGCTTGAAAGTGGATCAAAATTCTCTGTAAATTCCATTTAGCATTTAATTATTCTTGTAAACTAAAACACAATACATTTAAGCTTAAAATATGGCATGAATAAAGATATGCTTATAATGTCCAATATATATAAGAAATGTCGAACACACATACATATTTGTGTAAGTTTAACAGTTTGATTAATTTGACTCTATGTAGTAGGAAGACATAAGGCGATATAAATAACAAAGCTTTGTGTTTAACATATTCCTTCTGACATTCTTCTTATTTATTAACAATGATGGATATTTGTCAAGACTTGGCCCTCACTCAAACGCCGTATGACACGCTATACACCTGACAACTTAATGGTATCTAAAAGTATAAACTATGACTGACAGTAGTTTTAAAATAGGCTGGACTCGAAAGCAGTCAGTATGGATTGAAAAATTAACTTGCAAATAATTAGACAACATTCGTGTAGGTACATGGTAGGAAAAATTTAGCACAAATCAATAAAAAATATCAAAAGTAGGATGTATTTAATATTTGATAATAGTTGAGCCATTATTATTCAAGTGCAACTAACCTTACAAAGCTGTGTACTGAACCCTGAAAGAGCCTGAAAGCAAGATTAACGAGTTTGGGATACCGGCGCCGGATAAACATGGACATGTGCCATTAATTCCCATGGAGGTTGAATAGGTAAGAATGTTTGTGGTATCGATTGCTATTAGAATTAAAAAGTGAATATAACAAGAAGAATTCGAGTTTTTTAAAGTAAGTGTATCTGTAAATTTGCAATTAAAAAGTACGCGATACGATGAATCGGTGATGATATAGGTAATGTATGAGCAATATAAAGGCACATTCTAATGCAAAAATAGACTAGAGAATAGAGAAGCCGATTTAAATGTGATGTGTGTGTGATCTTCATTGTTTTCATATACATCAGAAATTATATCATCATTATCTCGAAAATGAAAATAAAAAAAATATTGATTCAATTGCTCATTTCATGTATATAAAATTAATACCTACATTTAAAAAAATGATAATACCAAATATGTAAATAGTGTCAATATTAAAAGAAATATTAGAGTAGAATAGTTAGAGCCCATTATATTTAACTTGTTACTTGAGGTTAATAAAACATTATTTAAAAGGTTAATTCTACAATGTTAGTATATCCAAGTGGTCAGAAGCAAGGAAAAAGCTTACCATTTGTCGCGATTCCCAAGCCTTCATAGCGCTTTTATATTTTTCGAACTCGTGACACCAGTCTGAATACACTTGCTTGTACTCTTGAGATTTACTTGGTTGCGTACATCTGTAACGGAGTCAATGTCTATACATTATAAATAACTCTCATACCAACATGAAATCTTTATTGAATTTATATCCAACAGAGGTTTCATTTGGGTAGAGATTTCTTTTCAGTAAAACTTACTAAACATTGTAAATTTGTTGTCTTTGCATAATACGATGTTTTATTTCAGAAAAACTAGTGATAAGTGATAGTGACAAGAAATAACTATATATGGTATCATATATAAATATTTCTATAACCTTAAATATTTTATTCTACTGATAGCAGAAAATATAATCAATATTTTCTCTCGGTGAAAAGTGGCATGTTTAAGGTCGTGATGCAATCACATCCCACAAACTTGCAATTTTAATAATATTAATAAATAAGTAACTTAAATAGAATAGGTGATAAGGCGATCAGGAGACGGTTGACATCTATCAGAAGTCGTTCTAAATCTAATTTATGGCTATCGATTACATCAATGATTGACAAATGCGATGGTTAGAATTAGATTAACACGATCATGTCATCATGTGTACTACATAAAACCATTTAAGTAACATAGCAATTACAGCATAATTTAAATTGTGCTAAAAAAATTATTAGTATTATTCTCTTTATTTACTTTATATACATATTATTTACATTTTTAAACATACACTTAATTTTTTTTATTAAAAATACAGTTAAAAATATAAAAAATAGTAGACCACCGACGTCGGGTACAGGGACCAAGACACCGGTGGTTAGGACTCCAAAGATAGGAACCTCCACACTATACGAGCCGTGTCAAGGAGGACTGCCTTCTGCATAAGACCCTTGATCCAGCCGTCCAACGTGAGCCTCTTAAGGTGTTGGTCGAGGCTCTTGGCTATCAATCCGTGAGCAGATATGACTATCGGAATAATGATTACTAAATCAACATTCCACATATCGACAATCTCGTGAGATAAATCCAAATATTTTATGTTTTTCTTTTTCATTTAGTATTATTATTATTAGCCTAATACAAACATTGTCCCACAAACGTTTCTGCAATACCTGATACACATTATCTTTTTCAAAACTATCTGACCAACTCCACTGATTGATAATTATTTTTTGTGTACTATTATATTTTTCTCTGTAAGTCATTGATATTATCTTTCAAGAAACATAAATTACTTTTACCGAATGTCGATAGTCAAGCATATATGTACATTCACCAATCAACACAATAATACAAACAGCAACGCTTCTCAATAATTAATAACACTTGAAATATGGTGTATTTAGATAAGTGTTTATTTTACTAACCTGTGTATATCGATGTCTAAGTTATATGAAGATATCAGCGTTGGACCAAAGTAGCATTCATATCGACCGCGATCAGATTCTGTCACTGACAACAACACCAGACCGCGTTCTGACGTTTGCAAAACACGATCCCAACTAAGGACAAGGTAAGATTAGATAAGAGACATTAAATTAGACTTGAGTATATTATTGCAATCTATTTTATCTCGTTACAAGTTAAAATAAACGAATGGGAAATGTTGGAAGCATATATTTTAGTAAGTTATGAATACTGCATTTATATGTATTACTGATAAAATGAATATACAAGGCAAATGGAGCATAACTTACTTGAAACTTATTCTATAACGTCCTTTCTCTCTTGAATGGTGGTACCAAATTACGTTCTGATCTTTTAGAGCTTCTGGTGTTTTTCCAAAAGCTGCCAAGTGAACGCTTTGCCCATAACCAGCTCTAACAGTTTTGATAGGGGCACTGGCTTCACATATTGATGGTGTTGAATTCGTTGCATCGTGCAGTAAACCAGGACTGTATGGACGACATGCTCCCACCTCTTTATCCCAACCACAGTAAGGGTCCAGAACGCAACGGACACAACTGTCATATCTGTTTGGGGCAAAATAGAATTTTAAATTTCACTTTTTTATTAAAAGCCAACTTGATGATAAACCATTTTTCTTCGAATTCGAGCAGTAAAACACTAAAACAAAACGCCCAACAAGTTAGTAACTTAACATTATTTCATGCGTTAATTTTTAGTATTTATATTTAATTTCAGAAGCCTAAATTTATGAAATTTAGATAATTTTGCCATAAGATTTTAAACATCTAATAGTTTGTGGACGCTATTGGTAGCCATTTGATAAGATATTAAAATATCGATTTGTATCATACTAACACGATGGCAGTACCCAGCCCTTGGTTGTATTAATCTCAAGAGACTGAAAATTTTATTTGTTTGTTACTTTGTAGGTTTTAACTCGCAAACTAAGCATCTACGGATGGAACTAACCGGCACCGGCAACAAAATTATTATTTACCAAAAAAATTAAAAAAGCAGAGCAATAAGTTATTTTATTCAAACTTAGCTTTCTTAATTTTCTTTTGATTTTTCTTGAAAGAACCTTAATACCGAGAGAAACCAATAGATGGTGTACTTAAGTTCCTTTGCTAACTTACCGATGTGCGCAGGCTCTGAGCGGCAGTTGTCTCAGTCGGTTATCAGTGGCGAGGTATAGTGCATGTATTCTGCGCGATAGCGCAAGAGCTCTCACGGGTTCGTCTCCGGCGGCCCGCCAAACATCTGCTACTCGAGATCCGTAGCCCCCACCGCCTGCCCACTGAACTATTTTGTACACTTCTCCGGCACCTAAACATAACAGCTTTAGAACACTAAAATATTTTAAAACAATTTTCAAACAAAAAGTTTACAAATAAGTAAGCATAAGCGATTCTTTAATCCGGACGAACTGCTGATAGTTACATTACCTCAGTTTAATTTTATTTTAAATCAAGCTGATGAATGTTCTTAAAATTCAGAGAAACACGCCAACTTACTGGTGCCCGCATAGAAAACAGTATATGTGATGTCATCTCCCAGCATGTCAACGAACTGTCGGTCTGCGACAATGGTGGTGAGCACTAGATCTCGCTTGTAGAAGGCCGGTGCATCGCCTTCATGACGCACAGCTGAATCCATTAGTGGATGAGACCTTAGTGAACAATGAAACAATAAAAAAATGATGATCGTTAGTATTCTACACAATACCAAATCATAGGGTAAACACTTATCACATAAAGTTATTTTCTTGTATGTGACTTTATAAAATACTAGAAAGAGTCCAGTTAGATTAAAATTTTCTTAAGTTTCTGACCATGGCAGTAGGTTTTTTAGGTTAGACCATGGCAGTAGGTTAGGCTAAAAATATGAAAACATATGGCGTTGCCTACAGGGTAACTGGTAGCACAAATGGGACATAGGGGTTCCCACACAGGACGGGGTCATATATACGCCGTAAAAGGCCCGAGGTACGTCGGGGTGCATGGAATTTCCTATCTAGGATACACCTGGTTCCCCGGCAACTGGTACCCGGGATGGCTCGTAGTTTTGTAGTCCGACATAACCATCCCACCATCATCCCATTGGTGGTATCCAAGGGGATTTCCGTACAGAAAAAAAGGGCAACTGGAAGATTTTTGTTTCTAAAGTTTTAAGTATTTAGAATTTCACTGATTGAGCACTTTCACACCTAAATTTTTAAAAGTTTTTATGTAACTACTACATCCGAATGCGTTAGATGACATCATTTACACAACACGGTTACATTATAAAATGATACTATGATTGATTAATAATAATATATGTTGATTATTATATTAGAATAAAGCAAATTAAAATCGATTTTTACATAGGCTTAACTAAAATATGTCTTTTACTTGAACCCTCGCTGGTAAAAGTAATAAAAGGTGCTTTGTAGTATTAACTTTCCACGTTTTACAAAACAAAGGACTACAAAAACCAAGTCTGAAAAAGTTCAAAGTATGACAATAAATAACTTACTTCAAAGGCTTGAGTTATTCTTAAATTAAACATTCTCCATTCTTTTAATGTCAAACCCCCAATAAACGTAAAATATTTAAGGTGGAGACACAACACATGCATGTACTTTTTATCGTAAAATGTAATATTTTAGTACCTTTAACTTTTATCGCTTACAAGTTTTCCGAGCATTGACCGTTGGAGAAGCGTGTAAGTAAAATCTTTAAACGCTTAAGTCCGTTTTTCTGCTGGGAATCATTTACAACGTTATGGTGATTTTCCTCTAAATAACTTGGATTTAAAGGAGTAAGACTTGCAAACGATGGGTATTGTAAGTAAATCGACGTGACCCGAGAGCGAGCAAAAGGCTTACGAACAAAGACAAAGGAACAAGAGTGGACTACGGCAAAAATAAACTTTCTTACAGTAGACAACAACAAACAAGAGAGAATGTTATAGTGTTAGTAAACTTCTTCGTTAAATTCTTTTCTTATTCGCTCGTTCTATATCCTGTATAAAACAAATGTAATAACCCTTATGTGTAACATATGTTAATAACAGCACTAGAGTTTTCAGCACCATAGTTTAAGTGAGTATAAGTCAAATGTATTTAATTGAGGGTGGTATATAATCGCTTTTCATTATCATTCCAGTATAGATAGCATGTAGCTTGATGCATCGCATAACACTTGTGTCTATTTCAATATCGGTATAACTACCAACATACAGAGTTCACAATTATACTAATACTAACTTGGTCAGGTCGTAAATTCTGTCAAAAAAACTTTTTGATAATTATTAAAAAATATATATGTAATGAAAGGTAATTAAATATATAATACAATTTTATTAACATTATCGGAAATGCCCTCCATCATACTGAATACATGCTCTTGATCGCAGCACGTACCACATTTATATCTATTTCGGCAGCTGCTTTCACCAGAGATGCTCGGAGAGACTCCAAATTCTGATGAAGTTTAGCGGAGACTTTCTAAATATTGCCATATCATGTAGTCCAATGGGTTTAAATCTGGACTAGAAGAAGGCCAGTCTTAATGCCCGATGAAGTCAATTACACGGGCGGTCAACCAGTTTTGCGTGCTTCTTGCCTTATGAGCGGGTGCAGAGTCCTGTTAGAATATCCAATGTCTGTTTTTGAACATTGTTTGGGAAAGAGGTTCCACTAGGTTCATTAGCAAGGTATTTTGGTACACCAAAGCACTGGTTATCACGCCTTTTTGACAGAAAACACCCCAGTTAAGCCTGAATATGAGACTCTACGCCAAACCATGAATGACGAAGGATAATGACCTTGCTGAACCCTCGGAATACGCGCGCTCGCTTTTTCAATGCTGTGAGCATTCACCTTATCAATTTATTTGTTATGACTTTCTTCGATGGTATATAAAATGTTTCATCTGAAAACCAAATTACATTTTTTTTCGCGTACCGCCGGCGTGGTGCCGTAATAAAGCGCAGAATCGATTTTTTTTTATTCCAGTCGATTTTTTTTCAAATGCTCGTTCTAAAAATATACGCTCTTTTTTACACTTTTCACCCCCACTTTCAACCAGTCTTCATTTGACACTTTTTTGACCGTGGACCTAAGCCCCATCTGAAGTGCTAAGATTTTTTGTTTTGCACGGGATATAAATTAAAAAGGGGGCAAGCCGTTCACCGGGCATTTCGAAATAAACGTACTTATAAATTTCGAAATAAATACTCTTTATGTTCTTTTGTGGTCATCACACCATATTTGTCCTCAGAACTGACAGCCTCTGTTTTAGCAGTCAAAATCTCTAACCATCAACAGGTTAGTTTTAAATAAATTCTCGGATAATTCTTTGGTGAAACATATCTGATCTATAACGGACAACACCTTGTTGCAGCAAGGTATTAAGATAATTTTGATACACGCTATTTCTTTAGGGATGACATATCATATAATTTCAAGTAAATTAGGTTCCTCAAATTAGAACGTAGTTCAAATCTCATGCGCAATCAATTATTATATGACCTAATTTAGATGTACGTCAACTACTGAGCAATTATATTCAGATAACGCTCCCGAGAGCGAGATCAAACGCCTTGATTACTAATATGTTGAAATTGTTAAACATTTCATCTATATACTTAATCTTACAAATCTACAAACGTTTGAAATTTATATCTTAGTTAAACACAATAATAATAAGTAAGTACCTAGCTTCTGCCAAAACATATCAGGATTAGGATAATGTACGGTAGGCAAGTAACGAAAGCATCTGTTTTACGGTGAAATAAATAAATCTTGAATATACATTTGAATTTGTCAAAAACGTGTCTTATATACAGTTAAGAAACACAGACAAACGTTAAAGATATTTAAGAAGTATATTTATTTCACAATTCATAAAAGCACAAGTACAGAAAATACAAGTACAGTTTAAATAAATAGCGAGTCCTAATCCGACAATAAAGTATAATTCAGGTCGCACAGTGTTAATCAGTTGTAGTTATTTTCATATAAAATTGACTTTCTTCCTATCACGTAACTGTTATCTGTTTTGCAGACCTTAACGAATGCATTCCTTTACAATTATAGTATCTAAAAACACGAATTTTAAATTAAATATCATTAACACTCATAAATACATAAATATATTTTCTATACACATATATTAATCGGTTAAGTAATATTTTTTTAAATATTCTAATAATAATAATCAATATAATTATTAAATTGGCTCAGTCGAAATTTAAAACGCAACCAAGTTCATTAAAATATTAAAAATAACAAAAAAAATTATGGACGTCTGTATGATTTCTGTGTAAAATACACAATTACTGTTCAATCATGAAAAAATAACAACTTACCTAATAAAATTTAATACATTGTCTGGAAGCGCTTCAGTATTGTTGACACATGTGCCGGGCCTAGGGACTGGCACCCTTGCTCTTAGAACTGGTAACCATGCTGAGCTTGATGATGCCTGTTGGAAACATATATAAAATACGATCACCGTTACAGATAAACATAACACAAAATACTTTCATTAGATAAGATCATTATGATATCTGAACGTTTAAATAAATAAATATAATGTGAACTAGAAACAACAAGGTCTCGTATTAGTGATCCTACGTACTACATAAAAGCTACAATAATTTTATCGTTTAATTATGAAACGGCATTTTGAACGTCAACGTTGAATAGTTATTACTTTGCTTTTTATTTATGTAAATTCAATCAACAAGCTTATTATAACTTTGGAATTAATGTCAGTTGCATGCTTTTTACTATTATCAGTCAGATTTGTACAGAAACATTTTTATTTTTTTTACTATAAATGAAACGAATTATGACAGTGGCCTGATGGGAACTGTCGTGTCGTGTATATGAATTTTAATATCCGTAGTCACAAGTAACACTTATAGTTCATAAACAATTAAACATTTACTTCTGGTTAAGAATCCTATGTAATAGGAAGTATCATCTCAAATGATTGTTAGCAATACGGGTGAAACTACAATAACGCTGTTATATAGCATACCACATTTAAAACTGTTTGCATAATAACCACGATTAGTACTATTATACATCTAAAAACGACAGTAAACCTTATTTTATCCCCTCACTTGAGACGGGACAGGAAATGAAGGACATAATATATACTCATTACTTGCTTGAATATATTCCGTAGCAGTAAAGTTAGGTCATAAATTTAGGAACAAAAGATACAATAAGGAAACTGTGCTAACCTGTTCTTTGAACCTGCCAGCAAACGCTTCTTGTATATCGTCCATAGCGTAAGTACATATAGCGGAGCCAACCAGTCCGTCGCTAGCACCCGTCGTGAAAGCCGCATAGAACCTATTCGGTTCACCCGGCATTTGGTACACGCTTTCTGTATCAGACATTTATCCTTAAAACACTGTTTAGCCTTTATCCCCACAGCCTTTAAAGCGTTTATAAGATAAATAAGACTCGGACTGTAATTAAGCCATTGAACCTTATAGAAGGTAAAGTGACTATCGCCGATCTTTAAGTTTTAAGTAGATACTTAAAATGTTGCTACAAGCTTATGGACTATAATAGCAGTTTACAACTTTTGCAATGAAAGTCACGAGTCATTATTTATCGCATAAAATTTGAACTATAATTAAAATTTTCGATTAATTCTTGACTGCCGAGATACAATGATTCTGAAGACATGCATGAAAGTTTAATGTAATTGCATTTTTTGACATAAATACCAAATAATAAATTAAAAAATAATATTTTCAATTTTGATTTCTCAAGCTTAATTAACTATTTATGTTTGTGGTCATAATGGATCCTATAGACTGAAACACTCAAACATTTCAAGTTTCTAGTTATATTTAGAAACGCTCGGTAATAAATTTGTATTAAGCGTCTTCACAGTTTTCTGTGTACAGCAAATTAATATCCATAACACTATTCAGATTATTTAAATTAAATTAACTTACAATTGTTACATACATTGGTACAACTTGAACTTAAAATTGTAGTTACAAAAATATACTCACGAATTTCATCAAAGTAGAATGGGAATTCTCCTGGTATGCTACAATTGAGGCGAGCTTTGAGATACGTGGCCCAGTTTTGGCTCAAAATGTGTTTTCCTCCGGTATCTTGTTTACATACTCTTGCCACTCTAGAATACACCGCTTTACCGCAGTTCATGAACTCGACAGCAGTCTCGCGAAAGAAGAACAGAACATACTCGCCCACGTCGAATGAACCAACGAAGTTAGTTTCTGGGACAAAATAAAACTGTTCTTTTTAAAGGATGATTCGTTTAGACAATTCATAAAGACCAAATCTTAGAAAAAAGCTTGTAGCAAAATATTCGATTATTCAATTTGTGTCTGTAAAAGAAGGTACGAGGCACAATGTCTGTTAAGAGCGTACTATTTCCATTTGCAATTGTGTATACCGTTTATACATTGAAACGGTCTGGAATATTCTCTCCGATAAAATTTCCAATAACTAATAAAATGTAGGCTTTTATTTCGGGTCGTTTAGCTGACAGGTCAGACATTGCACAAGGTTCTTCTTTATTTCCTTTTATGCGCCTACGATAAAGAGTAAGCACCTATAGGTTTTATCGTAGTCTCATAAAAGAAAGTACGGAATAAGGGACAAAGACCAAATTTCCCGATTAATATAATGAACGTACCTTGATTTACACATCCAGTATATTGAATGTAACTGGTTTTACTACCACAATATACCTAATTAGAACATTAAAATATATTCCAAGAGCATAAAATTACAGAATCATAAAATAATAATTTTACCTAACCTACTGCTACTCTATTAACCTTGTTAATGACTTGCCATAATAATTAAGTTAGAAGTACGTATATAACTTACTACTCAAACTTTTGAATTGTGACCAACAACTGTCAAAAACCAGGCATATATATCTAATACCTTTAAACGAGCATTCTTGTATATTTACGTATTGTTTTAAGTTTCGTACCTATCTACTTAACCTGGATGATTGAGCTTTGCTCCGTTTTTTTTTTGGTAAATTTTCTAAACATGAATGCATGCATACTAAATTTCATAAAAATCGTTGGCGCCGTTTCCGAGATTCAGATATTATGTATACAAGAATTACTCATTGTAAGGTTTTAGACATATAATCTGAATCTCGGAAACGCTAGGTTTCATTTTTAGAAAAAGTACCGAGCAAAGCTTGGTCATCCAGGTACTTAGACGGTAAATGCATATTATTATAGCAACCACTCCGCGTAAAATAGACTTAAAACTAGGGTGGATGTTATTGTATCTAATTGAAATAAAAATAAGATGTTGACAATAATTTTACTTACTATCCAGCCACTTCGAATCATACTTCAAAGTCCTTTTGAAGTTAAACTTCTTTTGACCAGTCCTGAAGTCATATAAATCATTTCGAAATATGACTGGGTCTGCCTTAGTAAACTCCGCGTTAGTTCCTGCGTACAACGTAGGTAGACCACCAGGGTTGCCTTGAGTCACCCATACTGCTGTGCTGTTATCAGCCGGGTCGTAGGGACATTTCGCCACACCTAGACCTACGCCCGGCACGTACTCGTGTCGGGGTAGATGTGTGAGATTCAGCTGTATTGGAAAAGAATAGAAAATAGTGTAAATGGTTAGCAACTTACTTTTAAGATATAACCTAACTTTAAAGTATTTGACTTGAATTTGTTCATTAGACGCCTGAGAGTTATTCGGCTCAAGCGTGATTTTTGTACACATTTACCCAAATGCGACCGTTTCAGCCGACATTAGACAAAAGCAAAATTTAGACAAAAGCATCTGTCATCCATTTGCCCAAAATGAGTAACCTTTTGTTCTTATTCAATATTTAATGTTTTTGAGAATCAATAAAAAAAACAATAAAACTGAATAGGTCAGTTTAACTTGTTTGTTTTAATAAAACACTACTATGACTGATGACACTAATGACACTTGTAACTAGAGATTTGAGAACTGATTGATTATTTTGAAACTAGAGAAATACTCTAGAGACTACTCCAGACAGGTGCAGGTCAGGTATTTCGTATATGAGGGTATACAGGTGTCTCCTATATAATTTCGCTACATAATAGTTGAACGTTAAAAAGTAAAAAGCTGTGTAAACAGCCTAACGTTTGAATAAAATTAGGTGAGAAAATAGCACCAAAGAGGCAAAATACATTGTATAGTTTAAGAGTATAAGAAGCTTCGCAAGCTCAATAGTCGCAAACTAATGGAACGATTAAAAGTCACATATGCTGCAAGTTTTACATTCCATAGATTTTTTCATTGATTAAAAAACATGTTTTGATTTACCGAACTTTGTGTTGCTTACTGTACATCCAATATGTTCATAAAATCAAATAAGCGACATCTGCCAACATGCCCCAACATATTACATACAAACAATTCTTATTAGTAATTGGGTATTTCCACCTGAATGATTAATGTCTGTAAACATAGTAGTGTCAAATATTTTGTCATTTGAAATAACATTGAGTTATCATGACATTGAGTACATGAAGATACATTTTTAGTTAAATTATTACGTGAGTGCCTGATTTTTATGCATCGATGAGTCTAAGTATTCGTAAATATAACTCTTATTTCCTATTTAAAACCACCGAGTATTCTGCTGTTCTAAGTAAATGACGATTAGCATTGTTGAACAGAGACTTAAACGACAACTTGACCTGGTTTTTAAGGTATTCACGCTGCCTTAAGATAATAAGTTTAAATCTGATCTGAACGACCTATTGTACAACGATGCCACTATTATATAAAATGAATGTTTGCTGAGAATAGGGATGATAGCAATTTTTGGAATGCATTGGAGGTACCACAACTGCAACTGTTAGTCCTAACAGTTAGTGTATAAATGTGTAAAAATATAATGTAGGTAACAATATAAAATTATAACTCAATTCAAATTGACATCCACTCTTGATTTATTTATTTTTTTAATTTTTGACTTTGTTTAACATCTTGCATTTTTAATTTAATTTTAGTTTATTTTTTTATTTTAAATTTGATTATAATTTATTAGATATGATTTTGTATTTTTTTGACTTTATTGAACTTGTTTTTTTTATATTTATTTAGTTTTATCTGATTAAATTCCGTATTTATTTTTTCAATGGATTATACACTTGAATAAATTAAATACTATTATTTAAAAAAAACATGAGCGTTGGAGTGAAAGGAGCTTGAGCGTCAATCTAAGCGACATTATAAGAACAGAATAAAAAACAGAACTTGTCAAATTAGAGATGATTCTCTGATACATAAAACAGTTGTTTACACTTAATATACAAACATAAAGATACAAACTTAAATTATCTTTGTAAATTTACTGACCGGCGGCGAAATTAATTGCTGTGGTAATTAAGCTAATCCCATAATAAATAAATTTTAGATCAGATCCGAGTAGAATCAACCGAATATCAACATGCGTATTTAAATTGTACTCAAAATTTAAAGCATATTTCGTAAAACTAAAATTTAGATGACTGTGACCGTCTTACTATAACTTTGGGTGAACGGATCTAAGTGATAATAACAAAGCTCTGATAATCACTGCATAATGACTTTTAAAAAGTGCACGTACTACTCACTGCCACAGATTAAATGTGTAAACTTATTACTGTATAATAACTGAAACAAATAAGCGGATTAACTTTTCAAACATTTCGACTAACACCGTTCGTAGTCACAAGTATACCTATCTATGAACACAATTAATAACAGAAGCGTAAAAGCGTTCAAAGCAGAAACTAAATTAATGGGTCTACGACGTAAAATATTGAATTTTTTTTTCAATTAATCGACGAACTAATAAGTGAGCTAGCCCCAGTGAAGTTAACTTTTTTTATAAAATGTAACCTATGTGCTATTACTATAATCTCTATTCTACTAATCTTCTATTCTATTATACTCGTAATCTATCTTCGCGCAAAAGTTAATCGATACTAACGAACATTTTAATAAACCACTACTTATACCCTCAATATACACATACTTAAGCACCCATATTTATATTAAGCACATATATAAAAGAGTCTTTAGCCTACAACAATAACTTGCGTAGGATGATAAGTAGGTAAGCTGAGATCAGCTACAAAATATTACTAATGTTTACGAGTAAATATTTAAAAGAAAAAGGATAGAGCAGCCCATAACTTAAGATTAGTGAATGTCACATAGGTGATCAGATAACGTAAGGACATTAATAACCTTACTTCTTTTTTTTTGTTTAGTGGACTATAATCTATCCCGTTCGTGATGTTATAAGGTAACGCTTTAATCAGTACTTCTGTGATTTCAGTAGAGTCGAATGGCTAGTACTTACTACTCTGACCAACTATTACAATCTTAAATTACAATATAAAGACATCTTATATTTTTAAGGACATCATTGAAACCTAAAACTTCTTATGTAGAATGTTTATTTGTAAATAATCAATGCAATACGTCATTACTTATACTTACATAATAAGTACTTTGAAGGCACTGCACTTTGTGCACAAAAATTTACACGTTACACGTTATAGGTATGCGTGAAAATTCAATTTCTTAGTCGATTTTAGATTTTCAAACAAAATAAATAAAAGTAAATAATTTGGCAACAGTTAAGTGTTACGTCATTTACCAATTATTTCATACACATTTGTACAGAAAGTATTGTTAAACGTTTCAACAACTTTTGTATTTGCTTTACTCTTATTCTATGAAATGATTTTAAAGTTCAATAAAGAGGTAAGATTTTTAAAATTTATTTGAGAATTTTTACATTTATTAAGAGATAAGACCAATGAGAGGCGTGCATCAACGAAAAGTTTTACAAAAACGGGGAAAATGGTTTCCATTTAAGGAACGCAGACGAAGTTGCTCGGGTCAACTAGTATTATACAAATAATAACTACCAGAGGGCCTTTTCAAGGAAACAATCTTCACCCAACCCTGGAGCACAAGTAGACTTTTTGTTGGAACTAACTGGCAACTGTTGTAAATTCGCAGTTAAATTAATTTCAATATACAATACCGTAAGTCAGTTATACAAACAAGAAACTGTCAACTTTGATTTGAAATAAAAAAAATGATCAAAACATTTTTTAATGTTTACTTACATACACTACCCAGTCTTTAGGACTGTGAGCGTTGGTGCCACAAACATAGAGTCTCTCTCCATCCCCAAGAGGTTGCACCACGCGGATGTGATTGCGGCACTCGAAAGGCTCCGACTTGCCCTTACTCACGCATCGCGCCACATTACTCGCTTCTAATAGTAACGTGTCTCGCTGTAAAGAAAACATACTGGTGAAGGTAGTTGAAAAATAATGTGGTACATTTGTGGATGTTACATGGAGTACTGAATCACACATTTCGTCAATATTGTCATGCAAATCTTAATTTAAATCAGATTACATTACAAATCAAATTACATAAAAATTGCATTTTAAATTTAAAAATTAAAACGCTTCACTAAATTAAAATTAAAATTACTATATATATGCACACCTGGAAATTAAAATAGAATAGGATAATTAATGTCAAATGGTCAAAATTTAATTCACTTTAGATTTCAAACTTTCAGATCGAAAAATTCGTTCATGCTATAAAAAAGTTTGTTGTATCTGTCATTTTTTCAATTCAGCCTTCATCTTAGACAGTGGCAATTCGCGAATTGACTTGGGCAATTTATTAAAAACTCTAATACACATTATATACCAGTTACTATGAAAAAAAGAGCTCCTACATGCAGACATTAACATCTAGTGGGATATCTTTTACCTATGTCTGAATTGTCCCCAGCACTATTATATTCACTTAAGAATTTTTTAACATGTTCGCAAATTTCCAAGATATATGGTGCCAGACTCACAAGATATATGGTGCCGGATTCACAAACACAGAGAGTATTACTTTTGACTGAGAAGCAGTTTCCTTAACTTTTTATTGCCTATCAATCATTCAGTATCAAAAGAGAAGACTGGTAATTATGGTTATGAAGGTACTGGCTCCGTACGATTATCCTACGTCTTTATGAGATATTTAAATTTGACAGCACGGGACACTATAGCGGTTTTTACGATGCCAATTTATCGCCTTTAATTTATTACTCGTATGACATTTTAAACGTATTTATGACTGCACCATAAATGCATACACAAGAATGTAGAGGTTTTTTTAGATGTTTTAACGTCCATGTAAGGGTACATACTACGGTATAACGTATACAGCAACATTTATATAACGTTTCTACTTCAGCGTCACCAAATGATATTGCAATAGGAATACAACGAATTAAAAACGCATTTCTTTAGAATAACAATACTAAAAACTTTCTTAATGTTTAATTCATAATGTTTTACTTTCCTTATTTTTTAGGCTTAAAACACAATAATATCAAAAAAGATCTAACATTTTAATTATTAGCAGTGAAACTTCGAAAATCGTGGCTATAAGTAATAGTAAGGCATAATTTATAATGAGTATACCCACAGACATGGAGGTATGTGACATGTAGGAGTATAAGTTACAGTATATATCATATGATAATGATAACAATACTTGCACACAATACAGAGGAAACCGGTACAATCCATACAGAACAATATAGTTTACTATTAAAAATATAACAAATACACTTCTGCATGTCAAACACAAATCGTATTTTCGATACTACGTACCAATAACCATTTCTACTCCAAAAAATCTTACTTTTTCCTTAGGGAACCGCGTGAAACCCCAGTTTTATTAAAGCAAAAATAGATATGAAACTTGTACTTGATACAAACAAAACAAAGTACATTTCAACTCATTCATATTTTCCTTTATGGTAAGAGGGTATTAATATCAAAAGATTATGACACTTACGTGTGAAAAGGTAGAAAAAACGTAAATGTATGCATCTTTCATTTAAAAATCTAGTGTAGTACCTTAAAAGAGTTCTTCAGAATTCAGCAACCGTCAGCACGTGGTTAATTTTACTTTACAAAATGCCTTTGGTGTTAATTTTAGGGTTGTGGTTGAAGTTACAAGATAGTTGTAGATGGTTTTATAATAACTGAAGAATATTTTCCTGTTAAGAAAGAGTACGAACTGCGCTATTGTTGCTTACGATAAAAGCCCACTATCTACAATAGTTATTTAATATTTACGACGGTGTCAGGTGTCACACGAGGAAGGAAGCTTCATACCTTGGCAAAGGCCCGTCGGGTCAGAAACTAGTTACGCATCCCCGGAATATACACGTCTGTATTGGCTGGACTAGCTTCCATGGTTACATGCGCATACTTTTTTGTGTATACTAACAGTAATGAAAATAATAATATGATAATAAAACTTACCTCGCAATGTGATTGACTAATATCAGACATATTTAACTTGAACACACGGTCCCTGCAACAAAGATAGAAAAGATTAACATAAAAAAAATGTTTAAGATATATTTATAAGGAGAGTTAAGAAACAAAATGAGATAATAATAGTTTCTTAGCTGAATTACGTATTCAAATAACGGACTAAACACGATGGAATTGAACGAACGCCAGACGTCCCCGGTCGGTGAAAACATATGCATAGACAGTTTATATTTTACTTCTTTTTGCGTCCACTATCCACTGAACGAGTCGTTTAAATTATACAGAATTGTTAGCCGTTTAACATTAATGCTTTTTAGTACTACAGAGTTGTGCGTGACGGTATTTTAATTAAGATATTGCCTGTGGACCACCTACTTACTGGTTACCCGATTGTAAAGGGAACACGGTTTAAGTTCTTTTTACTAGTTAATAAATTTAACTAACTTAAAACATATGGTAATAGTATTAGTGATATTATATTTTTAGTTTAATCAACTCCTAATGTCGGTTTCAACAAAACCATTTTAGATATAAGTAGTGTCCCTTTGCGGGCTTTATTAACAAGGTAACAAAAATAACAAGAACAGGCATACTCTCACTCTTAATCTAGTAATCCATTTTTTTTAATCATCACCATCATCAACAACCTTTAATAGTCCACTGCTGGACATAGACCTCTCCTTATATAGTCCTACTATACCACGCTAGCCAGACGGGTTGGTATAGGATTTGTGTCAAGTTTTCCTTCTCTTTGCAGTGCTGTTGTCCTGCGTAGTTTGCTCCCTTAGTCGGCTCTTACGACACCCACGGGATGAATATGGGTGGTGACACTCTGTATTCTTATTCATATTAAATGTGTTATTTACTAATATTACGATGCATGACAGTGTGGTTTTCCCGTTTTCTTATATCTATTTATTATGAATTCTTAATCCTTCACCACACATTTTTTTAATATTAAGTACATATTTCACACACTTCTGCACACATTTCACACGGTCGTCTGATCCCAAACTAGGTAGAGCCAGTACTATGTCAACCAAACTGCTGATTATTTCTAAACACATAAGTACCTATGATAGATAAATTGCACCCAGAAACAGAACAAATGATTGTGCTTATTATACTGTTATTAATATTGGGTTTGAATCGAAACCGAAACCGAAATCTGAACAATCAGGATCACTAATTACTAAGCCAACAGGCCAGACAATATTTTTCCTAACCTCTAAGGAAGTCAAATTATGCGCATACTGTCAAATAATCGTTTGGTGGAACAAACACAACGAGGTATTGTACCTTTGTTTAACGTCATAAAACCTAGTTCCTTCGTACATGTCATGCCTTCGCGACGCTTTCGGAGTTTCTTTTGTTTAGGGGCCAACAATGTCGTGAGTGATCAAAGTTCACGAAAATAGAAAGTAACATTTTAACCTTTTGACTACTTTAATATTTCTAGTAAATATTTTTATAAACTTTTAAACCCGTGTCCTTGAAGGTATTGGCAGATTTAATTGCACACCCATATTTCGCTACCATACTTTTTTTTTCTGTATGAAAAGGAGGGCCTGTTTGGAAACTAGCTTGACATCTGGGTTCATCACGGACCTACTATTAAGAGTTGACTAACAAAACACCCAAAAATTTGTCAGGACATGGAAAGTAAGAGACTCGCGACAGTGCACGCCTAGTTCACGTAAGTAGCCTATGTTACTCACAGATGATGTGACTTTCCATTGATGAAAGCATTTTTTTAAATCGGTTTGTTAGTTTTATAGTAACAAACAAACAAAAAAAGATAAAACTCACTTTCACATTTATAATATAAGTATGGATTCATAGATTTTCATTACAAAACATTTCATTTAATAATAAACACATAACATTTTAGGTATATTCGACTCCATAGATAACAACAAAACCAGTGTGTAAAATAAATTGTAACTCTTCGCATTTGTTAAGGCTGGAGTGTTCACTGCAGTTAGGCTAGTTAGTTTCACAAGATTTATTGACAATTCTGTATTGGTACGTAAAGTTTTTACGACTTTTGTAAAATATATTTGGTTTAAGAATGTACTTAATCTATGGCTCTAACATAAACTGTAAACTGAAACATTTTATGTCAACTCAAAACAATAAAACATATATGAGTATACATATAAATGCAATGCCTTCCTTTTACTTTTTCTCTCTCATTCTCCGTTCAGGAGTTAGTTCAGTTTACCAATAACATGGACACACATACATTTAGAACATGCATAAATTTGGGAATGGTAAGCTTTTAAGCCAAGGTCGCAACTTATAAGTAATTGGCGAAACCAGTTGAAAACTGGCTTGTTGAAAATTTCGGACTCTCTAACACTCTAATCTCTTCACATAATCTCACGGTATACTTCCGCTGCTGCTTTTGGACTTACATAATTAGGTGCACAAAAATGTTGGGTCAAAAAAGACATTCTTGAAATATTAAAACCTTTCGTAAACTCAAAATTACATTGAGTGCCACTCGAGTCTGAAATTACAAGACGAACGTAAAATCTAAATTTTAAAATAAATCGAATTTAACAGAGATTTAAATTTAAAATTAGATGATAGTAAGAATTTGTTTTAAAATTATTCAATTAAGATTACAAATTCTGTGAAAAACGTCTTCAGTTATATTAGTAGTCAACGTAATAAAATCTTATATAAAAATAGGATCAATATTTATTTCTTTACTCAGTTTAATTGGCTGGCCCTTTAATTAGTCTAGTGGTAAAAGATCCTGAGTGTTCAGCAGTGGCTTCAATTCCCACCCCTTTTTTTTTTGTTTTCCGTGCGGAAATCCCCTCGGATACCACCTGTCGGTGGCATGTCGGACTCGAACCGACTAAAACCGCACGCCGTCTCGGGTACTAATAGCCGGGGAACCAGGTATACCCTAGAAAGGAAGTCCCTGGTGCCCCGACATACCTCGGGTCATCTACAGACGAGTAGACGACCCCCCCCCCCCGTCAATTCCCACCCTGGATAAATATGTTGTATTTTTGTATGTTTTGACAAATACGGATATATCGATAATAGCGAAAACAAAATCGGCTATATCACAGCTGATTTTTTTTTTAAGTAGTGTGACCCATAAGTTTCTAACGAGTTATTTCTCATCTCAAACTCTAAACTTAATTTTTATTACTCAATTTTTTTTTAATTTTTTTTTTTTAATAAAAAACATCTGATTGTGACTACAAACAAAATGCAAATCTTTTAGAATCTCGATTTACGAATACGTTGAGAATGTCAAAATTAAGTTTACCCGGAAAAGATATGGACGATATTTTATAAATAACCAAGTTTATAAGTAACCCTCGGTGTACGAATCCGACTCGTACTTTTCTGGTGTGGTAAGGTTAAGTACTATTGCGTATGAGCGTTTTATGTTTACAACGGCTTATACCCTAAAACTCATTAGAGTTTAAATTATAAAGGCTATTAAACTTACTGGCACGAGATTTCGACTTTAAATTGCCTAGAAATATTAAAATTGTACCTATTTACACAACTATGTTTATACTTGTCATTGAAGATTCGAATTTCTGTTCTTTTCCACGGCTCAACATAAAGCAGTAAAAATTTAACGAAAACAAATGCCTGAATGTAATTTCACCAAATCACAATAACTAAATAGGATACTGAGATTTTTATTATTGGTCTCTTTCTGTTCGGAAATTCTAGGCGATTTCTCTAGAAAGCCTGGAAATATGGCGAGCAGGCGGCAACAGGCCGGTAACAATATTTTTATGTAGGTAAGACAAAAACATTACTATTTAAAAATGTGATAAAACTTCTATTATAATAAAATCTGAAGATATTTTTGGTTTCTTATTTGTTAAAACGCTATAATGTCTAAGCCGATAGTTTTGAATTAATTTATTCATATTGTATTGAATCTTTATTCGAAAGATAGATAGATTCGAAATAAAAGTATTTGTTAAGGAATGATATTGGCATTCCTTAACAAATACTTTTATTTATTAAGAAATAATTTTGCCTATTAAACATTACGCCACGGCCCTAGGGAGTGATTACAATACCTGGTGAATTAGAGATTATTTTATGAAGAAGGAATAAATATCTTCATCAAATTCATCAGTTTAGAGACGTGTGTCGTATCTTGTACAATTTGTGTAAATACATTGATCTGATAAATATATAAAATTTCAATATCCTTCCCTCTTGAGTCGAGAGTGGACAATAAATCGCAGCAACATTTTGAAATACATTCACGCTTAAAAAATAATACGTATTGTAGTTATAATTGAACTACTAAGCCACCACTAGGGGCCATTTACTTGCGGTTTTAGTCGGTTCGTGTCCGACATGCCACCGACAGGTGGTATCCGAGGGGATTTCCGCACGGAAAAAAAAAAGGGGGCCATTTACTTATTTCAGCTCCATATTACTTGCAAAAACCATTATTGTAATAATATAACAATAACAAGAATATGAAACTAACGAGAACAAACAAAGTTGACAGAAATTGGTGGATAATACCGTTTCATGTCTCGAGCCCATTTCCCTCGGGTAAATCATTAAAATGATGGCAAGTAGTTATACTAATACACCACAATTGTAACCGCATGTTTATAGTTCACTTTCTGATAAAGCATGCCAAGTATAATTCGAGCAATTAATAGTAAAATGTATACGAGTAAAACAAATCATTTCGTTTGCTCTTTAATTAGTTGGTTTATGTAATAACTGGCACATTTTAGCTTGATACGTAGTTTTCATGATGTAAATCTTTAATACAGGTCTAACAATTTACTTTTATTTATAACCCATAAGGGCTTGTGTTTGAATATAAATTTCGCTCCAGGGAAATGGGCAAGAAACTTGTTATCCGCACAAGCGATAGATGATGCTAAATCAGAATTTATGTAGCGATATTTATAGGTATGAAAACACTCATTAATTATTTGTACTTTATATTTTTGTACATTTATATTTATATATTTTTTAAATAACAATAGTTATGATTACTCTGACAGGGGGAACAGGGGACAGGGGGAAATAAATAGTGAGTGTTTGTCGTTCGTCTTCATTTACGTTTACTGTATTGCTTAAAGAAAGAAAAATCACATGAGTTCTCAGACGTTAAGAGTTTAAAAAAGTTGTTTGGGAAATTGTGTTTTTAATTTCATTGCCATCTCATCCAAGTAAAAAGAATTCAAAGTAATATATAAGAAATATAAATGTGAAAATAAGTTTTTTGTTTCTTTGTAACCTTTCACGCCTGAACTTCTTAATCGATTATCTTGCAATTTTGCTTAAAAATCGATACGAAAAGGACTAAACTAAGGTTTTAAACATAAAATAAAATGGTTTTCGAAGGTTAGACACAAAAAGTTAATACAAATAGAAAATATATTATATAAACCGTAGACTTATTCAAAAGATTTAATCCAAACTCTAAAATCTCATCTAAATCCTACAAACACAGCATACTTATTTATGGTCAAAGAACACAGTAATTCTATTTTCCCACAGCTAGCGGTATATAAACATTTTCCATTTACGTACATTACGAACATATGTGTGCAATTTATGTTAGAAACTGCATTCAATGAGCAAATATAACTTACATAGCACCAACATAAAGTGTGTTTCTCTCCTCGTTCAGATACAAAGTGCGGTAGAATAGACTCCCACAAGAGAATTCTCGTATATGATCTGCAACAAACAAAAACATATCTTAATATATTTTACTAGTGTTCATCGTAAATGTATCTGTATGTGTATCTGTAACAGAGAAACAATACTATACATTAACTACTACTGTTCCTGAACTTTAAATAGTGCAAATTTTCTTTAAAGCTACTTATTTGTTAATTTGTTGTGGATTTACAATACCGCAGTAAATCGGTTGATGATGATTTCTGGTGCTACCTCATCAGATCGATTGAATACGCTTAAATTATATGCGTATCATCCATATCTACATAAAACAACAAAACCTTGTTCTAGTGACAACTAGACGTTAATAATATTACAAAAAATTATATAATTTATCACTCGATTCAAATAAAGATGTTTGGTATAATAAGCGTAGCAGAAGTGTTGCGACCATATTATGTGCCAACTAATAGCATTTAAGACAGTATAGGTTGTACCAAGTAATAATAATAATATAGAATCCTAATTTAGAATTTAAATCCTTTATGCATTTACCGGGCAAATATACACACACATCATGTTTTTAACTTTTTCAATATTTCTTTATTTTAATGTGTAATTCGGGCCAAACCACGTTCGTGCAAGTAATTTCTTCCAAGAAATGTATTGTACTTCAATTGTTATTGCGATTAAGTCCCGATTGAGTTAAACATCTAATACATGCTCGCCCGTATATATTTGACGATTTCATAGTAAGATATTTCTGTTAAAATAAAAAAAATATATAATACAGGTAAGAACGAAGGCAAAAGTTCTAGTTTTTTAGTCTACATCGGTCCGTAAATATAACAATATCTACAGTCAATTCAAGTTCTCCAATTCTAAATATTTCCAACGAAGCTATTTAGAGAATCGCAATAGAATTTAACTACAAATGAATTTAATTTCGAAGAAACCGTCCATTATTTATTTAATACCAGGCATTGTTGAATATTTTTACTTAATATTCCAAACGGTTGTAATAAACAGAAAGCCTTAAAATTTTAAACTCTATTTATGTAGCTGATTCATACAACGGATTTTCAATCACCGATGAATTTGCATGTAAATTGATATTAAATACAAATTCGTTTTGTGTTATTTTTATCCTAGCAGTATACTGTGTATGCGTAAAAATACAAGAAATGCTTAGTTATCACACTCATAGATACAGAAAAATAAAAAGAAACAGCACACCTTTACCACGGTATAATTGTACCGTGCCTTTACCTTATTTATTGGACGCTTTTAACAACAGGACTTTTTAACTAGAGTCAAATAGATTTTGTATTGCAGACGTCCTTATAATTTTTTGTTTCACTTACTAAGATCTGGAAAAAATAGTTTACAGAGGTTTCTTGTCAGCAATCATCAACAGTCCCTAATAGTCAACTGCTGGTCATTGGCCTCTCTTTAGGAAATATGTTTTAGCCTACTATACGGATAGGTTGGTACAAGGTTTGTGTCAAGTTTTCCTTCTCTTTGTAGTACTGTTGTCCGTGGCACTCCGTACCACACGGACTAGGTGTTTCTAGAATTACAATAATTACAAGAGTTTCTTAAAATTGTTGTAATTCTAGTTGTGCGCTAAGATTGGATCCTTAGCTCGCATCCTTTATGCAAGCGGTCTCTCGATTACTGACAATTTATTGTGTTTTGATTATATCTAAAACAGTATTTAATTGTAAAAAAAGCATTTATTTTATAGGAGTTATACATAGCGAGGAATATACTCGAATTTGGTTTTGTAACCAAAAAATATCAAAATCTTCGAATTGCTCGTCAGTCAATAAAGCAACAGCTCTATGTTGTTTTTCAAATCGATTAAAGTGATATTTAATTTAATCTTATTACTGAAACTAAGCCATTAATCTGATAACACAGCAGCTACTTGATCAGATAATTTCCATAAAGAAAACTGTAGGACGTATGCAATTTCAGACGCCGGTAATTATAAGTGGCGCGCCACTGGCAAGAATAGCTCGACTATTGGCAGGTGGTCCGCGTGGTGCACACGCAAGATCACGTGACACTAACACCAGTTTTTTATAATTAGCCTTTAGGTTTGTATCGGTGTAAATATGTAGCAATGTAAAAACCAAATGCTAAATTTTAGAATTCGATAGTTAAGTTAGAATTCGATAGTGATCACAGAAGTTGAGTCTAGTCTACGATAATAAACGCTTTTCATAAAGAATGATAAAGCCATAACAAATGAATATATTGGCCGTATCGCTCATCTTATTTCTCAATAAAAAATTGTATTGTCAAAAAACTTATAAACTTATTAAAGTTAAATGATCTGCAATTGACAGTAATAGGAATACAACAAAATGCAAGAAGGACGACAAGCTAATATTTTTTTTTGCATCTGGTACACAATAACCGTATGAGATATTATCAGCTATCATAAAACTATGACCAGAAATTTCAGCACATCTGTTTTATGTTATAGTTTCTATCATATAAATGCAATAGTGCCCTTTCTTTTCCCTCAAACAGCTCTGGCGATCTTGCTTAACTGTCAAATTATGAAACTGCGAAGTATAGAGAACCTTGGGAAGGCCTATGTCCAGCAGAGAGCGTCTTTCGACTAAGATGATGATGATGAAGTAGAAGAAGAATATTACCTGGATCTGTTGATACAACTTATTGTTCTGAGCCTGGGTGTTCTTTGTGTTCGTTTTATGTATGTCTGTATAGTCCCCCACGAGACAGGAAATATTCTTATAGGGCAAGGGACCTAGGATAAGCCACAAATCTTTAAATGGGGAAAAGGGATAAAGACTTCAGTAACTGGTGAAACCCGGAATTAATTATCCGTAAGTCCGTCCTGCGCTTAGAGACGCCACTAAGATAAATGCATCAACTAGGCAACATCATATACTTATATCCTGATCTAATCATAGAAATAAGTTTGCAGTTTTATTGAGTATTTAAGATTTATTTTTATATTATGATCTTACCGGCTATTTTATTGCTAGTTTCGATTTTGCTTAGTAATCAGATTGAT
The DNA here is from genome assembly GCA_902825455.1 of Arctia plantaginis. Classification (NCBI taxonomy): domain Eukaryota; kingdom Metazoa; phylum Arthropoda; class Insecta; order Lepidoptera; family Erebidae; genus Arctia; species Arctia plantaginis. The sequence goes on from CADEBD010000300.1 coordinate 12,387,876, forward strand.
ACAAACCCAATTAGTAATCAAATGAATCCAAAAATAAGATTTAAAATAAATCTTAATTATTGACCACCTTTATTGTTTTTTTTTTGACAGACAATAGGACCTATGTTGACATCAAATTTAATGTAACATACCTATTCCCTAGTTTTTTAATTGCTGTAATTGTAATGTAAAATGTAAAAAAGTACAACTGATTTAGACACCAGTTCGGCATATCAAGAGCTTACACCGATAGGTCATTTTACCATTACTATCTGTATCACTTAACTCATATGTGACCTAAGATAGAACATTTCAAATATCGATACAATTAATTAAAATAGTTAACTAGCATGTCAATACTTATTAATACAAGAGGCAGTCAAATTTCGACCGTTTTGATATCTTTGACCAATAGAGGTTTTGGCTATACCACGCTGGCCAGATGGGTTGGTATAGGGCTTGTTTTCCTTTCGGATCATCTCTATATCCGATTTGAGCTCTCCCGGACCCAGGACTCCAGTAGGGGTCACGTGGCGCGGCGTTTATCCCGCTTTCCGCGGTGGGCTGTTGCCAGACTGAACCGGGACCTACTAGAGGAGGCAGCCATAATTCACTCGTGGCTGTCTCCTCAGGCTCCAACCGAGGAGGTCGACGTGGGGGCTGGTCGCTTTCGCAATGCGATTACGCATGTCTGCGATGCGGCCATGCCCCACATTCGAGGTCGTCGGCCTCCAAGGAAGGAGGTCTACTGGTGGTCCCAGGAGCTGGCGGACCTCCGTGCGGCCTGTACACGTGCCCGGAGGTCCTACACGCGCAGTCGGCGGCGTCACCGTGGAGACGGTGAGGAGGACCGGCTTCATGAGGAGTACCGACAGGCGCGGAAAACTCTGAAGCTCGCCATTAGCCGCGCCAAAGAAGAAAAGAGAGAGGAGATGCTGGAGGGTCTTAATCGTGACCCCTGGGGTCGCCCTTACCGCGCGGCGCGACAAAAGCTCCGCGCGTCGGGCCCCCCCCCTTACGGAGACTCTCCAGCCCAGCTTCCTGCGAGAAGTGGTTGAGGGCCTTTTCCCGCAACGAGCGGAACACACTCCCCCGGCGATGGCCTCCTTGGCCGGAAACGACGGGGAGCACGAGGAGGATGATGTTCCGCCCGTCCGGGATTCGGAGGTAGGGGCGGCTGTTCTACGGATCCGTTTCAGGAACACCGCCCCTGGGCCAGACGGGGTACCGGCCCGAGTGCTGGCCCTGGCCCTCAACCACATGGCAGACCACCTCGGGGAGGTGTTCGACGCTAGCTTGGCGTCGGGACGCTTCCCTGAGTGCTGGAAGAGCGGGAGGCTGGTCCTATTAAGGAAGCCGGGACGGCCTGCCGATTCGGTCGCGGCCTATAGGCCCATCGTGCTGCTGGACGAGGCGGGTAAATTGTTTGAGAGGGTTCTTTCTGCCCGCATCGTCCGGCACCTCTGCGAGGTGGGCCCCGATCTGTCGGACGCCCAATTTGGTTTTCGGGCGGGGCGTTCGACAGTCGACGCCGTGTTGCGCCTGAGGGCCGTGACCGAAGAGGCCGTGAGCTGTGGCGGCGTGCTGTTGGCGGTGTCATTAGACATCGCCAACGCATTCAATAGTCTGCCATTCAGCTGCAAAAGGGAAGCACTCCACTATCATGGGGTGCCAAAGTACCTGAGGCGGCTAGTGGCAGACTATTTAGAGGAGCGTACCGTCGTGTACGAGGACCACGAGAGGGTAATTTGAGGTGTCGGCCCATGTCGTGCGGTGTTCCACAGGGGTCTGTTCTTGGACCCCTTGGAAAAAAAAAAAAAAAAAAAAAAAAAAAAAAAAAAAAAAAAAACCCTGGTGACAGCCCGGGGGGCAAACTTCCAAGAGCCGGCGCGCCTGGCCACAGGGGGAGTCTCCCTGGTGGTCGGGCGCATTGAGGCGCTGGGCTTACGGGTGGCCCTAGATAAGACGAAGGCCCTGTTATTTCATGGGCCCCGTCGTGGTCCACCCCCTGGCGCCTCAATCGTGGTCAACTCGGTCCTCGTACCGGTTCGGGCCCAGATGAAATATCTGGGCCTGATCCTCGACGGGAGGTGGCTCTTCGACGAGCACTTCCGACAGCTTGCCCTATGGCGACTTTTGCCCAATTTGGGTGGACCCAGCGTCGCGACAAGACGGCTGTACACGGGGGTTGTCCGGTCAATGGCACTGTACGGTGCACCGGTGTGGGCGGCGGCTCTGACCGCCTAGAATAGGGCACGCCTCTGGCGCCCTCAGAGGGTAATGGCGGTCAGAGCCATACGCGGTTACCGCACCGTTTCGACGGAGGTGGCATGCGCGTTGGCCGGAACTCCCCCGTGCGATTTGGAGGCGGAAGTGCTCGCCGAAGTTTATCGGCGAGTGGCTGACTCCCGAGCGGAGAGCGGATTTCGCCCTCCACCCGAGGATGTGCGCGAGTGGCGCGAAGCCGCTCGCCGAGCCACGATGGCTCGTTGGTCGTTCCGGCTGGAGACTCCACGCGCTGGCTTCGCCGCCGTGGAGGCTCTCCAGCCGGTCATCGCCGAGTGGGCAGGGCGGCAGGCACGGGACCCTTTCCTTCCGGCTGACGCAGGTGCTTTCCGGGCACGGTTGCTTCGGAAAGTACCTGCACTCGGTCGCTAGGAGGGAACTGAGTCCCGCCTGCCACCACTGCGACTGCAGTGAGGACTCGGCCCAGCACCCGCTGGCGGTCTGCCCCGCATGGGCGGCGCAGCGCCGGGCCCTCACTGCAGTCATCGGAGTGGATCTCTCGCTACCGGCCGTAGTACGCTCCATGGCCGGTAGCGACAGTTGTTTTACCGCGGTCGCAACCTTCTGCGAGGAAGTAATCTCGCAGAAGGAGGCGGCGGAGAAGGCCCGGGAAGACGACCTCCACTCGGACCCGATCCGCCGCCGGCGAACCGGGCGGCGAAGGCGCGCCTATCACCGCCTCATGCCGCCCTGAGTGTGGCCGCGGGTGGACGGGGTGGGTTTCTCCTCCACCCGCATTAGTTTGGCCAGCCGCGAGGGGGCGGCGTCCGCGTGTGCCGGACGTCGCCTAATGAGAGGAAAATTTTGAGACGGAGCCCGCAACAGGAGCGGGCCGGCGCTAGGAGGGGTCCGGATGTCTTAATAACAGCTGTTCCCGGATCCCTCCTATTACAGGCGCAGAGTGGCACACCGTGTGGTTTTAGTCGGTCCGAGTCTGACACACCACCCCGCCGCAAACCCCGGTGGGGTGACGGTCCGGCGGGATTTCCCCACATTAAAAAAAAAAAAAGAACGGGATACCATGACGGGTTGTTAAAAATAAGCTACTACTGTCTCATATTTTTGATGGAATGGGACAAAATATATTTCGTTTAATTTCATGAACTTTTAAAGTTTAAATTAAAATATAAAAATAAGTATTCTAGTTAACAGCTGTAATCGAAGAAATTGCTAGTGGTTATGCTATCGCTATTAGAACAAATACTTATTTGACCTCACTAGTAACATAAGTACCTAGTGGCCTGTACCAGTCTATATAAGCTAGGTATTTGAATTAAACCGGGATTCGCTCTTTCTGTCGTTTTTATTAAAGTAAATGTAGAAATGTGTTTTTAGAACTGGAGATTAATCGCCTATTTAAAACCCAAATATTTAATTCAGTGGAACACACAATGAAAACAGGATACATATATACATATATACATATAACAGGATACATAAACAGGATACAGCGAGCCCGCACCAGGAGCGGGCTGGCGCTAGGAGGGGTCCGGATGTCTTAACAACAGCTGTTCCCGGATCCCTCCTGTTACAGGCGCAGAGTGGCACACCATGTGGTTTTAGTCGGTCCGAGTCCGACACACCACCCCGCCGCAAACCCCGGAGGGGTGACGGTCCGAGGGGATTTCCACACGTTAAAAAAAAAAAAAAAAAAAAAGGGCTTGTTTTCCTTTTCCTTTTAAGTTTTCAACCTGTTTGCAGTGCTGCGTAGTTCGCTTCCTTAGTCGGCTCTTACCGACACCCACGGGATCAATAGACCCCTATAGACTGAGTCGGTAGTGCAGTGGTATCGTATGCGACTGCTGTGAGAGACTTTGTGAGCACCGAATGTTGCACCCCGGAAATGGAAGCTTAAAGCTATATGGCGTTGTGTGTCAGATGTCCGAAATATTATTATTATTATTACTGTTCACTTCTTATTCGTTTAGACGTTTCATAGACGAGCTATAATAAATGACCCGAATACTTAGTACACATAGAAACACAACAAAGTTTATAGATAAAGAATGTAGCATTGGAAATGCCAAATGCGAATTCGAATTTTGTGCATTTGTATTTTGTAAATTATTTTGCACGTTGCACGCTAACATTAGGTTATAAAAATTAAACCTGTGCACTGTGCAGGTACACATAGACACATAAATTGCTGTTCTGAGTCTGAATGTTTTTTGTGTCCATTTCATGTATGTTTGTGAAGTCCACCGCAACACAGCATATATATTACTAATTCTAAGTTCTTTATTAAAAAAAATTTGGTCTCTGTTGTAAGATTATTGATCCAGATAATGAAGAATATATTTTTAATACTTAATGCTACTTCTTCAATGTAGTGAGGTAAACTGTAAGCATTACAAATATGATTTTTTTAAATATAGGGGTAGACGGGTTACCTGATAAGGTAAGTGACTATCGCCGCCGAAGGACACCTCAAGAGCCACTAGTGGGTTACAAACTGCTAAGTTTTCCCCCGTCCCACTCTAGACCAAGGGGGTAAAGACGCTTTTTGGTGCGGTAACCTCACTAACTCCTTGAAAGAATTGCTTGAAAAAAGCCTGAATTTAAATTAGGATAAACAAAATATTGGATTTTATTTCTTTTTGAAAATCTATGCAAATTGAAGGCCTAAAACATATCAAACTAAGGGTAATGACATGTGTACTCTTACTATTCAATTCAACTTAATATTCATCAACCAAATACTCAAGTGCTTTTTGGTAAATATGTAATTATGAGGATGTTGCAACCCTCTCATCTTTCACCATGATTTGTGTTGTTGACAATTAGAACTGGCAGTAGACTTAAGCCCACTATATAAATATATATTAATGTTGTTGTAACATATAATAATGATACCATAGGAATAGAATTGAAAGCAGTAGTAGTGTAATGAGTGCAGATTCAAAATGCAGATTCGCAATACGTGGTTGCAGATTTAAAATTTACTCAGTGAACCACCAAAGTTGAACCCCTTCTAATATAAGCATTTAACTTATCTCTCTAATTCATCACCAAGGAAGTGTGACCACGCATGTCACGCATAGCTAGTCTAGTACCTATTCTCTTTATTTAAAAAAATCCATTACGTTTACTACTTCTATAAGTATTCTGCAGTTAAATAATTTATTAATATAGGACAGAAGACAGAGACCACATTACATAAAATTATTTCATAAATAGTTGTTGTATAATAAATGTATTAATTACAAACTAACTGCTTTTACATCTATAATTATTCACATACACGAAAATTAATGCGATTAACGTTAACGTTAGGTAATTCGTATAATAATACCTATCACCTGGATAGGTATTATTATACGAATTGCCTAACGTTTTGACCATGGTGCCTTGACCATGGTCAGAGGCTGACTGTGGGCGTTTTACATAATTATAAGAAATAATTTTAGAATTTAAGTAGTATCGTTAACAAATAAAGGCTAATTATTACACACAAGCATGATTTGATCACTGAATAACATGATATCCATGTCGACACCTACTTGTCGGATCAGCTAGAAACCGCAGCAATTACAGCGCTAATGAACTCATTGTTTGCTCGTCTAATGAACTGAACGCGCCATTGTTGTGCAGACACAAACGATCATCTTATAATGAATTAAAAATTTACGCCATATGTACCCCAAGTACCATTCACCTCGATACTAAAGCAAATACCCAGTATAGAAGCAGGCTATAGAAAAGTAGTTTTGCCAGAACAAAAAACGAACCTAGTAAGACAGTTGGAAAATGCGTCACTGATGAAAACATCAACAATTTCTACTCACCAACAAACATCGAAGTTAAAATCTCAATTTTTTAAATTACATTATATTATAATTGAAACTAAAGATCGTTAAACAATCATGCCACTAATTTGAAATATGTTATGGATGACATAAACAAAAACTACTACAAGTAACTAGCGTGTCGTGTTTTGTTGTTTTTTTTGTGTCGAGGTAACGCTGAATTACCTTTTGTATTTCATGCCCTTTCTGTTTCTTAATATTATCCGGTCTAGAAATTTTTCAATTAACCCATTTATTTTGTATATATTATTGTGGTAAAAGTCTTACTCTAAATATCTGGCTAGGCTTACGATTTGGTTTGAACTGTGCTAAACAATTCATTAGCTCAATGCCAATAGATGGTGTTCAGCCTAGCATTTTTCGACGTAATTAAATAGCTTTTGGCTTTTAGTGATGTACAAAATCAAGGAAATTGTAAATTAAAATCTTTTTTTTTTCTATCCAGCTAGATGTCTAACACCGTCTTCTCTTCAATATAGGTCTAACTCGAATATCACATCGAAACAAGTAAAGCTAGTTTTGATGACTCATTGACTCAGTATACAAGTGACAACACTGATGTTATAAACATTTTTACTAGTAACTCACAAAAGGTAACCAATAGTTGTTTTTGAAATACAAAAGCGTTTCTTTGTGACAAAAGACACCGTAAGGCAACCCTGAGGGCCGGAGTTGCCCAAGTCGTGGAGAGGATCCGGCGGCAGGTGAGGTGAGGTGGCTCTGCACAAATCTGAGGCCTTGTTGTTCCATAAGCCTCGAAGGAAGCCACCTGAGGGAGCCAGCCTCATAGTAGAAAGCAATCGCATCGTCATATTAATGAGTCTGAGATTATAGAGGAGGTATAATTAACTCTGTGTCACTTACTTCCTCGAACTTTAGGTAAATATATTCTACCTATTCCTATCTCTACTAACAGGGCAAAAAATTGTGATAATATTTTCTTCTTAGCTTATTCTGAATCAATTAACTCAATACCCATTGTTGAAGAGCTAACATTGGTATGATCAGCATCGCGTATAGTAGTAACAGGTAATAGTAACAGGTTACCAGAGTTGCCAGATAGTAGTTAATAATGGTCTACTGTATAATAGGAGTCGTATTTATCACTATGATCACGTAGTTGCCATTCCGCATCGCATTAGGCAATGTATGCTTGCGACCGACTTTGTTGAATAGCCATCGCTGATACAATATATTCCCCATAATCGTTTATATACTTTTAAAGTCGTTATTACTAACTAACGAATCAGCTAATAATTATTACTCTGTAATAGGTATAAATACCTTGATCCCAGTTCAATCTTTGGGGAATTGGTTTTATTAACACTGTGAGAATAGATCATATTTATAGAGTGTTTGATACTGAATAATACTTGGATGATATTTGGCAAGAAACTTTTAAAGCAAAAATTTTCGGGAAGTTCATTTATTGTATTTATGTAGTATATAGGCAGATTTCACTCCCTATTTGACTACAAAGTACTTAGTCAGTAAAACGGACGTGCTTATGTATTATGAAACATTTCTATTCGGGTGCTAAGAGATCATTCAATTTCTTTAGCCAAAGTATACTTTAATCGAAAAATAATAATTTCTCAACTTTACATGTCCTACAAAGACTGAAACAAAACACTGTTTAAACACCTAGTGTACAAAAAACATTTCCCTTCAACAAATATATAAGTAATTTATAACAATTCATTTCTGCAAATTGTACGATGGTATGATGACTTGAATACTAATCTTATATTTAGTATTATGATTCCCCTTTGAAACAAGCTACCTAATCGCTAGTTTTCATGACAAACACAGTAACACCGCTCTATGTTCTTCAGAAAGTTAGTTGTACGAGTAGATTAGTACAGATGAAACTTAGCAAATGAGACTTCTAAGCTATTTTGAATTACTTTGAGTCTAGTAAGGAACCAACCATAAATCCTTGTGGAATGAAACTACTCCTAAAACTACAATATGTTTTTAATTTATAGCGACCAACTGTGTACAAGACGATTCCTTAACCAGTGTAAAGCGAGAAGTGTTTGTGTTCCATCATGTTCTCGTAATAGTATTAGGCGAGAACAATGCATAAAAAGTTTTAGATCTTAAAAGTACATTGTCCTGGCAACGAACAGTAGTTTTGAAAGACATAAATTGATGATTTTCAGAGCAAAATAAAGTCGCAGACGGCTTCTTCAGAAATGGCAGTACTGTTGTTGTGGAGGTATAAAGGCCTCTTATAGTATAATTATAAATAGTATAAATAAATAAAAATTTTATTTTCGTAAGGTAATTGTAGTACATAGATACAGAAATTAATGAAGATAGTGCATACAATCAGTGGTTAAAGCGCTGTCCTCCTAGCTAGGTTATGGAATAACCTGTATTAAGAAGTAACAGTCCCAAACCCCTTTCGGTGGCAGGTATTACAATATACCAATATACTGCATTAAAGTATTATGACATTTTTAAGGTTATATATACATAATTTAACAGAAACAGCGTGCTTGGGTAGGTGTGTGTGTGTGTGCGCGCGTGTGTGTGAGTGTGTGTTTTATGTATCATACGTATAAAGATAGTTTTCAGTTTCCTCGTAGGTTTTATCTTGCAGAAATGTGTTTAACGCCTTTTTGCAGTTGTGATGTGATAGGTTGTTAATTGAAAAGTTTCGACTCATTTTGTTGTATAAAGCTGGACCTAAGAAATAAAAGAATCTTTTAGTAAATGCCGTCCTAGGATGTGGTATTGTACAAACTTTGTCTTTTCTTCGTCTGGTTATTTCCCTATGCGGCGTGTTGTAATGCTGAAGTAGAATGATTTGTTTGTATGTATGTATAGTATGTATAGTATAATTACGCGATGCTTAAGGCTCGTAAAGCTTTCTTTTACATTAAATGCTTATTGCTGAGTCTATAAGTAACAACTTATAGACGCAGCAATAAGCATTTAATTTTAGAATAAACTCATAGAGAGGGTCCTTTAAATATTTTCGTTAAAACCTTTTGAACGGAATTGCAAGTGTTCATAAGTGGTGGTAGTAACGTATCTTTAGATCACCCGTTTGCTCGTTTGTCCCGTATTTCGTTACAAATATATACATTTAGAAATATAATTTTTTGCTTTAATTATTTTCGTAATTTAAGCTCAGACTACAATTCTCGCCTATTAAGTATGTTTCCAGAGTTCCAGACTGCGTAGAGTACGAGTAGACGACTGCGTAGAGTAACTCTGGAAAAAATTAGAAAATATATCTCTCTCTAAAAAATTACACCATACACGATCACGGCAACAACAAAGGTGCCAAACCGTATCTGTAAAGTATTTAAACGAAGTTTAAAATTATACACAATTATGTCCACGTTAATAAATTAATTTATAGCAAATATCCAATACGGGTAACTGCGGTTAAAATGTAAATTCATAATAACGAGGTGAGGTATCGCGACGGCGGCACTGACGACCGCATTATGCAGATAGCATCGGGGGGGTTAAATACCGCAACAAGTAAACGGCTGAAGCCAAATGTTTGCGTGGAAACATGCCCGAGCCTGTTTATAAACCTGTATTCCTCCTGAAAAATTGGTCTGTATTTTTTCCGCCTGCATTCCTTGTAATATGAATGCAGTTTATTTCGTTGAACTTTTAATTGTCTACTTTAGTATTCATAGTAGGTACCTCCCTGCCTATGAAATAAAATAGCTTAATTAAATGTCAGAAAAAAGAGGGTTTATGTATAAGCATAAGTTTGTCACCTACATATATCCGTACTATCTACCTGTCAGTGTTTCTCTGTAGCTTGAAACAGATTATTAAATGATCTCTTTTTTACAGATACCTTGGTGTTAGTTTACATATATAAAGCGTATACAAACGCAAAAAAAAAAAAAATTAAAAGTCAGTTAACAAAATAAACACGCATATAATTAATTAAGTGTATAGACCCTAGTACTGTCCGTCGACTTAAAAAAATAAACAATACAAAAAATAAACAAATTAATTGGTATTATAATAATGGTAATATTTCGGGCATCCGAGACACAACGCCATCTAGTTTCAAACTAAGCAGAGCTTGTACTATAAAAACTAGATTAACTGATAAAATTCATACTTATTATTCATAAAAACACCGAAACTCCGAACCCAAACTCCGAACAAATATTTGCAAATCAAACAAACATCTGGTCCGACCCGGGAATCGAACCTAAGACCTCAGCACAGCAGTCGCATACGCTACCACTGCACCACCGAGGCAAGCAGTATCATTTCATAATCGTTTACCTTTCACTAAAGTATTTTTCTTAAAAATACTACATATTAATCATTTTTGATATTTTAGAATCCCAGATTAAATTTTCATCATCATCAGCCTATCGCAGTCCACTGCTAAATTAAATGAAACTTTGGTTCGTTTGTGGCTTTGACAATTTCTGAACAACACAAATTCCACATACCTCCAATATTAAGTTACTTACAGTCTCATTTGCCTCTCGACAAAATCCGATACAACCATCGTGCGCTGCACTGTTCATAATAATGCTGAAAGAACAAGAACTGTAACACGTTCCTACACACGCGGAGCATCCAAACATATCCCTAGTGACTGCAACGGCGTACGGAGTACTATAAGTACGACAACTACATATACAGTACGTACAAAACTACGGTATGAGCTTACTCTATATATGCATGAGTGTATTATGATAACACTGACTAAGACATTTGGTATATTATTCTGAGTTCGAATTTTAAAGCTTTTGACTTGTGGATGAACCTCTAGACTCTTTCAGTAAAAAACATATAAACTTTGTTTATTAGAATAAAATTTGATCAACAACTATAGTGAAAAGTGTTTTTTCAAATATGGTTGGTGAATTCGGTCTGACAAAAATTGCTACAACTAGGGACAACGTGTGGTGACGGATTGGTCCGTGTGGTGACGGATTAAGAATACAGAGTGTCACCACCCCTATTCATCCCGTGGGTGTTGTAAGAGCCGACTAAGGGAGAAAACTACGCAGAACAACAGCACTGCAGAGAGAAGGAAAACTTGATACAAACCCTTTACCAACTCGTCTGGCCAGCGTGGTATAGTAGGCCAAAACCTCCTTTCTAAGGAGAGGCTTATGTCCAGCAGTGGATTATTAAAGGCTGTTGATGTGATGTGATGTGAGGGACAACGCGATAGTGATAGTCAATAGACAGGAGGCTTTGTGACGGTGCAATGAAGAAAACCATATAAAATTACTTGAGTGGAAAGACTAACATACGAATCGATCATCACTTCGGTGACCAGCATGTGACGGTTCACACAGATTCTTATTCATGTCCTCTTCAAAAAGAAAAGGTGAAGTGCGAGTCGAACTCGTGCGCCGAGGGCTCCGTACCTACCCAGATTTGTAAGTACCAAAATTTACCTTAATTTTCAACGGTTTTTTAGTTTTTGGAATTTTTCCTTTATTTGTGTTGTATGACCTTGGTTTTTGCTAACTTGCACCGTTCCTGAGAAAATCAGGGGTGACACACGGACAGACAAGAGAGTAATCTTATAATTGTTCCTTTTTTACCTTTTGAGGTACGGAACACAGATAGTCTAGTTATATTACCAGCTAATATAAAAAATATATACATGTTTATCTATATAAGCCAAAACTGCATTTTTTTTCATTACTGTCCGTGTAATGCGGTATCGTCTACATATACATGTACACTGATAACTGCTGCATGGGGATCGGACCCACAGCACATTTAATAATATTGATGTTCATTTAAAAACTTCAATATTGTTGCAAACCCGGTATTGTTTTACTATGAAATGTACATTTGAACACAGTATCTGATTTTTGTAATGCCTAAAGCATATTTTCAAATGTTAGCCAAATACTAAAATTGATCAAACATGGAAGTTTACGAATAACCAAATAACTACATGAAAAATGGAACATCAGCCACGCAGAGCGCATCTGTGGAGCTGTAGTACATGTTTTACTTTTTATAATGACTGTTGTTTGATCTACCTAGCCTCACCAGTATTTTAATACCATTGTGTATCTCAAAACGAGCGAATTAGGGTTGATTCATATTATGTGTGCATGTTGGCATTAAACGAAATAGCTTTTGCTGTCAGTTTTGCTGACGCGCGTTAAATTTAGAATTGAGTTTTATGATTTCTGTACTTATATAATTACTAGCTTTAAAAAGTAGCCGATTACGGAACTGATAATGTAGCTTTCTATTTTTGAAAGATTTTTTTAAATCTTTTTGTGGTTTAAGCGTGAAAGCGTAACAATAAAACAAACTCACTTTCACATCGTTACTATTTTTTTTTTGTATACATCTATACATAAAAAAACCGAAATCAGTTCCCGTAATCTTTATATTATTATTTTTATCTTCTAAAAGTCAACTCCTGCATTAGGAACATATTCCTGTGTCGCGGGGACTGTACAAACTTACATGAAACGGACACATAGAATACCCAGCCTCAGAACAACAATTTGTGGATCACGCAAAGCGCAGTAGGAAGCGGCTAGGTAAGTGCTTAAACCACTACGCCATTCGTACAGTCAAATTAGTCAAACCGATTTTAGTTTAGTTTTAGTTCTTAGGACTAACGAACAGCAATTTATCCAAGATATCCTGTAGAATAGTCTAACCATAATAATAACATGATTAACTAGCTTTTGGTAGCGACTTCGTCCGCGTGGTGGTCGAAACCAGAATTCATAGAGGATACAATTAATCAAGATTATAGGTATATTATCCATACAAACTTGCACCCCTTTTAAGGGTAGTTTTTTATTAGTTTTAATAAAGAGTATTTACTGTGAGTTTGAAAACGCTACTACCAAAAATGACCAAGTTTCATACCTCATTTTACAACCTTAGAGGTAGAATTATTAAAAATACTTTCTTAGTGCACACCTACGACATCCAAGGAACTTGTGTGCAAAATTTCATGCTTCTATATCATCTATCATATATCATATATCATCATATATCTTCTATATCATTCCATATCGCGGTTTTAGCTGTGCGTTGATCGATTAAAAAAATATAACAAACACTAAAGTGCACACTCACTACAGAATTAATAAAGACATAAACCATTTGAGTCACTCGCTCTTCTTCACTGACTTTATGCTGAATTAAGAGCCGTGAAGCCATTGTAGTAATATACTTCTATAACCCTTCAAATCTTATAAGGAAAAATAATGTCTCAAAGAGACATATAATAGCAAAGAAAGACAATCTACATATAATATAAGTTTCAGAGGCTTATTACAGAAAACCTCAAAAGACAGCGCAAAGCGTAAAAAGGCGTTACTTTAATAACGGTATAACAAAAATATTTTCACTTACAAATACAACGTGCTTTATACACACAAAACAAAAATTTACATAGGTAATAAAACAGTCCCCATAACTCCCGGTTAACGTTCCAGTACACGAAACCCGAAAGTAAATCAGCCTCCAGCGCAGTGTTCAAATAAAGTCTACCTATTTACAAAGAGCTCACACGATGTCGGCGACTTGCAGAGAGAGTCGCCTGCGTACTTAAAAAGAACAATTTTCCAGTAAACGTTTTACTAAGCGCTATACTGTCCCCTAACATTGTTTAAACTCGAAGGTAATCCTCATATATTCCGCAGGTGGTATTATCTGCGGTGTAAGATTCTCACTTATTCCAGTGCTCGTGATTCCGTGGTTAGAATACCTAGAGTTGAGATCATTCTTTTGTGTTTCAGTTGCCCGCTCGTCCAATCTAAGATGTGGTAGGAGATAAAGGTAGTCTTCGTAAATCTGTCAGAGACGAGTGCCCGCACGCTGGCTACAGTATTCTAGGTTGATATCTAAAAGCAAATGTTGCGAAGAAATCGCTACGAGTGTGTTTTGGTAAAATACGGTGATTTACGATCACCCAGGTCACTAAACTTGACAGAAACGTAGATATCTATTTAGTTACGAGTTTTGGTAAATGCTGTGTTGGTCTCAAATAATTTTGGTATTTCCAAACTAGAGGCCGGAATTCGCAAAGGATTGGGATGGAAATTGTCATATTTATAGCTTTGCTCCTAACTTTCACTTACGATAAAATGGGTAGCAACAAGGATATGGTAATGGAATGTACATTTCTAAAATAGCGTTTATTTGAGATTTTGCTGAGAACTATTTTACGAGACTTGCTTCGAATCGCAATTTACTTTATAAATGCGTGTTCCTTTTAATAAAACAACTTTTTTTTTAATCAATTTTTAGACGCCGTTATATCGTCATAGTACATTAAGTGTAATGTTATTCATTTATGACATTCTGATCAGTTGGTGATTCAATAATAGAATTTGGCATTGGTTCTTCATAACTGCGAAAGTCTAAATGGGTATCTGAACCATTTTTTTTTTATTAAAAGACAACTTTTAATTTAAACTAACCAGAATGACAACAGACTACGTGACGTTAAGAACAATAAGTCATATAATCTATCAAGCCAAGTCGAGCCAAGCGAAGCGCAAGGGCTGGGTTTGTTGTTTGTGTGTTCCATAGCTCTTCTACTTTAGATTTTTATTGATATCGAAAATACCCCGATTTCGTCACTGGCTCCAAATTCTTAGAGTACTTTTGGAAGTCCCAATAATCCGAAAGTTCTTATGGTATCTATTTTAGATATTAGTACACAAACAACAAAAAAAATCTGAAACCTGTAACTTTTTAATTCTTATAAAACACATTAATAGATTGTGGGAATTGTAGAACATTTTGTTGTAGAAAAAAAAGATATTTACATATTGCTATAGAAATATTTTCTCGTTTAAAAAAACAGCTTTCACTTGCATGAACTAAGGTAACTTTTATAAATTTAATCGAAACTTTTCTATAAAACTTGCCAATCTCTTATTAAATCTCTCGCTCCCTACTTAACGCTATCATTTAATTTGTGTGTCGATCAAGTTTTTTCCTGATTTCATGATACAAAGTAAAATTATATTTATTCTTAAATTTCTAAGCAGGAAAGATTTAAATATTCATAGGCCTATAAATAACTGATGAACATCTCTAAAATCATCTTGCTGATCCTGATATATCTATGTAAACGTCTCTTGCTATTTTATTACTACTAGTATTGTTTTGATTTCTAAAATTTTATAATCATATTATTATTATCTTCATCATCAATAATATTAGGTTTTTTTTCTGTTACCTGGCAGTTCCTGTTCTGTTTATAAATGTCACAGTTTTAAATGAGGTCGGGTCAATAATGCTTGAAAACGATCCTTGTACGTTTAGGACCAAATAGCGGAGTTTTGTCAAGGTAGAGAGAGATTGTTTTCGATTTTTTGACAACAAGTTACCTACACTAAAACTCAATCGCATGCTTGTCAAAATCGCATACAAATATAGTAGTTATAATTTGTACTTAGTATATATTAACTATTTATGGTGAAAAGGACAATGGCAGGTCCCCATACATAATTTTATTTGAACTGAAATGGTAGCGTTTAAATATCAAAAAATCCTTAACACTTGAGAATTTATTCTTGACCATTCTCATATCAAAATTACTTGCGAAAGAAGTCTAGGAAAAAAGATATTGGATTTTGAATGTTTCGAGGTTAAGTACTAACATATTGTTAATGTTTTGTTTGAAACTAGATGGCGTTGTGTGTCAGATAGCCGAAAATATTATTTTCATTATTATTACAGTATATGAAATAAAAAAAATAAAAGCATAACATCTATTCGAGTTTAACACTAAATTAAACAAAAATAAAATAACAAACGTGGTGAGTCCGGAACTTGACAGGATCTAAACCACAGATTAAGAGATATGTACTAAACGACGACGTATCGACATTTTGAAAATATCGATGTATGTCTATTTATGTGCCCGTTCATCAATGGCACATGTATTTTTCTCATTACACTGTGTAGTGGAAAATAACGTAACTATATTCTATTTCTTTAGTGTGTTTAAAATCGTTTAAAGAGAGTCAAAAATATTTTAAATCATTTCTAATTATGTTGATTCAGTCACTCTACCGTACGAGTGAAGACGTGGACAGAAGCAAATTCATAATCATAATAGTGAACCTTCGGTAAATATTTCAGCCAAAGCTATAAGAATCGATTTTCGATAAATTGTTCCGTGATGGCGAATCTGACATTACGTACTTAGGTCAAATAAAATCTTCAAAAATATCTTATCTCTTATAAGACTTATACAACACATGGTGGTGTAATGATAAATCATAGAAAAAAAATTGATTAAGTTTACTGTGACTCGATTTTTTAAACGCTTAAGTTTTAGGTAAATATGTTTCTGCCATTGTTCTTTATGATGATAGATTACAGCCTAACTGTCTCCTTAAAATTGAAAGTAGGGTCGAGTTATCAATTGATAACGCCGCAGCTTTTAAAAACGTTAAGCAATATACTTAAACTCTGACAATCCTCGTGAGACGTTCTGTGACGAGACGTGAGACTCCCCGTAACAAAATGACATGTTCCTAGATGTCCTAGTGGTGAAATGGATTTTGGATAATCTATCAGAGAAGAAAAGCATTCAATTAGTTACGACAAAATTATTCATTTTTTAAATAAAATAATGAAATAAAAGAAAAGTAAAACTATTAGAAATATTCTGTTGCTTTCCTTGTGGTCTGTGCTGTCTGTTATCATGCAACGTGGGACTGATGCTGACTATTTTATTTTAAAACGATTTTGTAGTGTTAAACATACTAGCATAAGTAATGTTGCCAAGACAACCAGACAGTACCTTAATCTTTCTTTGAACTGTATACCCAATCTAAGCGATTACAAGACATGTAATATGGAGAAACTACTAAAACTTGCACAACACCTACGTGAGACTATAGCAAACTCTAATTAAGCTCAGCACACGTAGAACGCCATCCCATAACGAGGATCGTACCCGCAAGTCACCGCAATTAGCACCGTGCACTTTATCTATTAAGAAGATGTCGTGCCTTTCAACTAATAGAATTTTTAATCAAGTTGCTTGCGGCGCGGTGCGGCGCCGCGGCACGAGCACGCCAGATTAATGTAATTCGACGACGCCATCACAAAGGCAAATTGTAATCCCCCCTTTTCATTGTATATTCCCGTAACCTGGCACTCACACAATCTGTCGTATTTTTACTTTATCCTGTAAGGCGACCATGCATTATTTACAAAATCCATGACATTACACCAAGATTTCATTAGTTTGAAAGGAAAAAATGTTTGCGGATACATGGGGCTATGGTGACAATGATACTTCCCTTTGGCCTATATTTATGTATGTATTTGTTAAGATTAGTCTAATCATAAAAGTCGTTATTGTGTTATTGAATTAATTACTACTACGAGTATTATACTATTATAGAAGTAGAAACGAAAAGGACCTTTAAAAAAATTAAAAGATATTTATGATTTTTTTACATGTAATAATAAAAATATTCCTGAACAATATCCATCTAATAAATACGGTAGGTACATACAGTTATGCATCCCTTTTTTAAATTAATTCAAATGATGTATTCGTCGCTTCCGTGAGAGTAAATAAAACGAATCAATATCCTCATAGATCCCGAGAACTATATTTTTACCATAAAATAAAGTTATCTCTTTGATTAACGGAGCTTTCAGATAAGGTCAATAGGTAGAGGTAGAAGGTTTTCATTATGTTGTTAGGATAAATCAACTTTCTAATCCAAAAGGATCCATTATGGTACTGATAAAACTTTCTCTATGGGTTTTGTTTTTTTTTCACATAGCGATCTACAATACACTCAGGATCTGATCGTTTAAAGTTATCATTTGTACCTCATTTCAATTTTAATTGCATGCATTACAAATACATATAAAACATGTATAAAACAACACAAACAACACATCTATCCATCCTTAATAGATTCTTAAGCCATTCAAATGCTTAAGCAATTCAGATGCTTTGTTAAGATTTTAGTAAGAACTAAAATCTTAACAAAGCATCTGAAATATGGCTTTGAAGCTTTTACGACAAATGTATGTGTGTATGTATACACAGTGATCTCTCTTAAGGTAAGTGTTTCCCTAACAAACCTAGAATTGCAACAAAGTTATAATTTACATAACGTCACCTTCAATGCGGCTGTCCTTTGACTCGGTGTCGGATTGATGTCGCCTGACCTGAGTAGGTTAGCAGCCGTAGTGTTCAAAACGCCCCTTAAATCGGCCGATTGCGGCACAGTCGTTAGGAAGGCCAAAGTGTCGGGACAATTAAGTTGAAGCGGTGATTGTGAACGGTGCCAAAGCGGATGTAGGTCAGTAAGCGCAGAGTGGACCCGTACCGCTGAGGTGACAGCAGAGTCAACTACGGCGTGTCATGACCTCCGCTCTCCTGCCTACCGCCTTACTTGGCAACACACATCGCCATCATTTGCTTACAAAGGAATCGTATAGAGCATTCGTAAAAATATAACTTTTTTATTACCGATGTTTGATTTTTCTGTTTTTTTTTTTATGTAATTGCAACACAACTATAATGTACAGACTTAATTCATTGAGTTAAAGAATTCTTTATGTGTTTGAGAAATCGTGCTTCTTAGATATGTAAGATTTTTAAAGACGTAGGTATTCCTTAACGAAATTTATATTTATAAACATAGGGTTTATTTATGTTTTTATTGTAAAAGTAAACATTTTTAAATTTAAAAAAAATATGTGTATGTACGTTTTTTCCTCTTCTTTACATCATTCACCTTAGAGTTAAACTCAATTAATTAGTAGAACATCAATAAAATGCCTTTTCGAGACGTAATGAGCGTCATTTTAATACTAACCAGGTCACAGAATAATAAAATGAAAGACAATTCAAGAACAGAAATGTAGCATGTTTCATCATCATCTGCCTACCCTTTTTCCAATTTTATTTGGGGTCGGCGCAGTATGTATGATTTTTCCATTCTACTCTGTCATTCGTAATCTCACTATTTACTCCCTTCCTAGCCATATCCTCCCTCACGCAGTCCATCCACCTTTTCTTCGGTCTGCCTCTTCTCTTGTACCCTTCAACTCCCATACCTGAAACTTTCTTTTCCTCATTTTCCTCATCCCTCCGCATGACATATCCATACCAAGATAACCTATTACTTCTTAACTTTTCATCCAGTGGCGCTACTTTCAAACTCCCTCGTATATAATCATTCCTAACCTTGTCCATCTGAGTCACACCACACATCCATCTCAGCATTCGCATTTCGGCTACCTCCAGGCGTCTCTCACCCTTTGTCTTAATGGGCCAACTTTCAGAATCATACAGGACGGCAGGTCTGATAATAGTTTTAAAAACTTGTCCGTTTAGTGTTAATGGGAAACTGGGGTCACAAGTTGTTCCCGTTATCTGCCGCCACTTCATCCATCCCGTATTAATTCGATGCTGTACAGTATGCAGGAGGACTAATCCATGGCTATTTACGGCATTCTTTATATTGTACCTACCCATGGTAACCGGGTTTTTTTAATTTTTAACGACGTAATTGACATTAAAAAGACACCTGAAAGGACCACTTCGGTCAAGAGTCTGCACCAAGACATGACTGAATAAATTTATCTTTTAATGAGAAAAAGTTTGTTATGTTTAAAAACGGACGAACTCGCATTAGAATACAGAAGAATGATATACACTGGGAATGACTGGACGGCATTAAACGCAGTATTATCCCCAATTGTATCTACGTTATTTTCAACATTAAATCTTATCTTTGAAGTTCTTAAAGATGCATTCTACGGAAGGAGCGGGCATTTATCTAAACAAGTAGGGTAGATAAGGCGGTTTAGTGCACTCTTCAATATGATGCGACCCTCGTTGCACGAATTTAGAGATTTTAAGGCTCTCTTTATGACACAATACCATCATATAAATCTCTGACAATGTGTATCTTGAGCTATACATACATGCGTAGAGCTTTATCTTACGTTAATATTGTATAAATGAATATATTCGTAGAGAAAATTTGATTGGGTGGTAAAGTGTTTCAATGTTTAAAAGAAGGTAGTTCCTAGCAGATTTGTAAAGAGACAACTTGTAGCAGGTTTTCTACTGCTTCTGCGCAAAATTTAATATAAAATAATTTAATTTTCTACAGATCATTAGAGAGCACTACTTATATGGAAGAAAGATGGAGAGGGAGTCACAGTTAATAAAATGAATCGGTAAAACCAGTGACGCGTTCTCTTAAACAATTTGACTCTATGCAAAATAAAGTGAGCTCACTCAATTTGAGAAATCACTTGTATATAAAATAATAAATATCATAAATGCGAAAATAAAGATATTTGTAAATTTGTTACGCTTTACTATATAAAAATTATATAAACACATTGCAAAAAAAGCCGTCAGATATACAGAATAAGACTAAAGAATAAAATCTATCTCTGAAGGAAATAGCGAATCTGTAATCGAAAGAAGTCTAGTACAGTTATAGTATGTAGAAAACAAGCACTACTATAACTAATGTATAATGTGTCTCAAGTACGTTGCTAAAGAACCACTTCATGCTAAGATGTAGCTCGTAATTCCGAACAGTCCCTGTTACGAATTTTAACATGTTTACAAATCCGCATACGTTATAACCAAAACTACGTAGTTTATCGTATGACATCACTAAAAGCCTCGTATTTTCACTACGACTCTTTTCGAACAAAATTGTGCTTTAGAACGGTCCGACAAAGAATGTTTATACAAGCGAGTAAACAAGAGTTTTTCTCGCCATTTATAATGCCTCTTTCGGATAGTGTAAAATATGAGTGCGGCCGCCGTGAAATGAGCTTTGGGCTTCCTGTCAGCCTGTGTCACCGGCCACTCTACTGAATTTTGTACAAAGCAATTTACGTCAGACTCGGGAAAGCATCGAATTAATATATTAAAAATAATGAAGACGGAGGTATGAACTTATTGCCTCATTACCGACGGCGATTGTCATAATTGTAATACAACACAACAAAAAACTACAATGAAAAAGGTGCTTAGTACCATAATGCTCTAGAATTTAACTCCATAATAGCAACCGCCGAATGTGATTGTTGCATTTATGAGTTTCTTTTCCCATTTCAAGGGCTCAAGCCGTAATCGATACTTAAGTAATTGAAATCATTAAAGTATTTTTCTTGATAAAACACAATAAAGGTATTATGGTTTTTGTGTATCTTTTGAAATTGGTGATTTGTGGATACATTTTTTTTAAAGACTACTCCAGCATTAGGAATATATATCCTGTGCTGCGGGACTTCACAAACATACATGAAACAGACACAAAGAATACCCAGACTCAGAACAACAGCTTGTGGATCAAACCCATTTGGAAATCCACAACACTCAGTGGCGTGGCTATCGCTTAAAGATTAAGCAATAACCACGGCTTTAAACCATTACGCCATCCGTGCAGTCAAATACTATGACTTGAAGCCAGCAATTTCATTAGAAATACAATAATTACGAGCGCTGTAACTCAATACGAGTACTCTTTATGCATCCACATAAGGTAACCCTACGAATGTGTCACGGTTCAATAAGATCAGAATCTAAATTAGACTTCATAAATATTTATTCTGTTTTTACGGACATAATACACAACATGTATACTTTTGAAACAAAAATCCGTTACTCAGTACAAATTATTCATTAAAATTCCACGATTTTCTTAATTCTAAGTTTACGAATAAGTATTAACTTTGTACCCTACTCTGGATCTGGTGGTAAATTTTAGTTGAAACTATTTTTACTAACCGTAGAATTACGAAGAACACTGTTAGTAAACAACTTTTAAAGTTGGCTACTTTTAAGACGATTTTGTATTTTTTTTTAGTAAATAGCTCGCATGATATACAATATTGTATGCATATATGTGGTGTGTTCGTATGTTTTGATTGGTGTTGATAATTGAAAAGCACTATCAACTACTAATGTGTCTCCTAATCGCCTTGAACCGTCTCAAGCATGCCTTGAAGACATTGCACCTAATATTAAGGACACCCTTTGTACATACTATACATCAATACAACTACATGTCTGTGTACAAATGTCGTGTATACCTACTACGGATGATACGTCTATAATAACAATGGCATACAAATAAAGTTTTATCTATAGATGTAGGGATAAAAATTATTTAATATTTACTTCTTACTCACTTTACTTTACTCTACTAAATATTTAAAGTTAGGGGAGACTAAATTCGCATGCCTCGAGCGGGGCCAGTTTCCGAAATTGTGGAAGACGGGAAACTGGTCCTCATCCAAAAGGAGAGGCGCCCGGCGGACTCACCGTCCGCCTACCGGCCCATAGTGTTGCTTGACGAGGTGTGCAAGCTCTTTGAAAGAGTGATTGCAAAGCGCCTCGTCAAGCATCTCGTGATGGTGGGGCCGGATCTGGCGGACAACCAGTACGGTTTTCGTCAGGGGCGCTCCACCGTGGATGCGATCATGCGCGTGAAGGCTCTGGCTGAGGAAGCAGTTTCCCTGGGCGAAGTGGTGTTGGCGGTGTCCTTGGACATCGCCAACGCGTTCAACACTTTGCCCTGGAGCCGCATCAGGAAGGCGCTCGTGTATCATGAAGTGCCTCGCTACCTCCGCCGCATAGTCGGGGCATATTTGTCGGAGAGAGCCGTCGTCTACCCCAGTAGGATCGGTCTCGGTAGGCGTGAAATGTCGTGCGGTGTTCCGCAGGGGTCGGTGTTAGGGCCACTCTTGTGGAACATCGGCTACGAATGGGTGCTTCGTGGTGCCTTCTTGGATGGTGTCGCCGTCGTGTGCTACGCGGACGACACGCTCGTGACTCGGGTTGCCTCGTGAAGACGCACCACGAGGCAACCCTGAGCCCTCGACCAGGTATCCGGGGCTCGTACTCGATGGCCGATATTATTTCGGATATTATTTCCGAGGTCTGGTCCCTAAGTTGGTTGGAGCAGCGCGTGCAACATGAAGAGACCCGATGACTCCTGCAGGAGATTCTACTCGGGGGTTGTGCGGTCCATGGCCCTTTACGGGTGCCCAGTATGGCCAGCGACGTCGGGATACTGCAACGTCCGCAGCGAGTGCTGGCCGTCAGGATCATAAGAGGGTACCGCATGATCTCCTTTGAGGCGGCGAGTCTCCTGGCCGGAACTCCACCGTGGGACCTGGAGGCGAGAGCCCTTGCGGCTCTGTATCAGTGGCGCAAGGAGGCGCGGGAGTTGGGTCGGTGTCCCGAGATTCGAGAAATCGATGACCGGAAATAACAAATCCGCCAGGTCATCATAGGGGAGTGGAGGGAACGACTCGGGCAACCGAGCGCCGGGCACGCCGTCATCGCGGTGGTAAGACCGGTTATGGAGGATTGGCTCAAGAGGCGTCACGGGACCCTCTCATACCGACTGACGCAGGTGATCACTGGGAAAGGATGTTTCGGGGATCACCTGTGTCTGATCCTCAAGGAGCCAACGCCTGGGTGCCACCACTGCGATGGCCAGACGGTATGTCGGGGAACCAGGGACCTCCTTTCTAGGGTATACCTGGTTCCCCGGTTATTAGTACCCGAGACGGCGTGCGGTTTTAGTCGGTTCGAGTCCGACAGGTGGTATCCGAGGAGATATTCCGCATAGAAAAAAAAAAAGGAGAGACTAAATTGGACCTATTGCAGGCTTGTTTTCTTGTCTTTGGCTTTAGCTAGCTATAGCACCATGATTTACCGCCCTTCATAGGGAGTTTACTTTCTGTTCCAGATATATCTACTATATATTTTAAATATTTAAAGTATAAAAATGGTGTACCAATTACGTTTTAGACATAAATATACCTCAGCTATAAGACATTCTTCTCAAACAGAGCCTAGGGGTTCAGATGTCATAGTAACGAATATGCAACAGTTAAGAACATGGATAGCCTAAAAAGGAATCAGAGATCTCGGTATCTTAGAAGTACTAATTCAAATGAGGCAAAACTTTTGCATTTATAAATTCGATGCCCCGAAAAGGTGTTTTAGTAAAACTATACCCGTATTTGAAAGCACAAGCAAGCATTTTAAAATATTTCCGTAGAACCGTGGCAATGTCTAAAATTAAATAATAGCGAAAATGTATTTGCGAGCACCGTGGCGTCACACCTGGGCAGCTAAGCGTGACGTTGCTGATAGGCTGCAGTGCTGCAGTCGTGTCATCCGCACTCCCATGCGTCACATCCTCACCACTGTTAGTAACTTAATAATAGTAGCACACCAGCTTTCAGCGTATTAACCGTAAATTACAAAATAGTCAATACTTATTTCTATGTTACCTGAACCTTACATTTGCTATTTCTATTACGAGTATAATAGAAGTATATCGTAATAAAAAAATATTGTTCATGTGATAAGTAGGCCGGATTTTTTCCTTTACTGAACTTGTCAGTACATTTAAAGGAAAAAAATTTGCTTCTGCAAGTGAAATACTTGCTCTGCTTTTTTTTACCCGTTTCATGGTTCTATACCATGTTTTTAAGTTTTCATTTACTGCCAAAATGTTAAAACTAGTAAAAAATGTGACATTTAATTGGGTTGATTTAGAAGCTTTTTTGTTTTTCAGCTTTAAGGGACTGCAGATATTTGAATTTTATATTTAATTTCAGCTTGTCAACGTGATCATGTCAGACGGACAGATATACGGATATCAAAGTGGTCCTAAAATGATTCCGTTTTTCCTTTTAATCAATGAAACATATTATATATAGTACTTATATAAACATTTCCATAAAACTTTGCTACATAGACACACGGATCGTCTAACCGTATATTAAAGCTACCATAACGGGCCAAAAAAAACTTAAAAGAAATATTTATGTTATGACTGCGGTCCAAACCTTAATAAAACTATTTGAATTAATGATATTATGCTTTTGGGTATTTGACGTGGACTTTGGCGGATCCTGGCGCCGTCCAAAACTACGTGTGCAATAAAATTCAAGTAACATAGTCTGATACACGCAGGGCTACACAAATTACTTCAATAAGCACGCATGATGGAGGACGAGGTTCCCGCGAAATGGCGAAATTCCATCCGCCGTGGATGCGCTACTGAATACAAATTCACATGTACTCCAATTATAGGAAAACGATTTGGTACGAATATTCTTGGCAGACTTGCAAATTTCGTCTTGAATCAGCAAAATATACTTATTTTGTTGGGAGTTAGAATGGTTCCGTCATGAGTTCGTGACTTTCGTTTTCTAGATGAGCCTTCGAACCGGTATCCTAGAGGAGGCGATTTGGAAGATCTGTTATGTTGTCGTTTACGAATTATTGATTGATATTACAAACCACTTTTAGCAATCCGCAACTATTAGCATGTCTTTTTTTAAACTTAATCATACATTATTAGAAGAACAAGTTGACCAATATAGATTATGTGTGTTAGTATTACATATCAGATAGGATTTATCAGATAATAATAACTTTAAATGCTAATTAAAAATGGTCCTGTTTAAATCTATTAACGCGGAAAAAGCAGCAAAGTCGAGTCCTTCGAGTAATTAGTAGCGTGTACGAAATCAAACGTGCAACCCACTCCTTAAACAAACATTCAATTGTAGTTACTAGTGTTCTACTGCTGTAATATTTTACTAAAACAACTCATTCTAAGGCGGCACTTCTAGAAAATATACATCCGACAACAGTTATGAGCCGTGCCATACTGTGTGTTCGCAAAATAAAGATTAATGAAGAAATAATATATTGTTAAATGTTTCTACTTATATTGTTTTTTATGTTAACCAGTTTGTTTTATTAATAAGATAATAAACTAAAAAGACACAATGTAGATAATGATCACGTCATCACATCAACAGTCTTTAATAGTCCACTGCTGAACACAGGCCTCTCTCTAGAAAGGAGGCTTTGGCCTACTATACCACGCTGGCCAGACGGGTTGGTATAGGGTTTGTGAAAGTTTTCCTTCTCTCTGCAGCGCTGTTGTCCTGCGTAGTTTGCTCCCTTAGTCGCCTCTTACGACATCCACGGGATGAATAGGGGTGGTGACACTCTGTATTCTTAATCCGTCACCACACGGATAATGATATGGGCAAGTAAATAACCAAACAAAATGACCATGGACAACCAGAAGAGCAGGTAACCAGCAAAGGGCGAATATAATAGCGATAGGCGACAAAGTCAATAATAATAATAATAATTTCCACGATCCACGATCCTGACATACCTATAGCTCGCGCCTCTTCCACATTTATTAGGCCTTTCATATACGCTTTCTGGTTGTGGATGCTTTTACCTCTTCTTCAGTACATTGCCGATGTCCGCAGTGTATGTCTTTCGGGACCGCACCGGCTTGTTCACCTACAGGGTTCCTATAAATTTATTTAACCAATCGCTCTTCGCTCATCCTTTCAACAAGCCCAAATCGTTGTAGCATCCCATTCAAACTAAATTACTCGAGAAAACTACTCGTGTGGTCATATATGTTTTAAGCTATTGCATAGCTTCTATCGAGGGCCTTGAGCGCGGGGACCGAATCCAGAAATTCCGTAACGAAAAAAAACCTCACGCTAAAAACAAAACATAAAACAGTACCAAAATCAAATGCTGAACGTCAAAGGAAATTTCGTCAACATAATGCAGAAAAATCTTACATGGATATGTAATTTGATTTAATAATAATATTTTTTATTTATTTATTTAAAAACAAATCGTAATATATGCTTCAATATTTTCATTTAATAAAAGAAAAAAAATTGTTTTCTTATCGGTCACCACGCTCAAAAAGTGTAACTTGAATTAATATCAAAGAAAAAGAAAT
Organism: Arctia plantaginis; assembly: GCA_902825455.1. Taxonomy (NCBI): domain Eukaryota; kingdom Metazoa; phylum Arthropoda; class Insecta; order Lepidoptera; family Erebidae; genus Arctia; species Arctia plantaginis. The sequence goes on from CADEBD010000300.1 coordinate 12,414,736, forward strand.
ACTGCATAAATAAAATAAATAAATAATTATAATTGCATACTCGTAAGTTGATACAAAATGCTATGCAATAGCTTTACCGCGGCAGTCCCCGAGTACCACACGTCTTTTTATTATATCGGAATATAACAAGTGTCATGTACATTTTATTTTTATATACTTTTTTCAGACACCACGCACTTGAAACTGCTCTTATTTGATAACCCTTAAAATCTATACCAAAGAGACAAACTGAAAACGAGTAGTTCACCAATATAAATCTACAAAAACAATATCAGTAATAGCGTAATTTTAACAGTAGCAGGTCACACGAATTTGTTGCGATGTATGTCACGTGTCCGAGACACGTACCATGGACGGACACAAAACAAGTTAATTTTAATTAAAATATTAACTTTTAAATCTGTCACACAGTTAATTAAATAAGAAGTTTACTGTTTAACTTTACATTGTATGAATTTAAATATTTTATCATGATTTGAGGGTCTTAGGCATCCTTCGCCCCTAACTGGTACTTGAAGTCATTAGAGGCAAGTAATGATTCCGATTCACTTCACTCTTATTGAAAGACTCATATGACCCAACGACCGATGTAGTGAGTGACATGGCTGCTGTTCTGAGGTCTCGGGTTCGATGTTTGGATTATCTGAAAATATTTGTTTCGTAGGTGGGGTGTTTTGCTATGTTTGTATTTACAAAAAAAAGTATATAAGTATTCTCGCAGTCAAACTAGCTTTCATCGTACAAGCTCTCCTTAATGTAAAACTAGATGGCGTTGTGTGTCAGATGTCCGAAAATATTAATAAAATACAAAAAAAATATAAAATTACACATATCGCTAAAACGAATACTAAAATGAAGAAAAATAACTTAACACCTATGTTATTGACAAAATGGCAACAATATATGAATCGGACAGATTTTATAAAACTTATTATTTTAATTTAAGCGGCAGTAGCCTAGGGGTTAAGGCACTAGACTTGTAACCCAATCCTAATACAAGCAATTTAGCTTAGCGAGAAAGTTTAATGGAAATACTAATAATATCGGTTGCTAGTAAACCTCTAAAGAAAAATCGAATCTAATACGCAATAAGTTAAAATATATGGGCCATCTTGACGGCCCATATGTTTTAACTGCCCAGAGCGATACTCGTACCACGGCCTCACGGAAAACCGATGTTAAGTAAGTCTTTTGTTGCTTTTCACAGACTGAGTCTAGCCATCGCAGATAAAAAAAAAAAGAAAAAAAGCCCTGTCGACCCTCTAATTCTGGGAGTAGCACTCAAAGAGCAACAACGCACATGTATTGCATTGCATTTGCAGTAGTCACTTATCATCGAATGATCCGTCAGCTCGTTTGCCCTCCATGCTATATGGCATGGAGGGCAAACGAGCTGACATAACGAAATACATAAAGAAATAGCAACGTTGTAAGGTTTATAAATAATAATACTCTTTTTTAATTATCCATGACCCTCATAGTATATTTTGATTATAAACAGTGAAAAAATTGTCTTTTAATTTTATATTGAAACGAAAAATAAAACTATTTCGTACAAAGTAATAAACCGTTATGACCCTTTGTTAAAATAAACATAGCTTTTGTCGTAAATTTAATGACATTAGAGGTTTAACCATTTTATAGAATAATTCTAAATTTAACTTCAAGTTTTGTCACGAAATTTATATTAATACAAGAAGCTTACTGCTTCGAGAATTTAAATTAAGGTCCGAATTGTAAGCACTCCGCGCCCTTGGTAAGTTAGAAATAATGTCTGTATTGTGAACCGTCGAACAATTATCTGTACAAAAGGAGAAGTTTTTGACAGCCCCTACTTATTTACGAATTACCAAATACAGCGATAGCTTAGCAGTTATTAGTTTATTATGTAAAGTTGGTATAAAATTAAAATTTTATACCAAATGTTTATTAGCGGCAGTCCAAATGTTTATTGAATAAAAAGATCAAACAATGCTTAATTTACATATTTTTTTTCCACATACATCTGAGAGATGAGGTTTTCTGAATTGACATTCCGATGTGACCGCTTTAAAGTTAGTACTTGAATGGCTAGTTGAAACTTTTTGTGATAACGAAGAAACAGTATAACAATACATACTTTCTCAGTCATTCTTCAGCGATATTGTTAGGGAAAATTATGTACTTTAACTTAGTTAAGTACGAATGCGGGTACTGTACTTACATAGTACCTTAAATCGTGCAAAGCGTAAACTGATTTAACATCTTCCCAAAATTTATTAGCACAATACATGAACAAAGCTCAAACCCATGATGATTTATATTTTGAAAGTTATCGGAAACTGAAACGAACTTGAAATGCACCAACAAGATCACACAATATGCTGTTTGTATTGCGGCTATACATACAAAAGGAGTGGCTCTTCCACTAGTACTCTGTGAGATTGTAAGCAGGAGTATGGACTGAAAAGAGCAATAAGCGGGAGCAAATAGCTCTCAGTGGCGCCTCGTCAACCCGCTGTCGCAACGTCGACCGGCCCGCCCCAGCCACGTTCCGGGCTTTTAATTAGCCTTGCTCGGAGCCTGCCTGCTCCTCACGTAGTGTCACCTTACTGAATGCAATCTTTTTTTCAAACTAAATTGTATTCTCGCAATACTCAGAGTTTTGAGTTTTTTATTTTTTAATTAAACCTTAAAAGCTAACTTCAAATAACTTATTAGAATTTGTGAAAAACTTTAAAATAACTAATTAAAAAAAAATATCCTGATCCAACATATAGAACTTTGATTATGTGTAAAATTAATTATTATGATAAGAATTTAAACTCCATTAAGTATAATAAAAATAATTTAATACGAGTATTAATAAAAATGATTTAATACGAGTATTAATAAAAAATGAAGTTGGTTGTAAGATTTACAAATTATATGATGTTCAAGGAATCAGTCAAGGTCTAAGTGGTTTTCAGTTTTCAGCGACTACTCTCTTAGATTTTATAATACTGCCATAGACAAATCGAACCACCGAATGATTTTGATGGTTGGATTTCAATATTAACCATAAATAAAATTATAAACTCTAAAGTTGAGCTTTTCTGGTAGAAGAAAATAAGGATAGGGTCTTGTGAACAAGTTTATTTTAATTTTATTCTCACTATGCCACGTAAGAAGTCTATTTCCTATTAATTCAACATTTAAAGAAAATATATATTACATGCGTTGCGAAGAATCTAGTGCTAGTTTTATTTTGATTTTTTTAATGGGCCCTTATTACTAACCGTATAAAAAAGAAACAACTGACATATTCTTTTATGCATAAGGGGTGTAACACTACGGTAAGTAGATAAATCTTGCGAATAGCCTTGGAACAGACGTGACCTTTCCAGCGACCACAAATCTCTACGGAGTACGTTGAACATGGGCTTAAAAAGGCGGAAGTATTATGTGCGTGTGATTCAATCTTATTTAATTATTTATAATGATCCTAATTGTAATTGTTGATGTTATTCATTTTGTTTTATTTTTTGCATTAATATGTTGATTTTTTTAGTTTTTGTCGATTTTTTTATTTTTTATCAGAGAAAAAATACAAAAAGTAATTTAAATATTAAATTATAGAAAGACAGGGTAATGAAAATAAATTTATTATAATGCTATTTAATAATATGGGAGCTACACTACCAAGAAACTGCTGTGCATTTTGACAGAAGTGTTAAATAATAATAATATTTTCACACATCTCACACACGGCCGCTTAATCCCAAACTATGCAGATCCTGTACTATGGTAACCAGACATCTGATAAACTTACTTATATGTTTCTAAATACATACATATTTTAGATAAAGTACACCCAAACACAGAACAAATGACCGTGCTCATCACACAATTATTTATCCTGGGTGGGAAATAGTGGGCATCGAACCGTGGCGTAGCAGTCAGGGTCACTAACCACTAGACCAACAGGCCAGTCAAATAATCGTAATATGTTTTTGAATCCTCAATAAATTCTTATTATTATTAAGATTTATCGTTTACTTTAAGTATTACCTAATTTATATGTAAAGGGATTATCTAAATAACAACAGTATTTTCGTAGATTATTTATTTTTAATAGAATACCTTATGCCAGAAGTCTACATGAGTAAGTTTGTTAATATTATTCGATCAGAAATGATTAAGTATGAAATTTTATTCTAACATGTTTATGTAAGACTAAAATTTTACTCCCACTCCACACAATTGAGCTTTGAAAATAATTTATTTTATCGATTATGGTTTGAAAATGTTTAAACCTTAATTAACATGCATCATGCTCACTCGATCTCCGGCTGATGTTTTTTTGTGTTTTTTTAAGTCTTCGGTCTTCGGAAAACATAAACATACCTGTAAAAGAAAAAGCAATATTTGTAAGTTCAGTTTATGTTATCTTATATATATCTATCTATCTCAATGCCTATCCATCTAGGTATCGAAATAAAATATAAAAGAATGTTGATAGAACAGTCTATTAGAAAGGAAAGGAAACGCAAAGGCGTAAATAGTTAGGCGATCGTTCCAGAGAAATGCGCCCTTTTAGAAGGCTGATGTAAGTATGAAGTACATTGAGGAACATATTAAACAGTTTCATTCTAATTGGAGTAAAATCTTTGTATCTCGGTGTAGGATTAGATGATACGAAGTTGTTCTGCTTATCTTTGCCAAGTACAGTATAGTATATAGTTATGGGTATAACTATATACTGTTTGAACATCGATGTTGCCACGGCAATAATAAATCAGCAAAAAAAAATAGCATAAAGAATGCTTCAGTCTATTTGCACTATATGACAGAGGCAACTTTACAATATTGCGGAACAGAGATTAGATAATTAACATAACCGCTGCTATCATTCCTGTCGGTGATTTGATAGTTAAGGTCATCAATATTTTATTCACAGCTGTACGTACTTAAGCATTACAATTACATACTGAAATACATAGATAAATAAATAATCATCTCTACAGAACGACAAATTTAAACATTTCAGTGCACAACAAAAAGTGTAACAAAGACAGTATAGTTGAGGCAGTGAAGCGGTCGCATCTCACACAAGAATTGCATTGTGGAGTCAAGGCACGTACGAAATCCGACACTTGGCACGGTTTACATTCCCGTCGCGCTTTCGCCATAATACAACTTTTAAGTTTTAATTACGACTCTGCAAACTTACGCCCGACGTAACTGTATATTTAAAAAAAACCTAATGATTGGTCGCTCGTGGAAATGTTGGCACGACGTTGTAATGTAAATCAGTTCTGATTTTCTTTACTCTCCGACATTGTATTCTTTATCATTAGGCCCCATCTTATGTTTCTTTGCTCTCATTGATTTTATTTTATTTCTTTCGATGGGAATACTCTCAATAGCTACTATATTATTTCGTTAGCCCTACTCTCATTGTATTGTCAAATGGATTATGATTCCGAAGATATTAAAAAGATTTACGATGCAAGTATTCGAAAGCGGAGCTATTGCACGCATGGAGACTCAAACTGAATAAAACAGCATATACAAGTTAGAAGTGTTTTGAGATAATGCAACAGGAATCTAAAAGGCATTAATTAGAAGTTTTCTAAATGTTAAGTGGTTTCATTTATTTATTTACATAACTTTATACACTTTTGTACATCGGCGGATCGGCGGACTTAACGCCCAGGGCATTCTCTTCCAATCAACCTTTAGGTGGAGTAGAAATCGTGAGTGGTAGGCGCACATAAGTTACATTACTAATAAACTAAAATATACAATACACAACACTACATACATAAATTTATATACAAATATGTACATGTTATATAATACACTAATTAAACTACTCACAAAAATTAAGGGGTAAAAAACCAAAACTTTTGGGTGATTTTTAACTCCGAAAAAAAGGGATCGCACAACAAAAAATAAATAAAACAAATTGTAGCTCTAAATGTCTAGTTTGAGATCTGGTCATGAATTTTTTTATAATGTTTGGTCCTGGAGTAATCCTAAGAAAAAGCCTTTACGATGATTTGCTGCGGAGTTATCGTTAATCAAAACAAAAAAGTTCTTTTTAACTTTTGTAATCAATAACTCTGATGAAAATAATGATCGTACAGGAATTCAAAGAAGAGTTTTGAAAATTGCACAACATTCCCTATTTATATATAGAGACAAAGTTTAGTATATTTTGTACATTTCGAGGACAGCTGAATAGAATGAAATCACTTTTACCATCTAGGAAATCTTATGTGCCCAATTTATAGGAAAAGGTATTTTTTTTTGGACTTTTCATAGATTGAGGCATAGATTGGGGACATAAAATAAATATATATATTTACATATACACAACATACATATTTACATTATATTTACGAAAATTGGTTGCGGCACAATCGATTAGATAATTCTGCAATCTCCTTAATACCTTCTTTTTAAATACGGAACAGTTTTATCATGGAAATACGCTAAGTCATACTCGTAGAACGTTTGTTGTAAACAAAACAATTGAGTTAGGTTAATCTTTTAATTGAATTTTGTGTAATATTTATTATAATTCCTCAGCTACACGATTTACATTTAATTAGACTTTTTTAATTAGAATTAAAACATAACAAAGAATTCCACAACAGAAGCGATTTTTTTTATACTTGTAGAAGGTCGATCATGACGAACTCATTAAGAAAATCAAACTAGAATCAGAATAAATCACGAAAAATGAACTCTACTCACTACTAATACATGTAATACAATTTATAAGTTAAAATAAATCATATCCTGCCGACAACGAGAACAAAACCGCCAAATAAATAAAAGTGTAAGGTCCAAACTCAGACATTTTCTACAGAAATAAAACGTGAAAGGAACTGTATTTAAATTGAATACGCCGTAAATAAATGCTAAATGAGACAAAGGACTGGGAGAGAATTTGCAATCTAAACAAGAATAAAAGGAGTAATGTATGTATAATAGCAAGGAAGGCCGCCAATGTGACGCTTCACCGCAATGAAGGGCCTGAGCAATGTCCATTACACCTCGCCTGTTTTGCTACAGTCGTTATCACAATTAGCTTTATGTTTCACTTTTACCAGTACCTCTCAAACTCATAATTAGAGTAAAAAAGATTCATAAACCTAGAAGTTAATTTCTAGATGGATTGGTATTTCGCAGAGAGTTTTTTTTAAATAAAATACAATATTTTCAAGCTGAACAATTTTTAAATCGTATCAACCAATACGAATAAAAATACACACACACACACAAATACACCGTCTTTGGTCCCATAACGAAAGTTTGGCCTTTACTTTATTTTTTATTGTTGTTATTTAAAAAAAACTTATTTACTGTAATTTACTGTTTTGATAAAGATACTTAAGAAGCCCGTAGTTTACTGTAATTTGAATGCACATAAATAAGTATTCCTTCCTAAAAGCTATGGGATTTTTTATTTTAGAACATAACAGTGTTGGCCACCGGATGTCTAACTGAGATAATGTATTGGATTACAGTGAATAATAAAGGAGATATGTCGGTCGAAACCGGTTAAGGAACACCGCAGGGACAATTCGTATAAATAATAAATAGGAACTCAATACATTACACTTATACTTTACACGTTCGTAATTACGATTTGTTTTTGGATCAGAATAACTAAATTATGGGCATTATATCTTCATTTATAGAAAGAATAAATGGACAAAATACATTAAGAAGAAAGAGTAAGAACGACTGTGGTGTCTCACCATTACAAAGAGATATTCCTCCAACCAGGATATAATCGTGTCTGGGATACCTTCATTAATTGAAACCTTATAAATTTAATTTTTACTAACATCTAGTAAACGAAGGTGTGTGAAGGTCAATAGTTGTTTAATAAAAAAGAAACTTATTTTGTATTCGGGGCCAGACAAGATAAAAAAACTCTACATCATCTTTTAGAATCTTAGTGATTCTTCTTTCTTTACTTTAAAATAAAAATAAAAAAGTAATTGTAATACACACTTAAATGACCCCTATAAAAAGTTCCATTGTCCTAAGAGGAAGCACGGCATAAAGAAGATTCATCATTCACTTTCTTATGCTTTTTGCACTTTTTTATTGCTATAGCCATTTTATTAAATAAGTTACATTTACTTTGGCGTCTCTATATCTTATTTGGCTATTAGTATTCATAATAATCGCAAAACTAACCCAACAAGGAATAGTCAGATTCGATATTCAAATTTAGACACTTCGTAAACGAACCAGCAGGAATGGATAATTGAGTAAATAGGTACTGAAATAGATGTGGAGGGTTAGAATTGAACCAGAAAGATAAGCGATGCGATGAGTTAGCAACTTGTTACTATTGAGTAGAAGTTATAACTTTATTATCTTTTGAGCCACAGCGCTCAATGCTCTAATATAATATAACACTTTATTTCTGGCAAATTATGAACTTTCACGTTGCAGGATACTTCAATACCTACAAACTAATTGTGCACACTCAAGTCTGCGTTACTTTTATTATAAATAGTGATAATAATCAATTTAGTAATGATTTAGTGATCTCCAAGTTGACAAAACAAATTCATCTTACGTAGGTTTTGTGTGGGGAATATAGGAAATGTATGCCTTTTTTCTCTGATTAAACTTCCTATATTTAAAATCTCTTTTCTTTATTTTAATAAATTAGTATCATATTATTCTAAAATAAACTTTAGTGTGACATAATATTATTTATGTCTTTGTTTGAAAATGAATTTTTATGTTTTTGTTGAAATTATTATTTTTATAGTTTAAAAACGAGAATGGCACGATAAAGTACATAAATAGATGTGAAATACTTTAGTGCACATTTGTTAAAGGCACGCACGCAGAATTTTATTCTTGCTGTGCTTTAAAAGGAGGCATATTTTTTTTTGTGATTCTGTTTCATAAAAACGTATTCATATTCGTTGAACGATACTTGAACTTCAGTTGGAAGTGGCCAGAACGTTGAGGTATGTTTCTCATACATTAAAATGTGTTAAAAAAGAGAAAGGCAGGGGAAAACGTTATTTCCAAATTATTTTAAATCCCAGTATTATATTGGTAGTGTATACTGTGAAGGGCCATGTCCGGACCGATGTGACACCGTAGATACTGTATGATTTTAGTATATACACTAAATAGAGACTAACTTTTATTAACAAATACTAACTAAGTTCTTTTTATTTGCCTAATATAACGAATCTTTACTACAAACATGTAATTTTGATATTTTTAATTAATGAGCATTAACTTCACTTTATGTAATACCTAGATTAAATAATGGACACGATTGTCCTTAATATTTGAGTTCAATAGTATTTTCAAAGATACACACTGTCTTATTGACATTTGAATACAAACAAAAGTAACACTTAACTGTATTTGTAAATGATTCACATAAATTAAAGCAGGTTTATTAGACCACCGTATAAACAAAAAGTACACAGAACTTAGTTCATCAGCATTTTTTGTTAGCAGTTACATAATTGCTGTAAATCTGATTAGTATGAAATCTTGCACAACTTTACAACTGAACCTTGTCTGTTTCTCACTTTACTCTTAACCGTTATACCGATGCAGGTATCGCGACCAACCTGTATGATAAATCTTGTCAAAGACCTTGATATGAAATAAATTAGAGTTCTGGAGTATCATGAGTGGAGAGAATAACTGGTGGAGAATGACAGTCATAATTCATTGTCAAGTTTTTATTTCGGTACGGACTGATAGCCATCGACAGCACAGTATAAACAGTAAAGTGACAGGGGTGGAATTTTTTTGCATAGAGATTGTGCACATGTAATACTCTTTAGCATGGTATATTATGCCAAAACCTCTATAAGGAGAGGCCTTGCCCAGCAGTGGACTATTAGAGGCTAGTAGTAGACTACGTGTAATGTGATAATCTGAAGATAGTCCTAATCGACCCTAGCTTAAAATAAATACTTACCATCATACTTGTTTCCCACTTAGGAGCTAAATTAGTAAAAGTTTCATCAACACTGCTTAATGTGTCAAAATTTGAAATATAGTTTAATGTTACATGTCAGCATGATGATAGTCGAATGATTTATGTAAGGACTATTATATTGGTAGATATAGAGCGAGAGCAGATTTGATTACGAATATGATCATTTTTCACCTTTAAATAAATCACCCGTCGTTATCAGTCTGACATTTTGATCGAAATGATATTAAATTTTATTGCGTGTTCGCATAAACGTTTCTTTTAGTTGGCCTTAAGACATTTCCCATCGCGAGCGTATCTCACTCACGTCTGGACCAATAAAATTAACAATCAATCAGTTAATTTCCGACTATCGCAAAGTACATGTTACGAAGACTGTTGTTTTTAACTTCAGAAAAATATATATCTTACTTTTAATTAAATGTTTTTACCAGAGTAGTCATCAGTGTAGATTTGTTTTCAGAGCGATACTAGTACTAAAACAACATTAAATACACGAATCGCACTGAATCAAACTGGAACAGAAATTAAATACAAAATATTACTACTACTCTCCCTAACTGAAACGTAAGCTTATGCTTTTTAGTTTTATGTTATTTTAGAACAGAATTTTATAATTCTTACTTTAATACTACAACTTACTACTTACAACTACTTTACTTTATAATTGTAAAGCCGCAAGTTTCAATTCCATTGTATATCCTTTTGAATGCACACAAATAGTATGTTTTCGTTTAGTTTCTTAACAAAAAGAGCCAAACCACACATCTTACACACTGCCCGAACAGTTGCGTGTGTGAGTAATCTCAAACTATTAGGAGCCTGTTCTGTGGTAACCAGACTGCTGACAAACATACTAAATGCATGCCTATTAAAGATAAATTACACCCAGATACAGAATAAATGATCGTGCTCATCTCACAATTATGTGTCCTGGATGGGAATAGGAATCACGACCTCTGGCTTAGTAGTCAGGGTCACTAACTAGGGCAACAGGATCATCAAATAATATACTATATTTATAGACTTCAAAAAAAATTTAGTTCTTCGTTTATTAATAAAAGATTATTAATGTCATCTCCACTAAGCCAGTAAGCGTATTATATCATAGAAGAAAGTTTTATTTATTTGTTGGGGCAACAAGAAACCTTTCCTTGGATTAACATGAGCCCTTTTACATGATAGGTATGTAAAATCCACACAGAAAAGGTCGTAGCAAATCCTCCTCACGCGAACACTTTCCCAAGAGATTAGGGTCAGCTGTAGTCTAGTACGCTACTCTTATACGGTTGACTTATACAACAACCAATAATAGGACTAGTTTTCATTTTATGTGAACCATTTCAATTTCATCCAATTGTTGTTATTATCTGTCTTATGCTATATCTTCGGGAAACAAGAGAAAAAGGTAACCAGTTTCGATAATTCTATTTCTCCTGGATCGTAATTTAATTTGTCAAGATCATGCGCAAAAGTAAAACAAAAGCAATTAAATTCTCATATGATATTTACCCACCTTGCAACAATACTTAAAATGTGTTAACATCCCTTTCAGATAATTTGACCAATTTTATCATAAATCTCAAGTAAATGATACAAATCACTTTCACCAACTACAGATAAAAATTCCTAAACAATCACGGCTATTGAATCTATCTTCAGTAATATTTCGACTTTTCACAAGTTAAGTCAACAACACCTCTTAGTTTCTGTATAATAACAATTTAAGTTACCATAATTTCTACTAATTTCATAGATCGTTTCACAGGGACAGTGAACAATCGCATGAGGCTAAATTTCAGCTATCCGAATGCTGAAACTTGTTCGCAATAATTTGGGGAAATTTTGACAAGTTTCTAGCCACTGTTATTAACAGTTTCAAGCACTTACGTAGTACCTATCTATTGTGAGCAATGTTGGTGGGTGTTGGATCGTTATTGTGCTTTATTTTTGTTGAACGTAGATGAGAGTAACGTTCAAACCTTGCAGAAACATAGTATTTAAGTAATTTATACATGCGGCGTCTATGTTATTTCTTGAATTGCTCGAATTTGATTTGATTGATAACTTGATTTGCTCAAAAATGTCAAAGCCTCTTTCATATTCTGATTCAGACGAAAGGCTAAAGTAAAATTTATTATTGTATGAATTTATGTGCTAGATGATTCAACAGACGTCTATTTTTTGTAAAATCATTCTCAAAATTTCAATAAATTGTTTTAATTTTTTTCATAGAATTAATTCCAGTTTTTCCTTTTTTACAAAAAGAAACTAATTTGGATTGTTACCAACATTTTGAAAAAGTATAATAGGTATTAACACAACAAGAATTAACGAGACACCTAACACTCATTCATTAGGCGGTGATCGGCAAACTTGCAATCCAAATCGATCTAGTACAAAGTTTGTTCGCTCGGAGGAATAAAATGGATAGAGCCGTATATTGTTGAACAAAATTATCAATGATAAGCTTCAGACAACGTTATTTAATGGTTGGCCTAAAACATTGAGCGAATTTTCGGCACGCTTTCAACAAAGCGGTCGTTTAGTAAAGTTTAAGTACGAAGCACTAGCAGAATACACACAGAGTTCACATTTAATCCCTTCATATAAATAAACATTCTTCTTGTATCACTGTGAAACACTGAAAGCAAAATGTTAAATATGTTTTGCGGACTGTTGGCATGAAGCAACGCTGCCAGCTGAATGTACGTACATTTTTATTAAAACTTCAACTCGACATCTTCTGCCTCTTAAAATGAAATAAATGGAAGGGTATTTTATCATTGCAAGTGCTATTATGTACATAAATTTAGTTCAAAATATTGTAAATTGATTGTCGAGTAACAAATGTACCCCTTGCATAATAATGAGTGTTCGCGCCGAACCTTTGATTGATTTTAACTCATCGTTAATGTTCTGATTTGAATTCTTAAGAGATATCACTGGTTCTTGATTCTATACAATTAATTCGTAAGAAATTTACTCAATTCAATAATGGACTTTTGCAATGCCTGCGAGTTTACATAGTTTATAGTTTCTAACTATGGAATTTATAAAAGTTCTATATGCGTGATATAGACCCAAGTTTTTCCCATACTGAGAAAGACGTTCATAAACGATAAAAGGTACCAGCATTGTCATTTGTGTATTAGTTCCACATTTCTTGTGTAAAGAATAAATATGTAATAGCAATATGTAATAATACGTAAATATAGTTTTTATTTTAAAACAAAAACGATTGCACAAATAGAACTTATACGTCCTGGAGAAGAGATTTAGTACAAAAACTTTATTAAAACTAATGTATTTTTAATGAAGCACCGTTGCTTCGGAATTGTGAGACCGCGGGGCCATTTACTGTTACAAAATATACATGACTCGCCTGCACATTTCAATTAGCAGCTTGAACTGAACGCAAGCGCCTCTCTGCCGTGTCTGGCTAACTTTACCAGTCCCATCGTCGTTTCTAAATTTAGACAAGAGATGACAATCTTCTAAACTTGACGTTGGCGTGACCTGGATGACAAATTTGAGGTCAATTAATATTAATTGAACTTAAACCACCATTAACAATTCACGATAAAATATAAACCATCGATTAAAATAGAATTGAGAAAAAAGCCAAACAGGCTAATTGGATATTGAAACATTGAGAGTTAGAGCTAGAGGTAATCCAACTCATTATCAAGTCAGAAACAAATATACGGAGACCCGGACGTGCACATATATTTGCAAAAAAATCTTCTATTAATATTCTTGTTTATTCTCTGCCTAATATTTTACATTTTAAAATCTGACAGCTTTTTTCGAACTAGTTACCCTTACATATAATAGAAACGCGTAAAATCGACCCCTATATACCGACACTCTTGGATACAAAAATTATTACTGGTAGAGTGTTACATTTTCTTCAGATAAGCTCACCAAGCAACACGATGTCGTTTTTGTTTGTATTTTCTCATGGATATATTTACTTTATACTATTATATTTTACGTTTTTTATGTTGCAATTCATCGGTGCACGTTTCGTACTTTCTTATTGTTGACGTAAATCAGGGGCCAGCTGAAAACCAGTGTTGTGTTTTAGCACAGCGTGAACTGAGCTGGTAGTCTTTGCTATACATTGTGTCTAAATGAATTAGTCTAGTATAGGCTAATTAGTGAAGTGTTTTTGTAATGGACCTTGTATGTATGTAACAAAAATAAATGGTTTAATACCTATAGACACTTTAAAAAGAGCATTGTACGAGCCAGCGTAAATATCAAGTCTATTTTCTTGTTATATATGTTATACGCAAAGTATTCCATGTTCGATCTCAGTGAGGGCAAGACCCAGCGCGTCGGGTTCCTTTCACGCTGAGTCGAATCGTAAACTATGGATTGCCAATTTATGGACCCAATGCTGCAACCCATTCCGGTCCAGTCAAATTTACGATAGCAGTACGACCATCAAACCAGCCACATCTAATAAACAAGTCACGAATGTTACTTGTATGTTATACAAAGTATTTACAGGTAACATGTCAAATAGAGTAGCTTTTGCTCGTAATTTTATTTCAAATAATTTTATTTTACGTCAATTAAATTCGATTTAAAGGTGGTTAGTTTTTTTGTTGTTACAACACCCTAATCATTAAAACCTCTATAAAGTAACACTAATAATGCATGACTATTCTTTAAATAAATCACTTACCTATACAGGAGTGAATATGTGGTATTAAGTATTGAGAATGTCATATAAACAGTGCCAAACGCTTGAATCACGCTTGTACATTATAAAGCATTGTATTTTATTTACTACTTACGTTGTAAAAAATGCCATGGAAAAAGACTAGTCACAAAACAGAAGAAGATCAAGAAATAAATACTTCAAGGTGCATGTTAAAAGTAAAATGCAGAAATAAGTGGATAATGAAATAAAACTTTAATTTAATTTTAACCATACAAGTGATTATCGGACCACGAGCTGTGTTTCTTTTTTAAGAAATAACGATGTCGATTAAGATTTGTTTTTACATTTTGAACAACATTCCCAGCGTTAAGTGAGCCTTCATACTTTTCCTTCTTAATTCCTTATATACACTAACATCCTATTGGGAGAGAATTACCTGACAAAAATTAGGCCTGAATCAAAACAGACGCAAAAAAAATGTTGCCCGTTTTAAGTGCGAGTTTGTACCAAATTACGGTTTTCTAATGCTATGAATTAAGCCAAGCCGCAGTAGGACAGGCAAAGGCAGTAGAAAACGTTCAGTGCTTTGGTGGTCATACAATCAGTATTCTCTTTGACAGAAGGTAAATCTCTTTCCCGAGTTATATTAACAAATTAATTTTTTAAATTATCTTATTGAATAACCTAACATCATATTAATGTGAAAATTATACAGAATATTATAAATATAAGTTCAGAATACAATCATAGAGTATCCCATTATGGTAATACTTTAAATAAGCCATTATACCAGAGAAGATTGCAATTAGAAAATATAATGATAGCCATAAGAAATTATGGTCCGCGGCAATATATCACGCCCACGATAGAAAACTAATTACTGTATTATGTCTGTCTTTATCAACAACATTCAATCGTCTGAAGAAAGCGTAGGAATGCATCTAAACTACAAAAGATCATAAATAAATGTATAATATAGGAGACGCCTTTACACTGGGTGGGATTCTATTATAAATGTTATTCGAACTCGTGGCCATCGCGGTGTTAGGCTTTACAAGATATAAACATCTATAGTTAATTCAGTTAAGCCTGTGGATTAAAAACGTTATTTGTAAGTTCTGATTTTTAATAGTATTTCAAATGAATTGTTATTTCGAATCTTTTCAGTCAAACTTCATTCTACCATAGCGTAGATTGACTCAGTTGGGCAGCACAATAAGACAACCTAGTACCATTTAATTCATTTTAAATTTATAAGTAATTTAAAATTTAATTTTAAATTTTTAGAAGCTAGTGTTTTTTTTTTCAAATAATGCGATAACGTATATTTAATCTATGGTTTATTTTAACATGGATGTACACATCTGTGTAGTAAACTTGCACAGACCAGATCTGCGCCTTTAAAAAATTTAGACAGAAAAAGTAATCTGAAGCAGCTACAGTCTACCGCATTCCTTATAATAAAAAAATACATTTTTGTACCACCTTCTTCACTGATTAAAAAAATAAAATAAAACAATATATCCTATCTCAAAAAATCTAACTAAATTGTTGCCATTGTAAACGTTACCAGAGTCCACCAAATAAACACTCTTTAATATTGATATGTAAATTAATACATGATGGATCATTGCATTTAAAGAAGATAATAATAGTAACATGAGAATTCATCATAAATTGTATGACAATTTTTCATCATCATCTTCATCGCAGGACGTCCGCTGCTGGACGACCCTCAATGACTTCCAAAAAGACCAGTTTGCAAGCAGCGGTTGCTTGCATTCGAACTTTAAAAGGAATTATGCCTACCTTCTAGGTAAACTTCTTACCCAACTTTTCTATATTACTAAGGTACCTAAGGCTTTTAGAAGACGATTGTTTAGTACGAGGAGCACCTACAGTAATCATCTAAAATAAAAGAGAACGCAAAGGTACAAATTCAATTAGTATTATATCGAGTTTAGTATTAGTATATATTGAGTTCTACAAAATTTACGATTACGAAGCCTACTAGAGAATGGGTCTTATCGTTTATTTATAGTCTTGTGGTAAAGGAGTGACACTACAGCGACAGTATCTAATACCGTATAGATCGATACTTTATAAATTTATACCTACTTAAAGTTTTTTTATTACATATATGATGTAATACTATTAAATGCAAAACGGAGGCAATCTTAGAGACAATCAACATAAGCTGTTGATAGGAAAAATACCTAATAACCTTATATTTAAATAATATAGATAATAAATAACAAACACAAATACTTATCGAATGTGCAAATGTGTCATAACCAACAAAACCGCACACGTCACCGTCATGAAAATAATTTAGTAAAATTAGGTTATTCTGTTTGCACTAGAGATGATTGTATAGAATATTGCATTTGCGATAGAAACAAGAGCATAGCAGAGGTAGTGACAAAGAAAAACGTAGAAAGTCCTACATTGCTGACGAACGCCCACGCTCACGCACGCAAACTGATGAGCACTTTGCTTAAAAGTTCTGATCAAAATATACATAATTATAGGTAAATAATAAATAATAAGCTTAAGATACGTAGTATTCGGAATAATCGTAAATCGGAATATGCTACCAATCATAAACATGCAAGTACAATGCGTCACCTTCATACAGCTTCAGAATATTGCATACCTTTTGAACAATGAATGAACCGTATAACTTAGGGTTCCGATAAGCTTCAACATTCTGGATGACGCCAGTTTGCAACCACAAACTACCTACTCACACTGAAACCAATTTCCAACTTCATCGTTCTAAAATTGCGACCTGCTACGTTCCATCGTTCAATCGATTCGCACATTGACAAACATTGAAAAATAAAATTGAAATTGGAAAGATTGCTTCGAAATATCTAGGAACATTTGCTAATCTTTATAAGCTGAAAGTAAACATAAGACCCATACATGAATAAAAATATTCTTTAAACAAATATCTTCCTTTTAAAAATATACCAAAGCTACATATACACTTATAGTATACACTTCTCGGATCGAGAATTTCTGTTCTAAAATCCCTCTAAGCATGTTCTAATAAGGAAACCCAGATAACTTCACTATAAGGTAGGCAAGTACCTAGGTACAGAAATAGGTATCCGAGTGCAGATACATCTGTATCTGACAAAAGACAGCGGGTTAAAGAGTTTTAGTGGTATATGTTTCTGCTGGAACACGACAGTGTTATTATTACGTTCTAACTACTACGTACCAGACGGCCATCTTTGATTTGTGTCTCTACGACCTAAATTTCTAAAACAAAATGACTCACGTACGTTGTATCGTTGTTAAATTTTTTTCGCTTTTACATTATTAACACTTTTCCTATTATTTACAGTAAATAGAAATTAATTTATTTTTACGTTACAGTTTTGGCTTAGTATTTGAATTACTTAATCTGCCAATTTAAATCCTTAAAAAGCAGTCGAGAAACTTCTAAAATTCAAATTATACTGAAATTTAATGTAAATTTAAAAACTATATCGAGTTAAAATTATTACGAGACGCTGCTTTTCGGTATTTTCTGTATTGCGTAGGAAGTCTTGACGTCAAAAGACAATTAAAACAAATCCTGTCCCATCAGGTAACTCCATGTATAATACCTTCTAAATATTTTGTAAGGATTTAAAACATTATATCTATACGAATATTTCATATTTTTTTATGGAACGAGCAGTTGGGTTACCTGATGGAAAGTAACTACTGCCGCCCATGAATGCCTGCAACTCAGGAGTCACAAGCGCATTGCCGGCCTTTGAGGAAGGAGTACGCTCTTTTCTTGAAGGTTTGATTTGTTAATTTGTACCACAGATTGGTTGTGCGAAGCAAAAATTTTCTTGAAAAGCGCACAGTAGTTGAGTGTCAATTATTATCCAAGTGATGGGGATTAAAATGTTGCCGTGAGGAACGCTGGCGGAAAGTTGCGGCCATTAGTCTGAACAATTCCTCGGAGCACTCTCCGTGACATCGATACAGGGATCGAGCCGGTCGGAGATCTTGTGGCTATCGACGATTTGAGTCGCTCTACGTTGGATGCAGTCCATAGAGAGAAGCTGGTACTGGGGTGCCCCTACATAGAGATGAGAACAGTATTCCATATGAGTTGGAGTTGTTTCCTTATTGAAGGCGGTGGACCGGAGTGAAAAACTACCTCGCAGATCGAGGTAGGTTTTCACTCCGGTTTTTCAGCACACCGAGCTTCTTCGAGGCTAATTTGTCTTTACGACCTTGGTATGTTGATGTGTAGGATTTCGATACTGCCTGAAGCAGTTAGGGAAGTGCTCTTAAACCGAGGTGATACGATAAACGGTATCGTTTTTTAACCAACATACCTGTGTACGCCCATACCTGTGTCTTTTTTGGGTTAAAATGGACTAGATTCAGTCGTCCCCAATCTGAAACCTCCTCTAAGGAAGTCTAATAGTCTCTTTTAACATTTAAAAATATATTTTGCACCGGGCAGAATCCTCACTAAGGAAAGTCATAAGATACGTAATGTTACGCTACAACAGTTTGGATTTGAGCAGTGGCCATAAATGCTGATATGATTACTACGGGAAACGTCTAGTTATCAGTAATCATAAAATAATTTGAATAGTCCTACTATTCAAATTATTTTAACCGGCCTACTCTCGTTATGTCAGTTATATAGGGCAATAAAACGTATTCTTGTCTTGTTTATTTATAATTTCATGAGTGTCCAAATAGATATATTTTAAGATTTCAAAACTAACTAATAAATTTTTAAGCGTCGTCTGAATATAAATGACACAGATACGTTATATTACAATAAAAAGTCTACAAAAATAACTATGATTAACATTTTTAACGTTCAAACAAAATCGGGATGGTGCAGCGGTGTAACACCTGACCTTCGTCAGAAAACACGACAAGACGACAGCAACAGGATTCGATGTGATAAATGAAAGTGAAGCTATTTCGATTTATAATCAGGAAAGGAATTTCTTAAACGAGTTTTTTTCCTTAACCAGTAATGTAAAGCAATATAAAGTTACGAACTCAGTTTCATATTTTTTTTTGCGGTTCTGCAAACAACTTCAATTTAGAAGTAAACATACAGAATTATTTGCTCCATTTGAGTAAAAACAGCGCTTATAATTTGCATTTAAAAATAAAGGTAAAGATTTTCATACCGGAGCAGACATTTACTGAGAAGAGTATTTAGCTAGACGAATTAACAAAAAAACAAGAAAATTCAACTGCCTTCAATCTACAAGCGGGTAAAAAATTAACGAACGAACGATACCAAAAAAAATACTACTGAACTAACCGTTAATTTATAAGTAACATCTATAGGCAGTGACTTGGAAATATATATAACAGCTACAAGGTTTCCGTAGAGATAAATTGCCTGGGTGGAGAAAGAAACATTTCTTACATTCCTAATCACATCGCATCAATAGCCTTAACTAGTCAACTGCTGCTAGTCATAGGCATCTCCTTAGAAAGGAGGTTTTGGCCTCCTATACCACAACCCCCAAACAAGTTGGTATAGAGTTTGTTTCAAGTTTTCCTTCCCTTTGCAGTGCTGTTTTCATATCATAGTCCTACCTGCCCAATAAGAATTTTAAATATGTAAATTGACCAGCTTCATAAAAATTAGAAATGTTGTAATATGGATAATGTGTACCTTGGATGTATGTATGTGTGGTTCGTCTTATCTATCGCCTAATCTTTTATTCTTAAAAAAAATAGTAATATTTATAAAAATTACATGTTTAACAGTGTGAAAAGGTGATGGAATTGTTCAAAACAAGCGCTACTGACTTTTGTCAGGGACAACATTTACTCTTTTTTTATATATTGACCAACATAATATGTACAATACTGAAGCTAAGCATGTCCTGTGACGTAAGTTGCTCAAATATATATGTCGAAATTGAATGACCTATAAAAATATTAAGACTTTTGAATCTGTATTCAACTAAACTAACAAAAAATATAAATAAATTAAACGAAAGGTAACCGCACTCTTAATGTGTCTTTTTTAGACAATGTTATTTAGTGGTAACTTTGCACATTATAATTATATCCTAGCCTATTAAATAGAAAATATTGTTCTCATTTAGCACACTGTTTCATACCATACTAACCTAGGAGCTTGTCTAAATTTTGGGTACAATTAAAAAAAAATGAATCTCATGTATGTTATTTTACTGTATATGAAAGCCGTCCATATACAGTGAACCAAAAATATACTCCAGTGCCATCTAACGAAGACACATCGAACTACGGAGTAATTGCTAATTCTGTATCGCGATATGAAAAATGCTCCACACCAACCAACACTTGACAAGCAGCCCGCAAAGCATGATCACCTCGCTGGTCGAAGGGTCCTCCCTTTGTGTCAGAGAAACATGACACCCGTGCCTCCACAATCTTATTAAGGAATATTTTCCAATAGGGTTAGGCTCACGTTAAACTTTACGTTAGACTGTTCCACACCTAACCAGCGCCGCTCCGCCTTTGTTCAGAATGGGAATAAATTTTACAGTACAATTCCATGAAGCCGGTCTCGACAGGCTGTCAGCCACTCAACTGGCCTATGAATACAATTTAACGAATAACTAGAACGACTGACCAAATATTTCTATTCTATGTCTATACTAGTTTATGGAGCATTAACTTTGTTCTCAAGCAGTTTTCAATTGACACAAAAGAAACAGCGAATCATTAGTAATATACTCGTAAGAAATAAAATTATCTATTACAAAATACAGCTATCTCCAATACCTCTTAACCACGCCAATTAAACCTTCTTAAAATAATGTTACAGTGAACAAAACTACTTTCAAATGAAGATTTATCTTCATCTGAAAGTATTTTCCCACCCTTTTTCCAAATTTATTTGGAGTCGGTGCAATGTTCTTTTTCCATTCTCCTTCACTCGACATCCTCTATCACGCACTCCTTCATTTCATTGCGAAATGGCTTTAGCTTTTTTTATGGCCGGCCGCCTGTCTGACATAAACCTTTCATAGGAATGTTATTACATTCCTATGAAAGGTTCATGTCAGGTTTCTAGTTCTTCATGGCAGATCAAGATTACACACATGTATACGCATGATGTGATCTGATAATTGTAGATATGAAATATTTTCGCTGTAGCTGTTAATCAAGAGAATGCGAAGCTCTTTGCACACTCAGGCAATTACATATTTACAACTGTGATACAAACGTTAATTGATGTAAGTCTAACATAATGACTTTTATGTGAGGAGTGGCGCCAGTCCGATGAAGTTCCAAAAGAAAGAAGAAAATACCTATTAATTTGCATCCTTGCACATAACAGTGATCATCATTAATTTATATGTTGGACAGAGAATGGATATCTATGTAAGTATCTACCTAAGATTAAAATGCGAATAGGAATTTATTTGTTATACTTTCAATAATCTCTTAATAATAATTTTGCATACGGAGATATTATAGTAAAGAACCAAGGATACCTCCAAATAAGTGTAGGTATTTCTAAAGTTACAATCGTATTCTACTTAGATACATCCAGTACTTATATCTATGTCCTGTATACCTCTCGACGGAAAATGGGCTATACATTTGTACGTTCTACAGGAGGGTAGAGCGCAACGATGCCCTCCAGTTCACCCGCCTTATACGTAAATTAATTTTGTGCTGTGGGCTGTGATCAGCCAAGCGTAAGCCTCACGATAATCATTCCGATCTTGGGTTCCACTATGTATACACATTCGCCGAATAATGTCACTAATCATTAACCACGTTCCAGATTACAAAAAAAATAACCAAATAAGAATACATTTGAAGTGATTCAACGCAATGACACTTGGAATCAAACACGTTTTATTTATATTGGTATAATACGACTGTTGTCCTCGTCATTTATTATATTGACCTTGAAAATTTAGGAAGAAAAGGTTCAGTGGGAAGTTTAGAAAGTGGGCGAAGAGTTCAACAAGCTGGCTGGCAATTACGAATATCGGGGCGCAATGCTATTTGCAAGAGATTTACGATTGCAATCAAACGTCATACAGCATCATTTTTCAACATCAATATCCTGGGCAGTTTGTGACACATTAATTTGGTAACGGCTGAGGGGCGAGAGTAACACTCCCGACTCTCGGCCCGCCTAGTTCAACCAGCGGCAATCACGTGATCGCTTTTTCATAATGATATCGTATTGCGTCTCAAATCCGGGCTCAAAGTACTTAATAATATAACAATCTTTTAATTTGATTCTCATTTCACATGGCCAAGTCAGCCGGGTTATTTCAATTCAAATAAAGATATTTTCCATGAGAAAAATAAAAGAGTCGTCGTACATTTACCCTGATAAAATAAACGGACACATACTCGATGAACATGTATATACACAGAAAAATGTATTTCAGTATTGCAAAAGAAAGTTCAGTTTAAACCGGTTATGATTAATGATTTGACCTATTCATTTGTCTTTGCTTGTTTTATCAAAAACAATCAAAAATAAGCTTGTGTTCCGGCGGCGGACGGCGACGGAAGCGCGGTAAACGCGCAAAGCAGTGATTAACGATCAGACCACGCCAGCTTGAAAATGAACCTTATTACTTAACTAACTTATCGTCGATCCCGAGAAAGTAAACCCTCTAATTGCTGACTTTAGTCGCCCTTGGAGAATTTACAGCTTTATAATGTAGCAGACCGTCACACTGGGCCTCACCGGGGAGATGTGGGCGGTACGGCAAATTTTTTAAGCATGTCAGTCAAATGGGCTTGCAGACAACCTTGAAAACTTTTCCAATATTATATTTTTAACTGAAGTTTTTAATGCAAAATATCTCAGGAGAAGCTTCCAGGTAAAAGACATCAGAATAAAATTAATACTGGTTTATACTGGTGCCTTTAACAACAAAATAGAGGTGGAGTCCAGCACATATTATATCATTCAATGTTTTCATGTGATTCATTATACCTGCACCGCAGACAACACTTTATAAAATAACTCTCAATGTACTCGTATTTATTTGAGTATGGAAGCGCATTCAGCGCCGCACACACAATACTTTTATTGCGCAAGATAAATCTTTGTTACAATCGGATTTGTTTAATATGAATATCGAATGAACATCGCGTAGTGACTCAGCGATGAAACAGCAGTATTTCCGGAGTCAGCAGAGTGCGGACTTCCAACAAGCGATTACACACCATAATTTTGTTGTCAGCCACAATACAAAAGTTTCATTGTAAGGCTTAATTGAGTGGGTCAAAGCAGAAACACACATAATTGTACCTGTAATACAAAGACAAAAGCCGTTGCCATGTCCCAACATCTTGTCCCAACGTTATTTAAAGAACCTAGTTAAAAATACAATACTCGATATACATACATATGATTACTTGTTCTCGAAACATGGTATACTTATACAAAAGGCCTACGACGTCACTAAAATTATTTTCAAATTAAATGTGCTTTACAACAAAGTATTTATTAGTGGAATATAATTTATTCACAAAAGTTTGCAGCTAGCGAATGATAAAAGTTATAAGCTACATTTTGTGTTATAAATGAAAGTCACAGCTAGATTTGTACTGAATCTAGGTACGTTATCTGTTTTTTGTCCAAACCAGGTCATTCACGTTTTGAATTCTAGAATGATATATAATAATTAATATATAAATAATATTATCTAAAATTAAATAAAGAAACCACAATAATGTGTATGAAAAGTAAATATGAGTGTGTATATTATATTTTTTAATAAAAAAAAATTAAGACAAAGGACCTTACCTTAACGATGACAAAAAATTAGATACTATAATGAAAACAAGTTGTTAATAAAAGCTGGTTTTTTAATCAACTTTCTCGTAGATAAAAGTATAAAACCTTCTAGACAAAACCTTCTTGTTAAGTGAGCTTTTAAATTGTAGACCATTTTACCTTGACCATTCTTAATGAATACACAATTTTGTATAACAGTCCTCGCTGTACGTACACCGAAAAAAGTATTTTACCTTGTTCCAACTTTATAATCAGAAGTTAGGTGCGGTTCAAATAAAAGCAAATGTTATTTCGTGATGCATAGGTCGAGTGTATAGTGGTGGGTGGGAGTGCACCGCACTTGGCTCCTTACCAAAATGTATCAAAGCTAGATTTATGTAGGTCTGCGACGAAGGCTGTGATGGTATCGGTGTTCGGCTGGTGGAAAGTGCGCGAGGTTTACAGCCCGCTGCTATACGCGGCGATACTCCTAGCAAATAGCACTTTTCATAAAATGCTCAAGCTTAACAACTATGTGAACAGGCTCTGCTAACTCTTCGCCAATATCTTAACGAAACGGAAGGCATTTTTTTCGATGTGCATTCGATTTCTGAAACCACTACTATAATTCGTATTTGAAAAACGATTTTATCTCTCATTGTTTAGTTATTCGAGAGAACGATTCTACGCCAAGTTTTTTACGGCGATGCAGTTACATCGATTGTACTCTGTCAGTGACTACATATATTTGCCGGTTAATTACTGTACCAAAGTAAACCTAAATATCTTTACATTCGTCAAAACAATTATTATACAAGTCTCTACTATGACATTATAGAATCTCAAAACAAATCGAATTCATTGTTACATGTTAGTTATACGATAAGAAAAAATCAAAATGTCAAAATACAAATGACGATACCTACTTTTAAATAACTAGCTAACACTTCTCTCAAAAGGAATAATTTTTCTGCGTTTTTGCATCATTTTTCATTGTTGCTCGGCTATTATTGGTCATAGCATTTAGCTTGCCTCGATAAATGGGCTATCCAACACAAAGAGAATTTTTCAATTCAAACCTACAATTGTTGAGATTAGTACGTTTAACCAAAAAAACAAACTCTTCGGCTTTATGATATAAGGATAGATACACCTGCAAATTAGATATAATAAATTAAACCTATACACTCCTGGTAAGATTAATATCAAATAACTAATACGCAGGTTTGTATATTTATTACATTAATATTATATTTGGATTCTTTTCAGATAAAATACATTTCAAATATTATTCATAAAATTTCAAAATGAATATAAGTAAAGTGAACCTAAAGAGGTTAAAATGAAATGTTAAAATGATGACATAAGATAACGTTGATATTTTTTTCAGTGAGTATTGCTAGAAGACTCCAAGCCAGTAACCAACCATCAAATATTTGAGCACGTTCTCTGCTCTAACAGATGCCAGTTAATCAAATACATGTAGTAAATGCCGTTCTAAGACTAGACTAATATTAAGTAAGGAAAATCAAAAGCTAGCTTGCTTCTAAAAACCTCCTAAAAGTTTGACTGCACGGATTGCGGAGTATTTTAAGGGGTCGCCACGCCGCTTCCTACACGCTAAGTGTTGTGGGTTCGATCCCCACATGGGACAACACTTTGTGTGATCCAAAAATTGTTGTTCTGAGTCTGGATATTCTTTGTGTTATGTTTGTTAAGTCCCCCGCGACACAGGATATTTTCCTAACGCGAGACTTCTTTCATTAATAAAAGCGTAAACCGGTCCTGAATAGAATCTATTAATTAACATCTTAGTGATCTATGTTATTTAATTTCAACATTAGTCTGGACTCATCCTCAATATAACTCTTTGTTAAGCAATCCAACAGACCACTAACTTTAAAATATCTTCTTTACAGTTGAGAGTTCTAACGAAATGAGAATTAAATTATTTATAACAGCAATTTAAGGCTAAGCCCAGACGTATACCTACTGCCTAATTAAACCGCTACAATGTAATAAAATAATATACTTCTTCATTCAACTCCCTTAATAATCTTAAAAATCTTTACATCTTTCTAAGGATTAATAAAGTTTTAACTACTTATAAAAAACTTCATAAAGGCAGGCAATATAACTGCTGTTATCTGTTTTTATTGCCGCAGTAATCAAGCTTTCACGTTCCAAACACCGTTAATAATCCATTTCTAAGTATATAAAGGGGTATATTCAAAGTAGGAGATAATTTAAAATATATCAAATATAACATATTGTTACTATTATAGCAGAGCGTGAACTCATAAATTGCAAATATGAACGTCTTCACGCTCCTATGATGGAGAAAATAAATGGATGCACAATTTTTCGTGTTTCGGTGGGGCGTTAAATTATGCGTTTATCATTTAGGGATGTTTACAGTGAGCATCCCGCGGAATAAAATTGAAACGACTGGAACGGTGCCAGGAGTTTGGGACTGTGACTATTACGAATCATACATGTCACAACACTTTTCTGTACAATCATTTTTAAGTGAATTTCTTAGGCGCAACCCGCGTCTAACGCTAATAGTTTTTGTGTTTGGTCGTTAGTAATACACACATACAATACATGCGGTGCGAAGTGCGAAGTCCTTTTTTCTTCGCTATCCAGAATTAAACAGCATACCACGTGTCACGAATTATCATTCTAGTAAATAACAGTGCATAGTCTTCTTGAAGAAATATTTGTACAACAGTTGTAATGGGGACTCGTATTAAAATACAGCTACTTTTACCTTTCGTAGATTGAAACCTCTTATAAACCAGTCAGCACTCAGTAATGGTGTATTGTAAATCTTTTTTCAAAAGTTCAACGTTCCGTAGCTATAACGCTACAAAATGTATAGGTAGTGATTAAGGTCTTTAGATGTACCAGTATGTTGCAGTTAAACTCACGTGATAAAGCTATTAATAACATCAAGCGAGCGAGACAATTGATGCCAATTATAAAACTATTCTATTTGAAATTCCAGACAATTCCTCCTCAATAGACATATGAGTAATATTGTATGTAATGGTACAGTAAAATTTTCATATTACTACTAATTGAGATGCTCGAGGTTTTATTAAGTGTTGAACTAATTGATTAAAATATTTGATATTCTAGGCACTGAGAAACAAACGACAGAGCAAATGTGACGGGTTATCTTAAAGCCACTATCGTTGACTCTCTATCATTTCCGTTAGATTACCCCTAGCGTTTGGCGAACAAGTAACAAAACCCGATGCGGAATGGCACATTGAACGCAAACTTACATACACAAACCAGTTCTCGGAAGAAAGGATCGCGAAACAGAAATAACTTTGAGACAGTGTTCTTCGAACTTGTGTCATGTCCACTTACTAAGAAAAAAACGAAAAGACTCATAATAACGATTGCAATATAGTGAAGTAAGAGTTTGTTTGCAATATTTAGGTAAAAACCTTTGCTTTTGCAAAAACTTTGCAGTTTGCTTAAATGTAAAATTAAAAACTTCAGGCTAGTTCTTGCATATTTTGTCAATAATTAACCAATTATTGTGTGTATAAGTGTTTTAAATACTAACCAAATTTGTCGTCAACAGGTAGAAGTTATTTTGTAATCGTCACATCATAACAAATAAAGGGAAACAAATCAATAATATTAAACTAAGTAACTTTCCAAGAGTCCAATATTTGAAAAAAAAAGATATCATTATCATAGCATCAACATAAACATGCTGTAATAATATTTATATGCTAGCTGTAAGCTGTCATAATATTAGAAATACATATTACTTGAAAGCGTATTATTATACGCTTTCAAGTAACATGTATTTCTAATATTATTAGCTTGATGTTCAAGCTATACATAACTACAAACATGTAACCAACGGACAATAAACGTTATGTTTCAATAGAATCTATCGAGTACACGTCTATGATTCATATCGGTATTTCATCACGGTTCAATAAAACACTCGAACCGGGTGCAATTGCAGCTCACAACCATTCTGCTAGGTTCACTTATTTGACTTTATTTGTGGCGTTTGTTTCTCGCGCGGCGCACCCGGTCGTTGGAGCTCGTCCAACAGTTTTACACAATCATTCCACTCAACTAAGCGTTCCCATAAACACAAGCCGGCGGGTATGAATTGCACAAAAAATCAAAATAATTGCCAATTTATTGTTTGTGTTGCTTTTACGCATATTATTAAAAAAAATGCGTGTACTATGTTTTAATGCAAAAGTGTATGAGCTTAGCTTATTTTACCATATTTTTTTATTAATATCTATGTACTTAGCACTTAGATTTATAATCAATTAAAAAAAAAGAGTTTGCTCTTTACGCTAAAAAACATATCAAGGTCCAGCAAGTCATATGATGCATGTAAGAACATATTGTAGCAATTATATAATTTTATTTACCCAAGCCGCTGCGGAGCTTAAGTATTTAAGCCTTTTAACAACTCCGAAAAGCTCAATTATTAACATATTATGAATCATCTGAGGTCGATTTAGTATTTGTTTGTGTTTTGTATAAAAATCGTACAGGGACACTGTTGCAGTCAATAGTTAATACCAAATTGTCAATTTATTGTTCAGGCAGCATTTACGCATATCGAAATTTAATTCGTTTTGAGGAAATTATGAAATATGCGTGTAGTAAACCGGCGAGAACAGAATATGCGTTGAAACTGATGTCTATATTTGTGGCACGGAAGCTGGGCCATGTAATTTTCACCCGCCGCCAACACTCTGGGAATTCGGGACATCACTTACTTAATTGAACAATAAATAAGTTAAACCCCTACCCGCTTCTGTTTCGTTTAGTTGGTTGATACTTTTTTCAAGTCATCAAATTAACGGGAACACAATAATGTCACATTGTTATTTGGAGACCCTATTATCTCAACGTAATCTAATTTAGGCAACTATTCGCTACTTCTTTTTGACGGCACTTGTAAGAAAATGTAGAATTAACGGTATTCGACATTATTATTAAGAAATAATTTATGTATCCAATGTGATCTAATAACGTTAAGTCATTTTAACATTTAAAAGTTAAACATTTTCCCTTGAAATATAAAACTAGTACTGTTTAAAACAAAAACTTTAAATAGGTGAATGTGATACGTTTGTACCTGCTCGACTAGAGGTATACCAGGGCCTCACATAAAACCAATGTCTTTTTCGCTTTTCACCGAGTGAGGGCCGGTAACCTGTTTGCATATTTGCCCCCTAAAGTCCCTATACAATAAAAATATCAATGACTGCGTTTGTTAATATTAAAATGACTAATAAACTTGTCATAAGTAACTGACTTTATTAGTACAATTAAATGTTTACTACCACTATTGGAGATTGAGATAGTTTAGTTATTGGTTTATTTCTTACCTCATTCTTTAATATTTTTTATTTCTAAAAGCAATTATTTGACTAGTAAATTTTGCTAAACATTTTCAACACAAAGGTATACCTAAGTTGTCTCCGGTGTGAAATATATCGGTAGCCTCGATTATTAGTATTTGACATTATCTTCACAACTATAACGGTATATTTAGATTGGTCAATATTCATCGAGGTAATCTATACCTCGGTATAGATTACCTCCAATATCTAAGTTATTTAGCACTTCCATTGTTATAGCAATTATTGGTCAAATTACAATAATATTAGTATGGAAGTATGGATTTGTTCAATACAGTATGTCTGACGTAGGTAAGCAAGAATATTTTAAAGTATCGCCTACTAGCCTCCTAACGTAGGTACCTCTACATTTTCATGGTAGTCTATATCTATAAAAGGAGAAACTGACAGACTAATTCACTGACTGATTGATCTACGCGCAGCTGATAAAGCTGGGTGTCGAAGTATGAAATTTTGCACAAATGTTTCTTAGGTGACGTAAGTATGCACTAAAAAATTTTATTTATTAAAATGACACCCCTAAGGGTAAAATGGGGGTTGGAAATGTATATGAAACTTCGTTAACTTACAGTAAATTACTTTTTAAAAAAGTCTTGATGACAATAGACACAAATCTTGATTTATTGTATCGATTACTGATGTCGACCATCACGCGGACGAAGTCGCGGGCAAAAGCTAGTAACGTATAAATCAGGGAACTCATTTAACTCCTAGGTCTGTAACTTTCAACAAAGCTATCAGACATCCTAAATAAAAATATACCCGAAACCATAACTGTATCTCATATAAGTTTCGAAGTGGTTTCGAATCACAATAATTTATTTAGCCCCAATGATCGATGTCATGGTTCTATAATATTGTGTTTGTCTTCTACAATTCTATTTTTAGCATTTTAAGTAGATTTCAGAGACATTTAAAATGAAATGGCTTTAATAATCCCTTACAAGTAACTATTTGTTTTATTTTACTACCAAATGATAACGTAGCGCTAAAACCAAATTATTACCTTTTTGTATTGTTTTACTAAAGCCCTTTAAATGTACAATAACCGTAAACAAAACTATGAGATTATTAGAAATAATGTTATATCGTTAACGCTATGCCAAACCAGAAAAAGGCTATACTAGTATGTGTATTTAAAAAGAAATTTCTTAACTGTAACAACCCCAGTATACATATGTACATAGTTCATTAAACGCCCTTCATTAAAATCACCTAAATCGATGATCGTCTGTATAAAAATAGGTAAGTAGGAGTATGGGGATTTTATGGTTTGAAAATAATGATACGATTTATGGGTATAAGATATCGGAATCTGTTTGTTGGACGAACACAAACGAATTACGGTAGAGATGTATGCCACAGTACACCAAGATTTGTCACAACTTAATATGATGTGGTTAACACACAACGTCAGTTTTCAACAAATACTTCTAAGTGGTATATAAGTTTTGCTTTTTAATTCTGTAATAATCAACAATATCAGCTTTTCCTCTAAGTCTGCCTCTTTGCATATGAATTAATTTAATACTTTTGCTCAGGGTGTATTTGTTTAAGAAATTAATTGAGGATAATACCATCACAGTAGGTCTAAAGCAACATTTTAACTCCTTCTGTTAATAAAGGTAAGTGATAGAAAGGCGGTTCGTATTTCCCGGTGCACAAACAACTAGCAAAGAAAGCTTCTAGAGTTAGGGTGCTAGCTATATAGCCTGCGTCCGCAGACATCCTAACTCTAGAAGCTCAACATATGTTGAACTTATTCCTTAATAAGGAAAGTCAAAGTAGCAGTGAACTAGCTCAGGAAAGGAGATGTAGACCGATTTCGAGAATCGTTTTGGACAGATCCATGTTCAACAATAGCCAAATGCTAAAATTATGCGAATTATTCAATACCAAACAATAAAATCAGTTTGGTAGTATAACGTTTTCAAGACTTATTTGATTGTTAAAGACCGAGGCGAAAATCTTTATTTCAATAGTTACTTGTGTTTGTAGTGTTCAGAGCACAAAAACTGTATCAACACTTTTAAAAAAATATTTCTTCAAAAATGCTTTTGAAAACCATCCAAATTAATTGCAGACATTTTGTTCTCACTTTCTATTGTATTAACTTTAGCTACTCCTTAGCTCCAAATCTAACACGCTCATAAATCCATATATTAAATTATTATAGTTGATAGCAGTAAGTTATAAAATCCCGCAATAAACTCAATCCAATAACCGAATTGTACCAGGAATGCCATAACCTGGAGATAAGCAGCCCCAGTTTACCAGACACAAACACTGCTTACTTACATGTAAAGCGATTTAGATAACTCCCGACTCAGCTATTCAG
The DNA here is from genome assembly GCA_902825455.1 of Arctia plantaginis. Classification (NCBI taxonomy): domain Eukaryota; kingdom Metazoa; phylum Arthropoda; class Insecta; order Lepidoptera; family Erebidae; genus Arctia; species Arctia plantaginis. Next base: position 12,446,893 of record CADEBD010000300.1, read on the forward strand.
AATGTTAGCATTGACGGTAACAGATAGTGTCTATTGAATATCTTAGTAATAAAAGCGTTTCTGTTAGTGCGGTGTTTGGAACGGATTGTGGGAGATTATAGAGTCAGAAGTAGTGTTACCATAATATAAGTCCGGATTTTATGTATTCCATAATATTGTATGTTTTTATCGTTGTTTTAATAATTTACTAGTAAGACAACAAACAAACACACAGCTAATCTCTAGCAGATAGGTTGGGTACTCTGCGGGTACTACAACAGATGTATTGTTCAAGCAGAGTTTAACATAGAAATGATGCCGCGAACAAGCTGATAAGTAAGGGATCTACAACACTAGTGGAAGGTCCAACTGCACTGCAGTTGTCTCTTCAAAAAATATCGCTTAGGAGTTTGAGTTGGTATTCTGTCCCGAAAGTAGACGACACCTGGCAACACTGGTCGCAAGTCCACCGTCCGTTTCACGGACACCAACCGTCGTATACCGGTAAAGTGTCATGTTACCCGCCTTATCGGTTAGGCAGCGAACCCAATATTTGAATACCTCACTCAATAGTCACCCGTCTTTGTAAATAAACGATATCGCTTCCATTAGGCTCAATAATAAAGTGAAAGTAAATACATTAGCTTTGTAATTTGTAACATTGATAGATATCTCTATGTGACACAATCGATGTGGTTTTTATTTTAATGTTTTGGTATTAATATCAGGGCTTACATGTATCACGCGTAGGTGTTTAGATCCCACATCGTAATTCGAAAAATAAAATTTGAATTTACATAAGATAATCTTTCAACGAAATAGCTATAACCATAAACGATAAAGGAAGCAACTTATAGATAACAAAATTGCATTACTTAAACACTTTAAACAAATTTACTACTTAATAATTTTATAATTAAAAATTATTTCTATTTTATATTTTCTTTCAAAACAAAGTGCAATTTATAAAAGGAAGTTCATTCAACTTAAATGTACTTTAACGATTCAACTTCAAAGTAACAAAAAGTTCCTTCTAGTGATTTCAAATTATTTTGTAAGGCAACTGCTGTGCCAAAGAAATTTAAACCGTTTGCGACTTTACAAGTACAAAATGAAAACATAAACTAGAATAAACGCCCATATATCAATATATATAATATCAAAACAAACTACTGAGCAAAAAATTCGAGGCTAAAAATAGAGACGTCTGAAGGTCTATTTTCATTGCCATTGGAGTGCCAATTTCCTAATTAAAGGAATTTACATGTAACAATAAAAAAAGGAATTTATAGCAAAGTTTTTTTTTTTATGGTTATCTAAAATTAAGGATGTCATTTTCATGATAGTACATATTTTTATTTTGCTTTAGTATCTATTCACGCTTCAGCCTTCCGGATATTGATTGAAAGTTTAGTAAAATTTCCACCGACGGGAAATTGAACTTTTACTTTATTCATGTATATCAGAAATGTTAGTTAGGAGTTATTGTCACTTTATTGATCATATTACAATATGTATCATTCTCTAACATTATCTTTCGTTGAAAAGTTAAAAGCTTCCCGTAATGTATAATACACAACCAACTTCGTATAAGCTTAATTTATTTGTTCTTTTACTGTTCAGTATTTGTTGTTTGCAGATGATACATCACTATTATTTAGACTAAAACGGACACTTTCTGATTTCACATTTGTAAACAGCGCCATTTCGAAAGTGGTTCATTGGTTTGATGTCAACAATTTACTATTAAATGAACAAAAAACTAAGTGTATACGTTTCACTATGCCAAACGTCAAGCCAGTGAAAACTACTGTGATAATTAAGGATGTCGGGCTGGACCTTGTGGACACTACGACATTTTTTAGGTATAACACTAGATGCTAAGCTACAGTGGGGCCCACATATTGATAAATTGTCGAGTAGACTCAGCTCAGCAGCATACGCAGTAAGGAAAATCCGAGAGTTGACTGATGTTGATACAGCACGACTTGTTTACTTCAGTTACTTTCATAGCATAATGTCGTACGGTATTCTGCTGTGGGGGAATGCTGCCGACATTCAAACCATTTTTGTGCTGCAAAAGAGAGCTATTCGAGCACTTTATAATTTAGGCAATCGTTGTTCATTGAGGCAGAAATTTAAAGAAATAAATATAATGACAGTGGCAAGTCAATATATTTATGAAAATGTAATATATGTTCACAAAAATAAAGATAGCTTTTTGAAAAAAAGTGATGTACATGCCATAAATACCAGAAATAAAAATAAATTTGTTGTACCCGCCTCTAGGCTCCAAAAGATAAACAAGTCTTTTCGAGGTCAATGTGTCCGATTTTATAATAAAATCCCAAATAATATTCAGGAGTTGAGTATTAACAAATTTAAATCCGCAATAAAACGTGGCTTGTGCCAGAGGGCCTACTACTCGATTGTGGATTACATGGAGGACAAGAATGCTTGGGATTAATTAGCGCAGGCTATTTCTTTCTTAAGTAAAAATGTGGTGTGGCTAGTATGTTTTTTATTATTTTTTCTATTTATTATGTTTCACTTTATTTTCTCTTGTATTCGTTTGTTCTTCTTAATCTTGTTTTCTCTTCGTTGTTTTTTCACCTTTAAGTCCTTAATAACGGACATACTAGCACACATCAAAACAATGTTGTGATATATTTAATAGTGCCATTGTATCTACTTGTGAATTGCAAAAGAGTGGCCATGAGTTTGTTTGCCCTTTCTTCTCATAAGGCTCAACCCCTTGGAAACGGGCGGTTGTAGATCGGCACAGGCATATCATAGATTTTGTATGGGTTTGATTTTGTTAAATTTATTTGGTTACTATTTGACAAAACAGAGATTGTTGCTTTTGTGTGTGTTGATCTATGACTTTAGAGTCTACATGGAAGACGATTTCAAACAATTTTGAAAATTTTATGAAATAAAGAAAGTTTGAGTTTGAGTTTGAGTTTGAGTAATATTATTTATGTTTATTAATGTTGATTTATCAGTGTTTCCATTTTATTACTTATGTTGTTAAAATAAACATAATTTCTAATCTAATCATCATAAATCACTTAAATCCAACTCAGTGATTGGTTTTTTGATCTCTAAACTCGGTCATCAATTTTTAATGTCAGAGTATAATACTCGTAGTACAGTCTCTCATCTCAGTAGGTTTGTAATGCTTTAACTATAAACACAGTAGCAATTTATAGATTATGTCCGTCGATATTCTATTAGCCATAAAAGTAAAATGTGTTGGCTTTAATAGTTTAAATAAACCATGAAATTTATTGTGTCAGCCCATAGCCTTCGAGATGGCAATATCTCCTTCCGTAAAGTTTTACGCCACCTGCCGTCATACAATTTAGATGAGTTCTAAAACTTGGGAGTCCAAGGCATGATCGTGTAACCTCGAGACTTTCATTCATATATTATTTACCTTCACAGTGTTATACTAAGTCCCTTATTTGGCACCATATTTATTATTTTTGTGTATAAGCCTGTTAATGTTCATTCCTAGATTATGGACTTTCGTCGAATACAGTTTGTATAAATTATGCATTATCTGTAAATATAGCTCATTCGTGTGCCCGCGTGTATTATTAACGGCACTTCAAGGAAACGGAATCCTCTGTTTCCTGTAAGCGAACCATGCAGTAGCTAGTGGATGTCGCATCTAAAGTTGTGCTTTTTGAACACGAGCAAACCAAAGACAAGGTAGATATAGAATATGTCATTAAGAAACACTAAAAATATTATTTTATTAGTCTGTGCTCCTTACCAGACTGATGAACCACTGTGATGAACGCGACCATTTTGTTCTGTACAAATATTACTGTACTCTGTGGTTTTGTATGTCAATTTATCTATAATATCTATTTAGAAATATACAAAAAAGTTTTTTTTAATAATGAATCATTAGAATCATTAATCATTATTACTTCATACCTAAAAACAAAGAAATGAAACAAAACGCCTCCGTCTTTCATAGGAAAGTAAGTTGGTCCAGACAAAAACTTAGAATATGATAAAAGGTAAAGTATAAAATGTATGGATATGTGCTTAGGTAAATTAGTGTGTGTTGTGCTTTTTGTGTTTGTGTGTTTGCGTGTGGTTTTATTTCCGCCATAAGTTTTTCCGTGGTATCATAATCAAGGGCTTTTAACCCAGTTTCACGATTCTTTTTTAGTTTATGACCATTTAAAATAGAAATTTAGATTTATATGCTTTCTTATATAAGCTTTCCCTCTATTACGTAAGTGGGACTTAAATTATAGTCGGCAAAATGGGGCATTAATTCGCCTCTATCTACCCTCTTGAAGGGATAAAGACGAGTATGTACCTATTTGTCGTCAATAGTTAAGTTGTTAGTCTGAGCTAACTTTCCATCTTTTGCAAGAGATCTTTATAAATATAACTCTAATTTCTTTAAACGAACATACAGACCAACTACTATTGATGTTAACAATAATGCTTAATTATATTAGTTACTAGTTTTTGCTAAGAAGTTAAATAAAGGAGAAAGTCATTATTTTCGCTACAACCAACATTAGCTGGAGAAGCGTGGGTAATGTCATGTGAAGGTTATACAGACCGTTTCTCTTTTCAGGTAAACAAGACGTTTATGAATCTACTTAGTGTATTCAATTGCTATAAATTTGTATTAGTAAAAGTATATTAGTATTAATTAGTAAAAATACTACCTGCTTATGTACAACATAAAGACTTTGTTATTTTATCCACATTTCTCTTCGTATACTAATCACTTCACACTTCTAATATATTACCGTAACATTTTTTTCTTACCGTAACAGTTCACGAGAACAGATATATCTCTGTTTTCTTACACTTCGACCATAAATCCTGACAAGTTACAGCTAATCTATAAAACCCGAGTGCATCTGCTCACAATGCGCTTTATTCGCAAATGCAATAGATAATTCAAAACGCTAAAAATCGCATCATACAGCCTCGTAAAATAACTATCAAAGCAGACACCAAATGTATACTGAATTACAGTTTCAAATTAAAGTGAGAAACGATGTAGGTAGACACAATTTTACATGGGTTAGAGCATTTAAAGCTCCGTCAGTCAATCTGAGAGAGGTCTGTCAGTTCGATTTACACAAGGCTCGACTCGGTTGCTTGCACGACGCTACACGCTCAATAAACCTCGTTTAACACTGCAAGGAAATCCTTACACGACACTGTACGATATTGGCGAGACTTTACTGGAACATACCAGATATACGACACGATAATATAAAGATAACGAAGCTATAACCTACACTACAATACGACTCAACAAAAGGTTTGAACAAAGTCGTTAAACTATCTCTTTATTGCAACGTTTTAAATTTGTTAACTTATAATTGCTTTTGTGAGTGCACATACTTGAATGTACTTTAAATAGCCGGATTGTCGCCGACTCAAATTATTCACGTCGTAGAAATAAAACGTGATAGTATGGCATGAAAATTTAATAACGCCTTGTGATATATTCACTCTCTATACTGCAAAATGATTACACTTTTCAATAACTTAGCGAAATCATAAAGCAGCCATCTGTTTGCACTTATGTTAAATAAAAAATAAGAAGAACTTTAGCACGTCAATAGATCCTTAATTTAATTATTCCTTTATTTCTTCATATGAATTCCACAGATGATTGACTCAATGTGGATATGGGCCTGATATATAATCAAAACATACTCAACAACTCAACTACGCCGACTCTGAATTTGAAGTCACCTCCGTACTGAAGGCTCGATTCTATTTGGAATAATCATTTATGCGATTTCACTATTGTTAAATGGATCGTTCTATAGAATATTATTATATAGTCACCGTAACATCACACATCATCATCAATAGCCTTTACTAGCCCACTGCTGGACATAGGCCTCTCCGTAACAGAAGTGGTTTAATTATATTAACTATGTATAAGCAAATTTATTTAATATTTTCTGCTCCAATTTATTACATAGATCTGTCTAAGCATTAGGTATTTACTAATTAGTTTCCCTACTCTTGTGTAGGAGTTAATGTCTAGATTCTGGATAAAGCGTATATATTCTGGATAACTTAACTAGTAAATAGATAAGTTATCCAGAATGTATACGCTATTTAGTATCACGCTCTAGATTTTAACGTGATCATTATACAACGTAAAGAGAGTCCCACCTTAGAGGGTATCTAATTTGAACAAATAAATTTGAACTTAAATTCATTTATTTAACATTTTAGTAGACTTTTAATATATACATTCATAGTTCTATGTATGCACTTACATATTTATAGTATTATTGAGTTATTATTTACATGTCGCCCCGGGATTTGGTCCTTCAAAATTAAATTATTTTTGTTTGCTCGTATTTATAATTTTCTTTTTCTTTTTATTTTAGTTAAAGACAACTCCCGCACTAGGCATAAATCCTGTGTCGCAAGTTAATTTACAAACATACATGAAACGGACACAAAGAACACCTAGACTGAGAATGAAAGTGTCGTCCCATGTGGGGATCGAACCACGACGCCATCCGTGCAGTCTTAATGTCGCCAGAATTTAAGTTTTGATATAAATAAACCTCAGCTTATAATAGCGTAATTAGTTGATTGCATAATGGTATTTAAAAGTCTGAATATCTAAACATTACAATCTTGAAATTCGCAGCATCGCATTACCAATAAAAATCCTCCGAGAACACAGATTTCTAAAACTAGGTGAATGGCTGTACCGATCAGTATATTTACGGTTATATTATTTGTCTGTTCACATAGAGGCCTGAGTGTTGAATACGACAAAATCTTAAAGCTCTTTTTACGCACCGTTTATTTCAAACACAGTCTAACCAGGTTTACAACTGTTCACAGTGCATTGTAAGTTATTGACAGATGTTCTTTGATCTATGAGCTAGTTTATGAGCTCCGCAACTGCCTCATCGTCACCACAAAACATCTGCACTTCCGGATTACATTAATCTATTTTAAAAGAGGCACCATACAATAAATGCAGTCTTAACACTTTACAATTGTACTATACAATTGTTAATTCTATTTGTGCAAGTTATTGCCCGAGTGGCATCAGAGAAAGTATTATACGGCCCGAATGCATTAGATCTACAAATGCATTGCCTACGTATAAATACCGTGTTGAGTTTTTTTATTACTTACTTTTATTTACTTTTACTTGTCTACTTTACTTGTTTTTGTACTGATAAGCTTTTAAAACAGCCTTTATGGTGGTAGGGTTACAATTAATAACATTAAAGAATCTGTTTTATTACCAGCCTTTTACAGAATGTATCTGAATGTTTACATGTTACTTATGCAATAAGATCTACTAATAAAAAATTGACAGTTTTTCTGTGTACGTGTTCCAGCAAATAATATCTCAACGTGTGGAGCAATGACTTTTACTAGATGATGTTATACAACTCTTATTAATAATACAATTAAAATATGCACAGGCCATTTAACTTGCCTATGTCATGTAGATATACATTTATATTCATAATATAATTTATATTACGGTTCGTATAATATTCATAGGTAATATGGAGATACACATTTAAGAAAATTTCAATATAATTATGATAGTAATTTATTTTTGCTTGTGTAAAAAAATGTTGTGTATGAGAAAACATCTCATCTCAGTATTCCGTGTCAACTTAGTCGCTTTAAATGCGACCAATATCAACCATACCTGGGCCTAAATTCTGCTATTTTATGTTAACGTACAAGCCACTGTCATTCCATTGACACGCTATTGAGATGACATCGGTTAAAATATTATATATTATTCTAATAACATAAATTTAGTGTCAATAGACTGTTGATTTAGTGACAATGGCTCATCAATAGTGATATTAATAATTTTCCATAAATGGCAACATATATAGAAAATTAAATATATAATTCCCGAACATTTTAAATTTTTTATTTATTTATTTGTTTATAACCAATAAGCTTACAGTTGTGGAACCAAAGCGCTTAAATGTTAACTTACTTAAACTAGTTTAATACAAAACATTACATAATCCATAGCTTTGAATAACATTTATAGTACAACAATTAACATAATTGACTGAAACACACCATTATTACCACCATATATTACCACCAATATCATAATTATATTCTAAGTAAAAAATTATGTTAAGACGAATTCAAGTGCAGTAGTACTCTTACAGACATTATATTTGACATCCCGATCTGAACACAATAGATTTTTAAGCAGTTCGATAGCTCTGACAGTGCAGGAGCAGTAGCAGCATGTGCTGAGCGCCACGTTGGTTCCCAATACGAACATGGAGGGATATAGAAATGGAAAATACCCATATATGCGATTGTAGACACTTCGAGCAAATTTGCACTATATTACAAAGACATCGACAACATTCACATCAGTGGCAGTTCAGTGACAAGTCATCGGGAGACTATTGGTCTTGTATAGTTAGTAGAATAAAACTATTTCGTGCAAAAAAGTGCAAAACTATTCCGATGACAGTCCATCGACAGTCTATTGATACAATATTAAAATATCAGAATTCGGGCCTAGTACCTTTGACGGTGTTTTACGCACTCGGGGTTTTTCAAGATAAAAGCGATAAATTTACACATATAACTGATTTAAAAATTTGGTATACTTCTAATAGTATAAAGAAAAATATATAAAGTTAATGTAGAAAACATTTGATTCAGTTGCGATCTATATATTTCAGCTGAAGCCTATATGCAACCGTGCTGGTTATTCAAACATTCTTAATAAACGTCTTGATATAGTTTTGATGTTTCACTTTTACAGTACATTAATCTGTCAGCTAATGTTACGTCAGTTAAGTTCTAAATTTCTGCAAAGTCTGGACAAATCCGAAAAAAATCATTAAATAATAAAGCTAGCCTTGCGTTTTGTGTATAACGACTACACGCCGCAAACTAAAGTTTAATTTATGAGAAATTAGCTCATAATACTATTATTGGGCCTTCTTAGCTTTGTAGTTGTATTATATCATTTTTTTTAAAAAGGTAATGTTCTCAAAAGTTTCAAAATTTAACGTTCTTAAAATTTTGCTAGCGAAATAGCAACTAGCAAAATAAAACTGATTTCTTTAAATATAACTTTTTAATTTCGTTTTCTTTTAATAGAACATAATTTGAAAATTTTATCAGAAATAATATTAATTATTAAACTAAAAATCTTTATGAAGCCATCAAATTGCGTCAATTGAAAATAAAGTAAAAATCTACCGCGCTCTTTCAGCGCTTTTCAAAGAGCGGACTTCAATAATAAAGTTGACAGTGAACAACTATGTAGGTATACAGTGTGCGTTCGATATTTGTCTACTCTAAGTTTGTTTACTGTTCAAGAACAGCTTTATGGTAATCTCGAAGCTTTTATAAAAATTGATGGAAGCAAAGGTTTATTAAACTATAGTGAAACGTACTATTTATTAAATTATAGTGAAACGATTTATCTTCACTTTTTTATTTGCGACCGTCATTAAATTTCTAACACAGAACAAAATCTTCGTCAAACTCAGTCATAACTCATAAATACTTTAAAATAAAATAGGTACGGCTAACAAGAAATACCAATACTTGTTCATTAAACTTGTACAAGAAAATACTAATTTTACCTAATTTTACATTTATATGCAAAGAGAATTCTTAAATAAAATATAAAGTGTACATGTAGAAGCTGCACTTCTGAGCTAATGCTATTGAAATTTGATTTAAAGGCTTAAAAAAGAAAATTAATGATAAAAGCGTATATATATCATAAATTTATAAATTAGACAAATATAACTACAATCCTAAGGAGCGAAACATCAAACATTAATGCATGAAGGGTACCTACGGCTGGCGAGCGTAGGTACCCTTTTTTGCAATACTACCTGAGTATTGCATTTATTTAGCAATTCAATTATGTAATTCTATAATCCAATAAGCGTACATGTATCAAAATCTGCTCTAATTTAAAGAAACTGTTTGCAACATTTTGTTTAAAGAAAAAGTTTAATTTATATTTCGTCGACTTAGCACATATGTACATAGCTGTCAAACCAAAATGTTTAACTTTCTAAGCTTACCTAGATAGGTGTCATCTCACAGAAACTTATCACATTTCAACAGGAAACTTCAAAAGACACAAAGCGCTGTCTCGATCACAAACTAATTAACGATAATACGAGTTTGGATTGATAACGATATCTACAGATAAGATACCCTACAGACGAAATCTACCAGTCAAAATTAGTAGTAGATGTAATTTCAGAACAACGACATGCTCGCCCAAGAAATAAGTGAATATCTGGAAATATTCAGTTCGGTACCTATCACAAAGCTCACACTCGTAATGCTCCGCAAGGCTCATAGCCATTTCCCCAGGCCCGGTATACTTAGCAACTTAAGCTAAAGTATGCCACATGTATCTTAACGTACAATCGTAATAATTACAGATATTATGTAAGCGATACCAGTGGGTGTACAGTCGTGTACAGTAAGGTTCGAAAGCCACGTATAGCGGTACAGCCCAAATACAGGCTGGTAGGAAATAAATAGGTTTATATTAAATAACGATAAGATCAGCGGCCGGGCTGTCAGAACGATTGCGCGCTCTCCACGATGAGACCACACGCCAAGCGGACCTAGTAACGCGAAGTTATTTCAATCGCTTCTAAAACTATGTAGAGCGTTCCGTGGAATAATAATTGTAGGCTATAGTTATCTGATAAACTTAGTATATGAGAACTGTTGAGATTTATTAAATGGAGAAAGTAGAACCAAGTAATATCTATCAGAGTGAAGGTCCTCCTGAATTTTGTTTTGACTTTATAGTAACACAAATAAAATAATGTAGTAATAAAATATTTCGCCCCTTTCAGTATTTAATGATGAACAATAATATATATATATATATATATATTCCAATTTATTTTCTATTTTTTAGTTTGGTTTTCTATAGAAAGCGTGTTTTTTAGTTTTTTTAAAGTTTTTTTTTTAAATTAGTGTATTGTCATCGGTCCTCGATATATCTACAAAGTTTGAATGAATTCTGACCGTTTAAAGTCAGTCAAAATCACGCCCAAAGGAGTCGGTTACAAACATACAAACAAACATACAAGTGAAGCTAATATAAAGCGTGTAAAAACCTTATTGTAGGTAATTTATATAAGTATTTAAAATGAATATATTGCTGCTTTATCTGTTGATCTGTTGATATGGTGAAAAAATCAAAAAAACAATTACTGTTTAGAAAAGAAAATTGATCTAATCACTAAGAATGACTCGGGTGATGCAATTTCGTGCTTATAATTTTTTTGCCCATGGGTAATCACTACGCTAACGATGCAGCGGTATTTTACAAGATCCGGCCTCTCATCATGAAATCAGCAGGAACTTAACAGGAAACCCAACAGTTCTTAGCCGCATATCAAACAATAAGCGGCTAGATCGTTACGTATCTACAGCAGGCCACGGATTTAGACAGGCACACGAAACACGTCATGCCACTTTCTGTTTATTAAACCACTCATTTTGTCCAGACCACCATAGAACCTAATGAAACTTAAATTAACAGAATTAGAACCATATGGATTGAATATGGAAAATCCATCTATATGAACAGAACTACTGCTTGATTTCTCATAGTAATAGAACCATTTGTAATTAGGGACTTAACAGTGATAATGAAACCATGAAACTATTAAAAAAAGACCTTGCAACGAAGATACCTAATACTTTTTTTGTAGTATAACTTCTAGAATAATTAGAATGTAGAATTAGAAAATAGATGAGACAGAAAACGTTTACAATTCTAATTAAATTTCTTTATGAACGAAACTTGAACAAGTCAATTGCAGCAGTCATTGTCAGGCTCTTAGATTCTTACCCCGTCAGGCCCAATAGGATGCCCCGTTACGAACCACCGATGGGCATCAATCCGTTTAGAATGAAAAAACCTTCGTCAAGTCATCATGCACAAGCAAGACCAGTTCACTAGTCTAACATATACAATCAGCTTAGGACAATATTAATATTATATGCTTAAACAAGAAATTAATTTACCCATACGATTTTTATTTCTTCTAACAAATAAATTTAAAACCTAATCTTTTCACCTGAAAACAAAATGAAACCTAAAGCCTTCATAAAAGGTAAAACAAACCAAAGTATTTAAAAAAAATCTATAAAAATACGACTTCGGACACGCATCTGGCTTAATCGTTACTATTATTAAAATTTATTCAAAAGGAATGATGAGGCACGATATCATAACAAAAACTCTAAGTCATAGCTTATATTTCGATTGCGTTGGCTCGTTTATAACTTAATTTAGTAAATAGGGATGCCACTGTGCAAAAATCCGATGGCTAAATGCAAATAGGTATAACTTTTCTTGTTGCACAATTCAGTTTTCAAGGATATTTAAATGTGAACCGACATAGGAAGTTCTAGTTAAAAATATAAACTACTCAGTAAATCGTGTCATTCCAACTACATATAAATTATTTAGGTCAGTTTCAAACGATTGCTCTTACTTTGAAAGTTTTTAAGAAGTGTAATTTCAAATTAATTTTCCATCAATGCCTAACTAACTACTACTACTAATTAAACCTGTTATTTTTTAAAGATTTAATCATTAATATTTTAACGATTTAATCACCTTATTTCATTCACCTAATTTCATAAAAGTAACATAGGTAAATGGTGTAGGATTATGTTCAAAAAACGAAAGTATAATCAAGTATTGTCACACTTTAAACTTTTTGAGTGTTGTTAACTACGAGCAAGTGCTCGTAGACAGTGTAAGACAAACATTCTTACAACGATAAAAATAAAAGAAGTCTAAAATCCAGTAGCAACCCTAAGCGAAACGAGCGCGAGTCGTTTACCTGCGCGGGCGCAAGCTAAACCGGTTCGCATGATCCTCCCCGCACCGCTCTCCTAGCACCCATCGTGCATAATATTTTTTGCTCCACATTGTAATGTTAAGGGGCCTCACAGTCGTGAGAAGTTAACCAACCATAAATGGCAGGTACAATCACTGTATAAAACCTCAGACAATGAATCTAGATGTTACATGTAAAACTACTAAAACTCCATGCATTTCCAAATATATCGTTATTATAACAGGTATCCTCTAATAAGTAGACATTACAGATTACACATTTATCGACATTGAATAATTTGGATGTAACATTTTATATTTTTATGTGTACTCGTATAGGTGTTCCTAATAGAGATCACCAGACCTGGTGGTCGAATTTCGACCATGCTTAATTGTTATGTTTTATGATGGTGACTAGAGCCTCAATTCTGCTATTCTAATATTGTACTAATAGCCTGTCGATGGAATGACATCGGAATAGTTTTGCACTTTTCGTATTCTACTAACTATGTAAGACCAATAGCCCCGATGACTTGTCACTGAACCGCTCCTGATACAAATATCGTCGATGTCTTTGTAACACTTTGGTAAACGGTACATTTTAAATTTGTAAGAAAATGATACGTTTAATTTTGCGGGTATGGAAATGTTGTTGATATCACCATTGATGACCTATATTACTATATCGACAGTCTATTGACACGTTGAATTTATGTAAGTAGAAAACTAATATTTTGACCGATTTCAATGACGTCTCCATGGCATCTCAATAGCGTGACAATGGAATTACAGTGGCTTGGCGTTAACATAAAATAGCAGAATTAAGGTCCAGTTTAGGTGAGCAGTCATTGCATAGACTTACTGTGTCGTGATAGGTCAACTCACATACTGGACTCCTGCAACTATTCGTAGTTGTTATCACTTATTTTTGATATGATATTGATAACACATATTAATTGAACATTACAACTTTCGTCACTTCTACGCATTCCTCCGTAATTTTTAAAAAGGGAAAAAAGGCGAAATTTACTTAAAAAGGGATACAAAGCTGATGACTGTGACAGATAGATTTATAATTTGATCTCTAAGATAACTAATATGTTACATACAACTTTAGTGTTTTGTTTAGTTAAACCTTTTTATCAGCAAAAAAACTCAAGTTTCCTATTCAACACTGATTTTTATGTCCTCACAAATGAGGCAATTTACTTACAAGTAAGTAAATCCGATTATAATTTATGGACTCACATAAAAATAAGCCGGTTATTAAAAAGGAGAATAAATTCACCACTTATAGATAAGTGCTTGAACGGCCTTCAAATAAAATTGCTTCTTTATAAATAACATAATCAACTAACAAGAGATCATTGTAACGATTATCGCCCGAATGAAATATAATTGGATTATTATCTCAATTTATTCTCATCGACTATTTTATTGCCCATTAACACTGTGTAATGTATGTATAATACGACTTTAGAAACTATTCAGAATAAGATTTCTAAATTTAGATTTTCTTGAGAAAATATAAATTTGTTTTTTAATAGAAAATGAATTCGTAATCCGCTCGGGAGGTCTAGAATTAAAAAAACGGAAAGGTCCCGAGGTAATATGTCAGTAAATCATCGACATTTCCAATTTAGATTTAAAGTTTACCTGAATAGATTAAACGCTAAAATTCGCTAAATGGCAACTTGATTTTTATCCCAAGGATATGTACACCTTTGGCAGCAGTTCACGTTTCTAACATTTATTATAACTCTATTTTGCTTTGTAGTTTAGTCATTTAAACTCGAACTTGAGCACCAGTTGCGAAAAGTTCGAAAACCCAGTGCATTGTTAAGGCTTTCAAACTAAACTCATTAGTCGTAGTCGCAGTATGTCTCTGTTTCTTTATTGTAGAGCATGTACTCGTACATAGGTACACATTGAATTTCTTAATGAACTTTAATGTAATTAAATATACCGTATCATATGAACATTTTTCGTCAACATCTTCCTACAAGTCAAATGAATACCGTCTGCAACATGAAGACCGACTTGAATGTTACATTTTGTTTAAAATAATAACAAATAAATATCCTCATATTGAAATACATTTCAGTTAAATCGATATCTACTCTTGAACACACTTAAATATAAAATTTAGTTATCATTTCAGTCTAATAGGGTGGTTCCAATTTTATCAGATTAGCTCGACCGTAAAAAGAGCGAGTGGATCCAACTTCATTGCCATGTTTCACCATATTGTTTTTTTTAGTATTATTATATTTATAGTAGTATTGACAGTCCAGCAAATAAGAACCAAATGAGTTTAACATGCTTACGTTACGTTAATACACTTCTGCTTTCCCCTTCGGCTTTATTAAAACATCTCATAAGTTAGTTAAGTGTAAAGTGACGGAAAAGAATAGAAGCGCCAAAATTGTGATTTTTGCAGTTGTGTGAAATCTTGACTTTATACTTTCCTCGAGATAACAAACTAGGGTATTTACAAGGAGCTCAAAACGTGTAATCGCTAAGCTAATTATAATATGTTAAAATTCATGTCCCTTATCATCGGATTGGGCGTATGGTTCAACGTGACGTTACTTTTATGAAAATACACCCAGTCACACGCAGTCACAAATAGGGCACGGATATCTATGCAACAAAGGAATCACCTTTATCAATTCCAGTGAAGCACAGGCTCATATCAGTTTATAGCAAAAATACTAGTATTTCTAATATAATACTTTCTTTATGCTCACTCGTCACTGAGGAATGTTTGTTCCATACTAATGACGCCGAGTTGTTGCTCATCCTAGCCTAGACGGCCGTAAAGAATTCGGCATTGACTATTTACCGCATAAAATTAAATATTTACTAAGACAAATGGGAGAGTGTAAGGTTACTAGTTTACCTACCGGCTGATGCAGGTACTCACTGATCGGGAGAGGGCTGATCCCGAGCGTAGAAGACGTCGGCGGCGATATCAACCGTCACCGCCGATATTATCTACTGATACCGATATTATCCATGTTTAAAATGTACATAGTAAAATATACACACATGGTATGGAATGGACAGTTAGACCTTACGTACATTGATATTTTTTTACGCTACAGTAGCAAACAAACACTAAGTCAACTGTGACTTGTCTGGCCAACGAATTCCTAAAGCTTAAAGGCACTCTAGCGATTTCATTACTGCCTTGTTACAGTGCAAACTAGATAATCAAAGTTTTCCGTAAAACAGATGAAGGGACGTACCTATTGTTGTGGGTTGTATGGGCCGACACATACGCAAAAAAAAATTGGAGTAAAATTATTTCTTTTAATTTTTAAATTACCACTAGTGGTTAATACCTAGTCAGTAAAGTAATTTTAAATAACAACAGTAGGTTTAATTTATTACCTTCAAACTTTGTAAAGACAATAAAAGTGGTCCGAAGAATTATGAAAAAAGTAACAAAACGACGAATTAATTCTTACTTAGGTGTTTTAAAACTTTTATCATTGCCGGTAACTTGATGTTGCTAAGGGTGAATAAAAGATGATAAAATATGTTCACCGCTTCAGTGTTGAAAATTTATTGTGGCTAAAAATAGATCACTACAATGGTCAATACCTGAGTCTATGAATACTATGAACATTTGTAACACAAATCTTTAAAACATTGAAATATTTGCAAAACCCATAAAAATGTTGCAAGACCCATAAACCCAAATGATTTCAGTTGATTTGAGGACAAAGATAGGTAATCTAATAATAATAACTGTTTTAGTACCTAATATCCCTCAATATTTAAATAAGTATAAAGTACTGAAAGTGTATACCTACCATATTAAAGGACAATGGCAGGTCCCCATACATAATTTTATTTGAACTGAAATGTTAGCGTTTAAATATCAAAAAATCCTTAACACTGGAGAATTTATTCTTGACCATTCTCATATCAAAATTACTTGCGAAAGAAGTCTAGGAAAAAAGATATTGGATTTTGAATGTTTCGAGGTTAAGTACTAACATATTGTTAATGTTTTGTTTGAAACTAGATGGCGTTGTGTGTCAGATAGCCGAAAATATTATTTTCATTATTATTACAGTATATGAAAAAAATAAAATAAAAGCATAACATCTATTCGAGTTTAACACTAAATTAAACAAAAATAAAATAACAAACGTGGTGAGTCCGGAACTTGACAGGATCTAAACCACAGATTAAGAGATATGTACTAAACGACGACGTATCGACATTTTGAAAATATCGATGTATGTCTATTTATGTGCCGTTATCAAAGACAATGTATTTTTCTCATCACACTGTGTAGTGGAAAATAACGTAACTATATTCTATTTCTTTAGTGTGTTTAAAATCGTTTAAAGAGAGTCAAAAATATTTTAAATCATTTCTAATTATGTTGATTCAGTCACTCTACCGTACGAGTCAAGACGTGGGCAGAAGCAAATTCATAATCATAATAGTGAACCTTCTGTAAATATTTCAGCCAAAGCTATAAGAATCGATTATCGATAAATTGTTCCTTAATATAATATTGCCACCACGCATCCCTAGTCAGTTATACGTGATGGCGAATCTGACATTACGTACTTAGGTCAAATAAAATCTTCAATAATATCTTATCTCTTATAAGACTTATACAACACATGGTGGTGTAATGATAAATCATAGAAAAAAAATTGATTAAGTTTACTGTGACTCGATTTTTTAAACGCTTAAGTTTTAGGTAAATATGTTTCTGCCATTGTTCTTTCTTACTTTATTCGTCCGTAAACTGGCGTTCTAACAATTTATTTTGGATCACATAATCCATAAATAAACCCTGAAAACAAGAAATTCTGTCTTCATTCCGTCGGCATTCGTTTGTTTACAATTGTTTGGTATGTTTTTTATTCATTTATGGTATTTTTACGATAGTCGTAGAGGGTGACTGTTCTGTTTGAGACTAGTTATTTATGTATATGTATATGTACGTGCCTTATTTGTTTTCTTTGCCTGGTTCGTCATGTCTCGACTTACCATTTACATAAGTTTTCGTGCCGAATGACTCGGGATTTTTCACTGTTAAACTTTTAACTGGATACTTATTATTCTTAATATCTATTCAATATTTTTTTCAATTTTTAATTACGGATTAAGAATACGGATTGTCACCACCCCCATTCATCCCGTGGGTGTCGTAAGAGCCGACTAAGGGAGCAAACTGTGCAGGAAAACAAAACTGCAAAGAGAAGGATAACTTGACACAAACCCTATACCAACCCGTCTGGCCAGCGTGGTATAGTAGGCCAAAACCTCCTTTCTAAGGAGAGGCCTATGTCCAGCAGTGGGCTATTAAAGGCTGTTGATGATGATGATTTTTCTCAGTAACTCATTATGTGCGCAACACACAAAAATAACACGTAAGTATAATAATAAGTAACGCCAATTACAGTTTTAAGTATATAATAAATATATGTATAAAGATGTGAGAAACCATTACATATAAGAGTTCTGACATCTACTTGCCTATCTATAAGACACATCAAACACCTTAGACAAATATTTGAATTGTAATAATGGGATATTTGGCCTTTCACATGACGCTGTGATTAATGAACTCGGACGATGAACTGCTTCAACGTATTTGAGATACCTACATGATAATTAATGCATACAAGAGCTGAAACTAAGTTACCAGATAGGTACGCCAAACATGTTATGACTCACCTCTGTGGTGTCTCACGCGATGATGTGACACCGGTCGACAGCACGGTTGTTCCTGATAGGCAGTCCATGAGTCTGCCAACGCTGTTGCCAACATAGCCCACAGCACCCCAGCAGTCCATTGTCTACCAAGTCCCATCATGATTGGACAAGTCTTACCTATTCACACACATCCAGTACGCACACAATCCTACACCTTAGTCTCGTAACCGTACATCACAGCTCTCATCAGTCAATCAACGTATAACTTGTACAGTACCCTCGTACGTATCGCTACCCTCTAGTCAACAAATCCGGAAAACTTCAACAATGTTCTGTTTACATTACGCACACCTAAACTGTTATCGGTAAGATTATGTTTCCGTTCACATCATTCGAGTTCAACGGACTATAGTGATTAATCACTGCGATTCTTGCCGCGAGGCTGTTATCTCACATCGAGTTATAATCTCTTCGTGAGGGTTTACTTCGTTTCGCTCGCTTGATTTATTAGTTGGTAAAGAAGTACGTTACGATCGTGGTAACGTAATCGTCGGCGGGCGACAAAACTGACGTGCGCCACCGGCATCGCAACGACGAGAACTGACTGAAAATGTTTCGAGTCAACGCGACGGACCGGCCCCGGCTGGAACCGGCACACGTGAGACAACAGCTCTACCGAAGCTTGTGGGCGCCTTCTAGTCGTGCCTAGAGCCGGTGTGCGTGACAAAGACAGAAAGAACTCGACATGAGTCGAGCCACAAAGCTCCAAGCGAATGAAAATGCTCGCTCCACTCGTTTAAGGAAAAGTTGTAAGTTAAAAAGTTTTGATAATTTTGCCGATCCGGAGCCGCTTCAATTCTTGCGGGGGAGATTTGACTGCGTATTGACCCTCGGTATCGTTACGAACATATTGTAGCGGAGGGATGACCCTCTATATAAATTTACCTAATTTATGTTTTTGTTAGGATACGCATGAAGAACTTTTATGTCTATGGGCACGCGAAAGGAAGTCACCAATTTTTTTTATGTACTATATATTAATAAGTAAGTTAAGTTAAGTAGTGTAGTAGAGTATGAGTCACGAAGACATACACCATCGCGTGTCATGAATCAAAGACTTAATTGTAAACAAGACAGCATGAAATCTTTAGAGATACTAATTTGCATAAGTTATAATTGGCTGAGTTATTTATGTTCATGAAGATATTATAAATTAATATGTACCTTTGCAGTTAAATTGAAAATAGACTAACATAATTTTACAGTGTAAGAATTATAAGAGCAGGTATATCTATACATATCCAAGATCGTTACTGTTGCTTCAACATATTGTATTTTTTCATTATTTGAACGAAGTTCCTTATCGTTACACGACCCCCCCCCGTGTGGGAACCCCATGTTCCCTCTGCTCCCTGGAAGCGAGCGCGCTTCGCAACGCGCTCGCCGCCACCCCGGCCTGCTTCTGCTAGGGTGACAGATGGACTCATCCCCAGGCCTGCGCTTATGAAGGACGGAGGTCGTTCTGCAACCTCCGGCGCCTGAGTCGCCTGCGGTACCTAGCCCGTTCCCGGGCCTGGCGGGCCGGGAGAGTCCTAAACCTCTCCCGGTCCCGCTTCGCCGTCTCCTTCGCGAGCATAACTTGCTCGCAGAAGGAGACGGCAGAGTTCCACGCACTCTCGCTCCGCACGATAGCCGCAATCAGGCTATCGAGCAAGAGAACTCCCACTCCGATGGCCGCCACGAGGTCTCGCCTCTGCTCAAACCACGCCGGGCACTCTGGCCACGGTCCACGGTCTGGCCATCGCAGTGGTGGCACTCAGGCGTTGGCTCCTTGCGGATCAGACACAGTTGATCCCCGAAAAATCCTTTCCCAGTGATCACCTGCGTCAGTCGGTATGAGAGGGTCCCGTGACGCCTCTCGAGCCAATCCTCCATAACGGGTCTTACAGCCGCAATGACGGCGTGCCCGGGCTCTTAGACACCTCACGCCGTTTAATTTTCAGTAAAAAACAACAATAAACACAATTCAACACTGTTAAAACTTAATATTTATAAACGGACCAGTAAAATAAGATAAAATATTTAAACTAATAACATTAACCAACTAATTATATTTCATGACCTTGATCTCAGAATAAAAGATGTTTATAAAATAAAGAAACATGTAGATATTTCTGTTGACGATTAATGTACCTTGACAAACCTGCATTTAAATTATTCCTTGTTATTATCCTAAATTTAAGAGGAAACTTGTTAATAACTTCTCAGACAACTTAATAAATAACTATTTATCGAATTTAACTTTGAGCTGACCGTGATTAAGGGTGTAGGGTTAGCTTTATCAATTACTTAGCTGCTCTGCGGAGAGTTACTGAGCCCTTCACTCCTTGCCGCCGAGCCAGGCAGTAAGTTCTGCCACCCTGCTCGACGTTAATTAATCTTAAATAACTTAATTATAGCAGAAACCCTTTAACAGAATTCGATAAATATTTTATTAGTTTATCTAAACTAGTGGAGTTACGTCCACGCTTTAATTATGTTCATACATCAACTTAAATTGTTTTTTGAAACTGTATTTACATTTAAACCATATTTAAATTAAAACTGCATTTTTTAAGTAGGTTATTGTTGAAAAATATCTGATGTTAATTACTATAGTTTACATCGCAATTTAATTATACAGATAGTTAAGATAGTAAAAAGGTCCAAAGGAAAAATTAAGTCCACGTAATATTGTATGTAATTGTTTTAAAATACCTTTCGATAAACTTTTATCTAATAATATTTTTTTAGTATTTTTTATTTTATTTTTAAACATCATTAGTAAAAAAAAGAATCGAAGACATCTCACCAGTACAGCGGTCTAATAATTACGTTGTGGGCCACCGATATAAAACTAACTTATGCAGAAGTAAGAACATTCTGGGTTCAGCGGGTACATTCATAAGATGGACGGAGATCTAAAACGTCGCGGCCCCATTTTCATCAGTTCTTCAAGTTTTTCAATAAAAACTTTCGAAGGCGTCCGATTTACATACGGTATGGATTCATTTATTTTCCAAAAAGATTTTTCACTTAAAAGTGAAGAAGGTTTTCGGTATCCATTAGAGGAGAAAGGTCGCACTCGACTCACTCCCACAGAGTGCCCGACATCGGCCCGCCGGCACCCATCGGCCACTCCAATTACAATATTTTAAATGGCATTTTTGTTAGAACGCCCTTTTCTGAACCAATAGCTCCAATTTCGCAAATTGTAATATCTGACAGAATTAGAATACACTAATATACTTTCGAATAAATTGTCTATTCAAATATCAGGTGTCGCTTCTTGAAGAACTTTTAGGGCTTTCTTTCAAATACTTCTGTAAGTAGACACTAACTAGATATGGAGTCGTTTTATTTATTACTACTACAAACATTTGCTTTTAATATATAATTTAAAAGAAATTCATGCGCCATTACCAAAAGGACGAGGATCTTTGTAAATAAAAATTTAATTTATTTATTAGTAAAAATGGATACGGAAGGGTATCTCATTTAAATCTGTACAAACCCTTTAAGAAATACTGTTAAACAATTTACAACACTGTAAAACCGTGTGGTGAGGTGGAAGAATACAGTGTCACCACCCCTATTCATCCCGTGGGTGTCGTAAGAGCCGACTAAAAAAAAAACTACGCAGAACAACAGCACTGCAGAGAGAAGGAAAACTTGACACAAACCCCATACCAACCCGTCCGGCCAGCGTGGTATAGTAGGCCAAAACCTCCTTTCTAAGGAGAGGCTTATGTCCAGCAGTGGACTATTAAAGGCTGTTGATGAAGCTTAGAACAACCAATCAAAAACACCACACTAGTATGTACTTAGATATTTTTTAATATACTCGTAGAATTATTCATTCATACACACTGAGTGGAAATCGAAACGCGAGGTATGCCCTTGCACTTTAAGGCACTACCGCCGCACCACACACTATGTCATCAATCTATAATAAAGTCATCTTCAATAACTTATTGACACTTCACCAATAAATTAGTTTCAGGGTTTTCTTCTTTTTTTTCTTGTTTCAGGTCTTTCGTCACCCACGGGATGAATAGGGATGGTGACACTCTGTATCGGTACTCTGTATTGTATTAGCAAAGAGAAGGTGTGACCTGCCTATTAGAATAAAATGGCCGCTAAATTTCTTACCTCCTTTATTACCAGCCAATAAGAAGGCCAACGTTAATAGTTTAATCTAACTAATTCATTTTAATTTACTATATTCGCCAGTATAATTTTAACCTTTGCGTTGTTCACATCATTTTTTAAATGACTTCACATTCTTGCGATCACAAATTTCCCTAAAACTAAGTACGAACAATTTTCTTTACTTATGTTTTCTACCAAAATGGCACTATTTTTTTACACTAGCAACAAAAAAATAGCGCTAGCAGTGCCACTAATACTCCGCCATTTTGTAGCGCTCCTTTTTGTGCCAATATACTATACCAAATACTGTCATTTTGGTGAAAAAAAATGACTATTTTTAAAAACAAAATTTTTGTTTCATTTCATTACGAATGCTTTCCATTTCTATTCTGTCACAAAAAAATTATCGTGAACGTCTTCCACGTGAATAATTATTATTCTGTGAGGTGAAGCATGGCAGTCACGCTAGAGGAATGTACCAGAATCCTAACTTTTTTGGAACTTAGGCGGAGCCAGCGTGAAACAGCCAGAAACATTGGTGTATCTTTGTCGACTGTTCAGCGGATAGTCCAGCGGTACCAAGAGACCGGATCACACCTTAGAAGACCAGGAAATGGCAGACCAAGATGCACAACGGCCAGGGAAGACAGACAACTGGTGGCTACAATGCTCCGAAATCGTTTTCAAACTGCTGTTGGTCTAAAAACTCACTTTATTCGCTTTGGAGGTGGCAATTTAAGCGCTCAAACAGTAAGAAGACGTCTTGCTGAAGCAAATTTGAAACCATTGAGGCCCGCAAATGGCCTCAAACTGGAACGGGGACATCGAATTGCAAGACAGAGATACGTGCGCGAGCACCTAAACTGGACACTAGACGATTGGTCTAGGGTAATGTTCACGGACGAGTCTAAATTCATGCTTTATAAGCATGATGGTAGGCAGTTGGTGTACAGAAGACCAGGGGAGCGCTTCCATCAAGCGTGTGTGGAGGAAAAAGTGGCGTACGATGAAGGCTCCGTACAACTTTGGGCTGGGATTTCTACTGAGGCCCGCACCGAGCTGGTACTCATTCAAAATGGAACTCTAAATGCCGAGAGGTACGTGGAAGAGATCCTCAATGAACATGTAGGTCCTCTCATGGCCAGGATGGACCGGCATGGCATATTAATGCATGATAATGCGCGTCCACATACCGCCAGAATTGTACATGACTACCTTGAAGAGGTCGGTATCGAACTCATGCAGTGGCCAGCGCGAAGCCCGGACTTAAACCCCATCGAGCACGCCTGGGACGAGCTTCAGAGATGCGTGAAAGGTCGAAACCCCCCACCAATCACGCTTCCCGAGCTCAGACAAGCACTGGTGGAGGAATGGGAAGGTATTCCTCAACACCGGCTCCGAAATTTGGTGTACAGCATGCCTAATCGCCTGGAAGCTGTCAGAAGAGCTCGTGGAGGCAATACAAAGTATTAAATGAAGAAAGTGATGAAAAACAGCAAAAAACAATCATAAGAAAATGTAATCTTAAGAAAAATATGACTACTTTATTTTTTTTTTAATTTAGAGATAAGAGTTAGAGTTTAGATTTAAGTTTTATTTTATTTTTTATCTGTATAATTAAATTCTCAATTGAACAGTCTTCGTTTCATTAGGATGGCATACGTAGTTCGGGAGATATTCGGGTTTATGTGACTGACCCCTTATTTTTGGAACCGAGTTTATGTATCTGCATGAATTCTGAATAGATTATTTCTATTTTCATTTCGCAATTTCTTTTTCATTTAAAACAGTAAATCCTTTATTTCTTAGGATTAGGTTTTTTATAACCTACCCTTTTTTTAAATAATATGAGAAAGCTGTGCTTATACTGTATGCAAGTTTAGAAAGTATTTTTGTGAAGTCAGATTTGCTTTTCAATGAAATCAAGTCAGGACCAAAGAAAGAAACATTAAGTTTAGTATTTCTGAACCAAAGGCAATATTTGATACACCTTAAAGAATAGTTAATGCATTGTCTTTTTTTACAAATACAGTCACGCTAAAATATAACAAATTACAAACATATAGGTGTTCAAATGAAGGTACTTGACAAATAGGTAGCACCTACAGCGACAGGTTACATTAGATAACACCTGTGAAGAGAACATGATCACGATACGAAAAACCGAAGTGTAAAACCATGTATACACATACCGGGGCCATACTGTAGACGATAAGCGACATGCGACTTAAGTCTAAATGTCGGATGTAAGTCGAATTGAAAAATGGAGACCTAAGATGAACATGACATAGATTATACAGACGTTTCAGACAATGAAAAACTGTCAATGCTCGAATTGAGAGATTACCTAAAATGTATAAAGTGACGTTTAGTGTTTTGTGGTCAGTTTAATACCACAAAGCTTGGCCATACGGGGGTGTTTACTTTGCTGATTTTGATTATTTTTTATTTACACTTCCTACATTACAACTTGCACGAGGCGGACTTAATGCTACATCGCATTATCTACCAGTCAACCTTAAGATGGATGATAGATGGTTGGTAAAGTATTCCTTATATATATTATAATTAAACACATTTATAACATAATTTATGAACAAAATTTAGAAAATATACCATAATCTAAGCCCATTCCTTATCTCCGAAACTACTTTTCTCACAATTATGAAATTTTAATACATCAAATAGCTGTTTGCTTATAGATTACAGGAAAACTTATAACAACTCTATGGGCTTAAAATATCATAGTTACAAACTTATGTTCCGTTAAACTCGCACTC
Source organism: Arctia plantaginis (assembly GCA_902825455.1). Lineage (NCBI taxonomy): Eukaryota > Metazoa > Arthropoda > Insecta > Lepidoptera > Erebidae > Arctia > Arctia plantaginis. The sequence goes on from CADEBD010000300.1 coordinate 12,472,426, forward strand.
TGCCCGTTGTTTGCGTATCAATTTGAAATTAAATAGGTGCCCAAGTTCTTGAGAACCAAGACTTTTAGTCATCTATTTCAGAAACGACTCACTATTCGGTATACCAGACGTTAAATAAAAATACCGGTAATAGAATAATGACCATAGTATAGTAGTATTCATTGAGAGAGAGAGTCTACCAGTACCAGTTTTCTGGACTGTCTCTTACTAGAAATATATACCTATTATTGTTTTATAAAGTACGCTATGGATAATTTATGTATTTAGATGAAATATTGTATTTATGTATTTAACGGGCAAATTGTGTCATGTAGGTGTGTGTGAGATTCTATGATGGTATGCGTGAAAATTTTTAATGTTTATTATGACAGCTACAACATATCTGAAAAATACATCAACAGTGGAAACAACCTTAGTAGCCAGTAAGTCAGGTTTATAAGAAGACATTATGTTTAGTATTAGCGGTCCTTATTCAACACATTTTATTAATTTAAAAATAATTATGATATGAAAGAATAAAGCTATCACTCCAGCTGCGAGTACAGATTTATGTGTTATTTTATATTCTCGTACAGACATATTATTTTATGCACACGACAAATAAACATAAACACATAGTACTAAACTAACTGATTACTTCGAATTCACTTAAAATAAAACACAATATTTTTAACATGTATATAGCATGCAACAATGTAAAAACTTGTTGCAAGGAGATCAATCATTCGCAAACTGCAAACGGGTCTCATCACAAAGCAGATGCTGGGAGGCGTGTCTTTAGTTCTGGACGAACAAGGCTCGAGGGGTCAGGGGGGCGGAGATAATTGATGAAGTCGACGCAAGACCTCGGTGCGGTTAATCTCCACCCGGACACCTTCGACAGGACAAACTTTATCTACTCCCAAGGCGACGAAGAGGTCACCGCTTAATTTTTCTCGGAATGAGAAAAAGTATTAACACTTTTTATTACCTTTCCTTTTACAAAAACCTCCACATAGAAAAGAAATGCTCGAAGTATAAGAGAATACGAAAGTATAAAGTCTTATTATCCCAATTACGAGATCTCGACTCAAGGTCCCGTGGAATCATCCATTTTGCAGTAAAAACAACATTGTTTTCGAGATTACACACACTCACACCGAATTTGTTTAGTATCACAGACACAGTAACAAAGAGAAATAAATACAAAGACTTACATGTAACTTAGAATGGAAGAAACCGTAAAGTGGGTATTCATTAAATACTTCAGAAGCTCATTACTGCACCAAACGTTCGCCATTCATTCGTACTCTAAACAATCGCCACTGACGATCCGTCATTATTTAACGGCCTATTGTGTTCGCATTCTCAATTACAATAAAAATCATTTTTGCATTGCAATACCAATTAAAATTCTTTTGAAAAAGAATTTCTTGGCAACTATAATAAGTGAAAACCTGAATGCGACTTTCCTAAAATAGATTTAGTGTTGATATATTTGTAGTTCGTAAACAGGAAACAAAGAATAATATCGATAAAACTTCTTAAACGTGTGTTTATTTTTTATCGCCAACGTTGGTTTTTGAAAGTCAAAAGAAATCTACTATCATTGAGATGGAATTGTTGAGACCAGAATGATACCAATTTATAAGATAAAGAATACTCTTTATCTGATCGTCTTAAACAAATTTAAATGATATCCTTTTAACTCAATAAACTAACAAATTTAATATTTGCCTAGACTGTTAGCCTAGTGATTAGTGGTTCTAACTGCAAAGCACTGCATAATTCTGTGATGAGCACGAGTGTAATTTATCTATTATTATGTTTGTATTAGAAATATATAAGTATGTTTATCAGCAGTCTGGATACCATAGTACATGCCTAGTTTATTATTATTCATAAAACTGATTGTATTAACCAATTAAAAAACCTTAAAGTTTGTTAAAATTGGAAAACAAAATATAAGACATAAATATGTCAAAAGTTAGAAACAACATTTCTATTATACCCAAATGTTTGATCCAATAATTTGGAGTTAAGTTATTAAAATAAATTAAAAGTAAAAAAAATTTAAAAACAAGCTTTTTTCAGTTTTTCTGAGCAAGTCCTTTCATTTGATACACATATTGTAGGAGTGCATTAAAAATAAATAGTCCGCCATCTTGAGTGTTCTGCTACTCGTATGTTGGATTTAGAATGACGTCATACAACCATGCATTGTCATCCAAACTAAACTTGTACTAAAATTTCAGCTTAATCCGTTGAAGATATCTGCTTCAAAATTGCTTCAAGATTCCACACAAACAAAAATAGTTACATATATTGCAAGTTAATAAAAAGCTTGTAATAAAACAAGGAACAATGTGAAATGCACCTTTGCGCGACATGTGAATAAAGATAGTAATATTTTATATCGCTTCAGAGGTGGGTTCGAGTCGCGGTTAACGATATTTACATGACTAATGGCCAACAATTTTACATAAAAGTGCAAAAGTGACTGAACTTAGGCACACCACACCAGTGAAGTGGTCCAATTTGCATGTTTTATGCAACAGCGAGTGATGCGGCCGCGGACACAGCACGCGCATACAGGTTCTTTGAAATTTTTATATGCTATTTCCACAAATCGGCCGTCGGTGAATTTTATGAGAAAGCAGCGCTGTGTAACCGTGTTGCGTAGTTTTTTACCTTTTTTACTATTTTGCAATATATGTTCGTACCGAAAGCAATATTCGTGATGCCACTGGTTCTGTTATTTTCATTTAAACATTTAATGTGTCATTCAAAACCTTAGTTACAAGTTACCTTTTTTCTTCTTTATTTTTAAAGCGAGTATCACATCCTTTCTCATCAACTTGATGTTTCCTGACAAAATAGAGCCACTTGCAGTTCTAAACATGAATATCTGTTTATCTGAACGACATTATTATTTCTGACCACATTATTATTTTAGTTTTGATACATATACTCGTATATGACTAACACGCTAAGATCTCACTAAACCAGATAAACTGGCGTAACTTTATTATATCCTATTAAGCCGAGCTGCCTAGGTATGAACTGGCTGCTAACACGGTTGTCGATTAGTGTGGCTTTGGTCAGTTACTCATTGTGCCCATTAGCGTATCGACTAAAATAGTATGATGATATATCGAAAAATCTAATTGTATTATTACCGTATATGCTTTATGGCTACATTTGCCATTTATAGTTTTAAAACAGAGTTTGTATTTAAATATTTTTTACAAATTACTATGGTTATTGTAGAATTAAACAATAGCCTAGAATATGGAGAGCAGAATAGCAAATTACAGCACTAAATTCTTAGGAAAAGTAGAGCTTGTTTGTAAAGAACATAGTGATTGTTGATTTTCTATGTATGAGAGACACTTCAACCTATTGCCGTCCACTGTAGAACGAAGCTCTTCCCCAAAGAACGCCATCTCGGTCTTGGTCTTATGCTTTCTAAGTATACTATATATATAAACTCTATTTTTTATTTGGTGTAATTTATGATAGACTTCCAAAAGAAAGAGGACGAGGAGAGAACATTAAACAAACTCCTTTATCACAACTCCATACGGTAAGAAGCACTGAACATTAAGAAACCTTATGTATATCGGGAGAAACTCAAAACTTAAAATTCTACGTAAGTTCGTTTCTAAATAAGATTCTTCTCCGCAGTTTCTTAGATATAAAGTATGTATAAAGTGTAACTGTCACAATACGTGTTGTGATTCCCGGTATTTTTGTTTTAAATTTAACGGTGGATGTAATCGAAAACCATGCACGATCGCAACAACCATCTTTAACAGAGAAACCATCGCATGAATGCAACACAAGCTAAATTGCATTGTTCGTTTTATTGCAAGTGCGGATGGCGTGGCTCCCGCCAGAATTATTTACTATGTTACAGCACATGCACTTTATTCCATTCGTTGATTTTAATATTGAAATCTTTCACTTTATTTTGCTTTAAATTTCGGATTTATAATACGTCTACAAATAACACTCAATTTGTATATTTATTGACGATATAACAGGAAAATTAACGAATTGATTTGGATTTTATAAACTTTTGGCAGTATGCTTGTTGACTCACAGTGATGTTAAAACATTTTCATTGCATAATATTGTGTTTTTCGTGCCTAGTATAGAATTCAACCTGGACTCCGGATAAATTGATATGGAAAGGTAAATTGAAAAATCTTTAAGAGCAAAATTCCCTTGTCACGTAGAAAAAAAAACATTATTATGTTAGTAAGGTATTATAGGTTACCGGCAATAAATGTATATCCTCTTGGCGCTCTAATCGATCAATCACCAATATATCAGGATTATTGGCAACAATAGTCCTATTAGTGATAATAAAGCACTTTCAGTACAATGCTGCGCTACGTATTTCAGGAACTGAGGCGGGATATCTTTAGCACCAAATCTGAACAGTTATAAGGTTATACTTAAGAGCAAGTTGCAGATGGACTATCCTGGTCACTTCATTTTGTCTACACAACTTTTCTTCGCGGCACTGTGGGACTAAGTTATAACTTGTTCTTCCGAATAAGTCACCGAATCGTAGGCAGGTGTCAATAGATCTACATCTGACCCATTTAAGACCAAATCAAATGCATTGTTAATAACTTAACAAATTAATTAAATCAGTGACCTTTATTTCGCTATAGAACGAATATTTAAATAAATTATAGTTTAACAAAATCACGCTTTTATTTATTTATTTACACTTTATGCACAAATGTGACAAAGGCGGACTTAATGCCGTAGACATTTTCTCCCATTCAACCTTGGGGCGATGCCATGTTTAGCTCCTAAACATGGCAGATGCACAAAATAAATTAAAAATGTGATGTTATGAAAAATATAGGATTTCATATACCCATAGTACTTTAATTAATTATAATAGAATAATTTTTAATAAATAATAAAAACTCGACAAACCTTTAAATAGGTTTGTCGAGTTTTTGGCGTCCATCCCGAAAGGGATCAGGATGACAATATGGGTGTAATATGTTTAGTTCGGCTAACTACAAATGTCCGTATGGTGACGGATTAAGAATACGGACAACCTTGCAACAAACCCTTTTTTTTTTTTTTAACGTGTGGAAATCCCCTCGGAGCGTCACCCCACCGGGGTTTGCGGCGGGGTGGTGTGTCGGACTCGGACCGACTAAAACCACACGGTGTGCCACTCTGCGCCTGTAATAGGAGGGATCCGGGAACAGCCCACTTCCCTTCGCGGCACCGTGCGACTAACGTGTGGCTTCATGTGCTAACAATTTAAATATTGTTTTCTGTTTTTTCTGCGACTAGTTTTCGGCTTGCGGGCGGCTAAAGGTTGTGTATAGTGTTTTAAAGAAAGTCAGTAAGTTTTTATTGTTTTTAAACAGTAATATAGTGCTGAATTATTTTATTACGACTATTGGTGAGTAAATTTATTTTCTTTCTAAAAGTGGGTAGGAGGTATCCTTTGTTTATATTGATTTTTCTCTGCGTGTTATTTATTTTTAAACCTGTTCCTTTTGAAATTGTTGTTTGGTGTGTCTTTGTTTGTATATGTCGGTCGTTAGCGAGTTGCCGGACCCCGGCGGTACAAGTGAATTTCTAACACCAACCGGGAAAAGGACATTTATCGAAATGTCACCTACGGGTTTCTCGCCGAAAGACAGTAGCCGTAGGCGCGTTATTAATTCGGACTTAAGTGATAATGTTTTGTCTCCTACCGGTCGTGATAACTGTGGGGAGTACAACTACTGGGACTTAGTATCACAGGCCACTGATTATTTGGCAAAAATTAATGAATTAGTTAATGATCAGGGATCTCGGATGAATGTAGGTAATAAAACGGCGATTATGGATATTACTCAACGAATTACCGGTATCGTATCTTTGTTAGCAATAAAATCCTCTAGCAACGAAACGAAGTTAGCGAATTTTGAGCGACAAATGGAGGGTATCGTAACTCAACAAACGAGTTTAACGTACGCGGACAAACTTAAGCTTCGATTACCACCTAAATCTGCTCCGTGCCCGGTACCTACTGAAGCGCGCGTTCCTAGGCCTTGTGTCATTGCCTATCCAACTACGGAACGCTTAGCGGACTATGCGACCTCGTCAGCAACAAAACAAGCTCTCATGAAGGCTATTAAACCGAGCGATGAGGGATTTCAAATTGTAGGCGTTAAAAAAACCTCTAAGGCAGGCATCGTGTTACGTGTAGCTAACGAACGGCAGCTTAAGAAACTGGAATCTGTGGACGCCATTAAATCAGTAGGGTTGCGCTTAGACAAACCGAAACGCCGTAGGCCCCGTATAATTGTAAAAGACGTAGCCGGTTCTATGGAAGATCGTGCCTTCCTAACAGCCTTATACCGTCAGAATATCAAGGACGAATTAAAATTAAGTGAGAACGATTTTATTAAGTCAACCAAAATTGTTAGGCATCGTAAACTAGAAAATGGGCGTCAATGGATAGGCTTAGAATTAGAGGCAGCAGTTCGGAAACATCTAGCCAACACAAAAGATAAACTTTATATAGACTGGGCCACATGTAGATTCATAGACGATATAGAAGTAGTTCGTTGCTTAAATTGTCAGCAATTCGGTCATGTACAAAAGTTTTGCACCATAAAAACCCCTACTTGTGCTAATTGCGCCGCCGCACACGAAACGCGAGCTTGTCCAGATAAAGACACACCAGATTTTAAGCCATAACCAAGCAAAAAACCATCTGACCATCGATGCGGCTCATACGACTGTGCCACATACAAATTAAAACTGGAACAGCTAATATTAAATACCAATTACTGAATAGTTTAACTTAGTTTAAAAAAAAAAAAAAAAAAAAGTTTAAAGAGTAACTTACTAAGTAATGAATAATACTTCGATAGGCCAGTTAAATCTTCATAACGATAAAATAGCTACATCAGAATTAGACCGTTTAATTTTAGAACAAAAGTTAGACATTGTCCTTTTACAAGAACAATATCAGAGCGCTCACTTGCGTCGTAATGTAGTACAGCTTGACTGCCGTTCGCAGGCTGGGATATATGTTGCAAGTTCTAATTTTACGGTAACATCTTTGCGTAATCTTATGACGTCACACTGCGCCGTTGCTGAGATCTCATCCTCTACCTGTAAGGTTTACGTAGTGAGCTGCTATTTTCAATATTCACATCCTATTGATCCTCACTTACATCACTTACGTTACGTCTTGCAGTTCCTCGTGGGACATAAAATTATCATTGGCGCTGATGTCAATGCGTCATCTTCATTATGGTATGGCAAGTTGCGTTCAACCGACACGGTTCGACGTTGTGCGGTTGAAGATTTCATTGCGGAAATGAATCTTATTATTCACAATACCCCCGATGCACCACCAACTTTTTGCAACCCAATTGTTGAGTCTTCTATTGACGTGACGCTTACGCGCGGCGACGTCTCGATATCCGGATGGCGTGTCCTTCCGGACGCATCCTGTAGTGATCACCGCTTGATCGTGTACGAATTCATACCAAGGGTTGCACAGGATCCACAAAAGGCTCCCTATAATTTTAGATATAAAACTAAAGGTGCGAACTGGGCTTTGTTTGGTTCACTCTTTGCAACTCATACCAAAGACTTCAGTCGCAGTAGTTTATCAGCTGGGGAAAGCGCAGAAATTCTATCAGAAACTTTTACATACTGCGCTGATGTAACTATTGGTCGCGGATCTATCACTAACACTCGTAGATGTGATTGGTGGAATGATAGATTAGCCGAACTACGTAGAAGCTACCGGAAAGCTCGTAAAAAATTAAACACTATTGAAAAACGTAACGTAACAGGAGATTTGTACAACAATGCTCTCATTGCTCTTAGAGTTGCCAGGTCCCACTACAGAGCTGATGTGGAAAAATCCAAGAGAAACTTAATTCAGAAACTTGTTGATAAACTCGATAGAGAGGGCCCGTGGTCACCTTTGTATCACGAATTTAAGGCAAATAGATCAATCGACCTTGCATACATACAGAACATCAAAATAAATAACAGATATACCACAGGAGTAGAACAAACAGCAGAATATCTTTTAGACTCAATCGTACCTGACGATCGACCGGAAAACGACACTGATCATCACCGACAGATCAGGCAGTGGGCCATCGAACCACCACTATCTCCAATGTCTGATTTACCATCTTCAGACGAATTTCTCGGTATCATTAGATCCTTGCCGCTAAACAAGGCTTCGGACGATGATAAAATATCTAACAAAATGATAAAAGAAGCTTGTAAACTTTCGGGTGACACGATTTTCAATGTCTTTAAACGTTGCATTGCTGAAGGAATATTTCCTCGTATTTGGCGTTGCGGTAATATTCGTATAATACCAAAAAGAAATCCTAAATCCTACCGACCAATCACATTGTTACCATCGTTAGGAAAGCTTTTAGAACGTCTTGTAGTGCCCCGGCTTCTGCCAGGTGGAGTCAAATTTCATGATAGACAATTTGGATTTACGTTGGGTAAATCGACAACTGACGCTGTTATATCGGTTAGAAAGTTTGTTACACGGTCAAAATTTCAATACGTGCTGGCTATTTTCTTAGATATATCTGGCGCCTTCGACAACGCATGGTGGCCCATGCTGTTGCTGAAATTAAAATCACGGGGGTACTTTAAAAATATTTATTCCCTTATCTCTTCGTACTTTTCACAAGGTACAACTAAACTAAGACTTGGTCATCATTCTGTGTCGAAGGCGCTTACAATGGGATGTCCTCAGGGATCGGTGCTAGGTCCATACTTGTGGAATATCGGCTTCGACGATTTTCTTGCGATACCAATACCATCCGGATGTACTCTGAACGCGTATGCTGATGACGGCTTATTACTGGTGGAATCTGATACTAGGGCGGGGCTTGAGAGATTAGCCAATAGATGTTTGAACTTGATATCTCAATGGGGTGAACGTAATCGCTTAACTTTTGCACCCAACAAAACCTTCCAGCTACTTTTAAAAGGTAACCTCAAATCACCGCCGAGCATTAGATTTGACAATGTTACTGTAAAAAATAAAACCACAGTGTGTTATCTAGGATTAGTTTTAGAAAGAAACTTTTCATTTATCGAACATATTAAAATAGTTAATGAAAAGTCTAAAAAGAGTTTCTGTGCATTGACAAGGATATCAACTGCGACATGGGGTCTTTCATTTAATACATTAAAGATCATATACGGAGCTACTTATTTAGGTTATATGTGCTATGGTGCACCTGTATGGGCCGATAGGGCGACCGTAGGCGCTGTCCGTCGCAAACTGTTACAAGGCCAACGACTTGCACTGATATTCTTGTGTAAGGCATATAGGACGGTTAGCACTGAGGCTTTGCCGGTGTTGGCGGGTGTGCTTCCGGTCGATCTCGAGGTGCAGAGACGTGCAGCCATGTACTATTCAAGACAACAAAACATGGAATGCGATTTTTTGGGCGCGCGGGAAGCGGTAAAATTACAAGATTGCTTCAACAGCAGCCCGATGTCTATAACGACCTCATAGACGAATGGCAACAACGCTGGGATGAATCATCCAAGGGGCGCCATCTTTACCAATTCTTTCCATCTGTTCGCGAACGGTTGTCGAGGATATGGCTTGAGGTGGATCACTGTGTCGCTCAATTTCTTACGGGTCATGGTAACTTTAAGAGCAAGCTTTATTCATTTAAATTAGTCGAGTCACCATTGTGTCAATGCTCAACACCTAACTCTCACTATGAACAGTCTGCTCATCATATCCTCTGGGAATGTAGTCTTTGTATGAACGTAATAAAATGCTGAATAGCTTGCAGGTGACATCTGGGGCGGTATACTATGGGGATCTTGTGTCAACTAGGGTGAATTTCCGTGCGTTTAGGCGATTCTGCCATACATATTATAGAAATCAAACATCTCACGTAGGACCCGTAATATTTGTGGCCGTGGTGCTTCCCTGTTTTATGCCCTTTTTACTTCATTTTGTCTCCCGCTTTGCTAAGGAGGGAAGTGGATTTACTGTATTTCCAACTCCTCCAATTTTCTTCTGATTAATTTCGTTGCGGGTTCCAAGACAGTTTAATTTCTTCCTGGGACTTCCCGAGTGTCATAACTCGGTGTGTTCGTGGGTCACTGCTGTGGATCCTGGTGTACAGGAGTTACAGCGGTGGGCGTGTGGGTGGGATTAGTCCCCAACAGCTGTTATTAAGACATCCGGACCCCTCCGGCCCGCCGGCCCGCTCCTGTTGCGGGCTCCGTCTCAAAATTTTCCTCTCTTTAGGCGACGTCCGGCACACGCGGACGCCGCCCCCTCGCGGCTGGCCAAACTAATGCAGGTGGAGGGGAAACCCACCCCTTCCACCCGCGGCCACACTCAGGGCGGCATGAGGCGGTGATAAGTGCGCCTCCGCCGCCCGGTTCGCCGGCGGCGGATCGTGTCCGAGTGGAGGTCGTCCTCCCGGGCCTTCTCCGCCGCCTCCTTCTGCGAGATTACTTCCTCGCAGAAGGTTGCGACCGCGGTAAAACAACTGTCGCTACCGGCCATGGAGCGTACTACGGCCGGCAGCGAGAGATCCACTCCGATGACTGCAGTGAGGGCCCGGCGGCCATGCGGGGCAGACCGCCAGCGTGTGCTGGGCCGAGTCCTCACTGCAGTCGCAGTGGTGGCAGGCGGGACTCAGTTCCCTCCTAGCGACCGAGTGCAGATACTTTCCGAAGCAACCGTGCCCGGAAAGCACCTGCGTCAGCCGGAAGGTAAGGGTCCCCTGCTGCCGCCCTTCCCACTCGGCGATGACCGGCTGGAGAGCCTCCACGGCGGCGAAGCCAGCGCGTGGAGTCTCCAGCCGGAACGACCAACGAGCCATCGTGGCTCGGCGAGCGGCTTCGCGCCACTCGCGCTCGTCTTCGGGCGGAGGGCGAAATCCGCTCTCCGCCCGGGAGTCGAGCCATCCTTTACTCAGTGAGGTGGAGCAGTATTGGCTCTCAATAAACATAGCCGGAAAAAAGGTTCTGGTCGGTACAGCCTACCGACCCCCTTGGATGTTTACTGACAAGTTCTTGGATGGTCTGACTGACAGCATAGGTGCACTGGCTCCGTTTGACCACATAATTCTTCTAGGCGACTTCAATATCAACATGTTGGATGGATGCTGTGCAAACACTACAAAGCTGCAACAGTTCCTTCATTACACTAATATGAGTCAAGTAGTAAACACTGCAACACATTTCATAGGAAATAGTGGCACTTTGATAGATGTCATATGCACTGACATGACTGTGAGAAATATTGTGGTCAGTCATGTTCCCAACTTAGGTCACCATTCGATAGTGACCTGTGAGTCAGTATTTAGGAAGGGCAAAATCAAACCCAAATGGATTACATATAGACCATACAAGGACATTCTGCCGGACCTTTTCAATACAGATCTGGAGCATATACCGTGGCAAGCCTTAGCCTTAGAGGATGGGATTGACAGCATGGTTGAAGACTTATCAAAACACATAATAAATCTGTTTGACAACCATGCTCCCATAACACACTCTAGTCAAAAGGGAGTACACCCCATGGATAACTGACAACATTAAGTTCATTTTTAAGCTGAGGGACAGAGCTAGGGCTGAGTACCATCGAACTAAACTGCCATCAAAAAAGAAATATTATCTGGATCTCAAACAACAAGCTAATATAGCATTATATAATGAAAAATCTGTATATTTCGCAAATAATATAAATAACAAGATACATGACCCAAAATCCTTGTGGAAAACTTTAAAATCTAAAGTGCTTCCATCACATAAGCATAGACTTTTACCGGACCATTTCACTGATCCAAATATAATAAATAAAGATTTTATGAAGCTACCATGCGAGAGACAACTGAGCATATCCAAATTAACATTTTATGAATTTCACAGGTACAACCCTGAGCTATACTTTAAACTAGAACCAGTAGATCAGAGCAGTATACTTAAAATTCTACAGAGCATTAAAACAAATGCAGCTGGTATAGATAGAATAAACATGGATATGCTAACACTAACATTACCAAATTCACTAAAAGCTATTACGGATATTGTTAATGCCTCTATTATTACCCATACATTCCCAAGCATGTGGAAGCGCTCCATAGTGCGACCTATACCCAAAATTGGCTCTCCGGATACTACAAAGGACCTTAGACCTATTAGCCTACTCCCTTGCTTGTCAAAAGTGCTGGAGAAGGTGGTATATGTGCAGGTCATTCAATACTTGGAGGCCAATGGTATACTTCCAGATAAACAGTCGGGCTTTAGGAAGGGACGTGGAACAGCAACGGCTTTGTGTGACGTTGTGGGCACCATCTTGGAAGCTAGGGATCGCGGAGAAGGAACTATACTCGCCTTGCTAGATTACTCCCGCGCTTTTGATGCCATTGATATATCCTTACTCCTGTCCAAATTAGCATATTATGGATTTGCCCCTGAATCAATCCAGTGGTTTCACAGCTACCTCTCCAATAGGTCCCAACAGGTAGAAATTTATAAACAGGATGGATCAGTTGTGTCATCCCCCCCTCTTGCAGTAACCAGGGGAGTCCCACAGGGTTCCATCCTGGGGCCTCTTTTGTTCATATTGTACACAGCCGACATAACTGATTGCTTCTTAAATTGTGGGTACCACATGTACGCAGATGATACTCAGCTGTTTTTGTCATTTAAGCCTAATGAAACTAGGTCGGCGGTGGATAAGATGAACAAGGATCTAGAAAGAGTAGTCAGATGGTCTGCAGAACACTCCTTGGCTCTAAACCCAGTGAAATCCAAGTTCATGATATTGGGTAGTAAGGGACAAATCCAGTCTATACTGCAGGCTGACCCTGCTATCATCATAAACGGACAGAAGATTGCAAGGGTAGATGAAGCTAACAACTTAGGACTACTAATGGACCCAGAGCTGAGATTTGAAGCACATGTAAATAATGTGGTTAGGAATTGTTTTTATAGGTTAAAAATTTTATATAACATCCGTAACTACCTCAGTATACCATTAAGGAAACAATTAGTAGACAGTCTGGTGCTATCCAGATTCAATTACTGTGATGTAGTATACGGTCCATGCTTATTAGCCAGAACAAAAAACCTCATACAAAGAGTTCAAAATGCCTGTGCTCGTTACTGCTTTAAGATTCCTAGTCGTCATCATGTAACACCATATTTCAATGAACATAATATTGTTAAGATGGAAGCCAGAAGGAAGCTGCATTTAGCCAGCTTACTGTTTGGTGTAGTTAAAAAAAGCAGTCCCACCTATTTGTATGAGAAAATAGACTGGAGGCATAACCACTTCTCATACTCCATCAGACCATCAGCCAGAGCACTCAGCATACCAGGACACAGAACAGCAGCGTTTCGGGGTAGTTTTAAATATGCAGCAACACAATGCTGGAACTCGATACCACCGCCAATTAGGGAACTAAAAACAATAGTCACTTTTAAAATGCACCTAAGAAAATACATCCTCGAACAACAAAAACGCCAGTAACAAATTTACATACCTCTGAGGTTATGTTCCATCAACAGGTGATTCCAGCACTGTGTAGCAACTCATGGGTCACCTACAACTGCTTATTTCTAGCCTGGTTGTGCTCCAGACGGAGGGTTGATTGAGATGGGTCGGCGGACTGTGCGGTGTCTTTCTCTTTGCGTACTTTCACAATTTTGAAAACCTAAAATAGAGGATAGTTAGTAAGTTAATAGGTATAATAATAATAACCATACAGTAAGCGATAAGTTTTAGTTTTAGTTGTAGTTGTAGTTAATACGTGACAGTCAATTGTAGTTTTATAAGTTTGGTTGTTTTTTTTTTTTTTTTGTTGTGCTAGCGTTAAGTTGTTTTTACAATATAGCCTACTTACCAAATCCAGTCCTTGTGTCATACATGACATCACAAGCAGCACATAAGAGATATCCAGTGGTAATTGCGGCTGTCGGCGTCAAATCAGTAATTCTGGTGGGCACTGAAAATCAGTACTGGGACGGACCATGTCCATCACAGTAAATGCTGAGGGTCCACCTATTCTGTGGGACACAGCGTACAACTCTCATCCGCACAAGCTATCTATGTGGCAAAACATAGTACCAAAAATAATAGTGATCACCGCGTCAGCGCCACGTCATATATGATCACAGTCTCATAGACTACTAAACCACAGATAGCGTAGTATAGTGTTGCACTTTAAAAAATGTAATATTATTGTAGTTGTATAAGGTTAGTTTTAAGTTAGTTATATTAAGTTGTATGCTGTTCTCTTGCAGAATAAAGTTTATTTTATTTTATTTTATTTACTTCCGCCTCCAAATCCCACGGGGGAGTTCCGGCCAACGCGCACGCCACCTCCGTCGAAACGGTGCGGTAACCGCGTATGGCTCTGACCGCCATCACCCTCTGAGGGCGCCAGAGGCGTGCCCTATTCTGGCCCACACCGGTGCACCGTATAGTGCCATTGACCGGACAACCCCCGTGTACAGCCGTCTTGTCGCGACGCTGGGTCCACCCAAATTGGGCAAAAGTCGCCCTAGGGCAGACGCAGCGCCGACCAGCTTTGGAGCAAGCTGTCGGAAGTGCTCGTCGAAGAGCCACCTCCCGTCGAGGATCAGGCCCAGATATTTCATCTGGGCCCGAACCGGTACGAGGACCGAGTTGACCACGATTGAGGCGCCAGGAGGTGGACCACGACGGGACTCATGAAATAACAGAGCCTCCGTCTTATCTAGGGCCACCCGTAAGCCCAGCGCCTCAATGCGCCCGACCACCAGGGAGACTCCCCTTGTGGCCAGGCGCGCCGCCTCTTGGAAGTTCGCCCCCCGGGCTGTAACCAGAGTATCATCTGCGTAACAAATTGCACCCAGCCCGGGGGGCCGGGGGGCCTGGACCCAGTCGTACCCTATGTTCCACAAGAGGGGTCCAAGAACAGACCCCTGTGGAACACCGCACGACATGGGCCGACACCTCAAATTACCATCTCGGTCCTCGTACACGACGGTACGCTCCTCTAAATAGTCTGCCACTAGCCGCCTCAGGTACTTTGGCACCCCATGATAGTGGAGTGCTTCTGTGGAATGGCAGACTATTGAATGCGTTGGCGATGTCCAATGAAACCGCCAACAGCATGCCGCCACAGCTCACGGCCTCTTCGGTCACGGCCCTCAGGCGCAAAACAGCGTCGACTGTTGAACGCCCCGCCCGAAAACCAAATTGGGCGTCCGACAGATCGGGGCCCACCTCGTAGAGGTGCCGGACGATGCGGGCAGAGAGAACCCTCTCAAACAATTTACCCGCCTCGTCCAGCAGCACGATGGGCCTGTAGGCCGCGACCGAATCGGCAGGCCGTCCCGGCTTCCTTAATAGGGCCAGCTTCCCGCTCCTCCAGCACTCGAGGAAACGTCCCGACGCCAAGCTAGCGTCGAACACCTCCCCGAGGTGGTCTGCCATGTGGTTGAGGGCTAGGACCAGTACTCGGGCCGGTACCCCGTCTGCCCCAGGGGCGGTGTTCTTGGAACGGATCCGTAGAACAGCCGCCCCTACCTCCGAATCCCGGACGGGCGGAACATCATCCTCCTCGTGCTCCCCGTCGTCTCCGGCCAAGGAGGCCATCGCCGGGGGAGTGTGTTCCGCTCGTTGCGGGAAAAGGCCCTCAACCACTTCTCGCAGGAAGCTGGGCTGGAGAGTCTCCGTAAGGGGGGGGCCCGACGCGCGGAGCTTCAGTCGCGCCGCACGGTAAGGGCGACCCCAGGGGTCACGATCAAGACCCTCCAGCATCTCCTCTCGCTTTTCTTCCTTGGCGCGGCTAATGGCCAGCTTCAGAGTTTTCCGCGCCTGTCGGTCGCCTCCTCATGAAGCCGGTCCTCCTCACCGTCTCCACGGTGACGCCGCCGACTGCGCGTGTAGGACCTCCGGGCACGTGTACAGGCCGCACGGAGGTCCGCCAGCTCCTGGGACCACCAGTACACCTCCTTCCTTGGAGGCCGACGACCTCGAATGCGGGGCATCGCATCGCGAAAGCGACCAGCCCCCACGTCGACCTCCTCGGTCGGAGCCTGAGGAGACAGCCACGAGTGAATTATGGCTGCCTCCTCTAGTAGGTCCCGGTTCAGTCTGGCAACAGCCCACCGCGGAAAGCGGGATAAACGCCGCGCCACGTGACCCCTACTGGAGTCCTGGGTCCGGGAGCGCTCAAATCGTATATAGAGAATATCCGAGAGCGTCTCAACCTCTTCCAGGACACGCCAGTTCCTTACTCGTGCGGCGAGGGCAGGGGTAGCGAACGAAAGGTCGACTATCGACCCCCCCTGCTGTCGCACGCACGTGTTGGTGGAGCCTCTGTTGAAAAGACAGAGGCCCACCGTGGCCACCCACTCCTCTACGGTCTCGCCCCTTGCGTCCGTCCCGGGGGAACCCCACGCAGTGGATTTTGCGTTACAGTCCCCCAGAACAAGGACGTGCCCAGACGCTAGTCGCCGCATCGAGGTCTCCAGGTTGTTGAGGAAAACCTCGAAGTCGCTCAAACTCCGGTCGGGGGAGAAATAAACACCATATATGGTGATCCCCCCCCACTCGGCGGCAACATATCCAGTGCCCTTGTCTCTTAGCGACAAGGGCGGGGAATGAGCCGCCGTGGAGCCGACGACTGCCACGGAGCCGTCCCGGTCACCCATCCAGTTTGGACGGGGAGGAACAAAATAGGGCTCCGCGACTACGGCAACACCTATCGACCACTGTGCCATGGTTTGCAGGAAGAGATCCTGCGCCGCGGCACAGTGGTTGAGATTCGTCTGATTGGTGCCGACCTTGAGGTTTTCCGCGTTGCACCCTGTCTTCTCCCGCATTGCAACGCGGACATCCTCGGCCGTTACGGAGTCGTCCAGGCCCGAGATGGGCAGCTCTGCGCACTTAGTAGGGATGGCGATCTTTACACCATCCGTAGCTGTAAACAGTCCCCGCAGCTTCTCAGCAAATTTGTCCGCCGTCTTTGCGCCTTCAGCCCCTGGGAACTCGAGAACTCGAGCTCCCGTCTGGGCGAGGCGCATCCTGACCCCCACCGTCCCAAAATCATTGGCGAGGCTGTCCCGGGCCTTTTTAAAGACGGCCGCATAGGACAGCCCGCCGTCAGCCGCGCCCGGGGACACGGTCACCATTACAGCCGCGGTTTTGGGCGGCTGCAGCTTCCGCGGCCTCTTCGTAGAGGCCGTTGCCCCCGGTGGTGAAGGCTGGGCTTGGGCTGCTTTTCGGGCAGCCCTTCTGGCCCGCCTTCGGGACTTCTTGGAGCCCCTCGCCTCCTGCCAACCCTCGTTGGAGGGGGCGGGTGCGGAGGGGCCCGGCAGGGGTGTCGTAGTGGGGAGCGGAGGGAATGCCACTCCACTCCTCGGCGCCGTTTTAGGCCCCGTCTTGGCCGGCACTTTGGCCTGTGCCTTGGCCGGCGCCTGGGGGGGTGCCTTGGCCGGTGCCTGGGCCGGTGCCTTGGCCGGCGCCTGGGTCGGTGCCTTGGCCCCCCTCCTCGGCTTTTGGGGAGCCGATGGAGTCGGGGCAGACGCCGCCGCCGCGTAAGAGACGCGGCCTCCCACCACGGGGAGCGCGGTCTGAGCGGCAGCCTTAGGCCGCTGTGCCGACGCGAGCGGGGGGCGCACAACCGGGGCAGTCTCGCCTCCAGGCCAGCCAGGCGTCCGTCCAGCATATTCCCAACTGCGATTAGAATTTTACGCAGTTGGGCGTGAAATACCCCTGAGTTGGTGGTAGGGGCAGGCTTAGACGCGGACGGGGCTTCCCGCTCGGGGAGGTTCGCCTGGAAGCGGGTGAACTGAGCGCTCAGCTCGTTCACCCGCTCCGTCAGTCTCTCGTTGGCCAACTGTAGGCGAGAGACATCGCCCACTAGGCCCTCCACGACCTCCGACAAAGCGGAGGAGGAGTCCTTGAGGGCCCTCACAAACGAGCCCTTAAGGTTTACGGACTTGGTGGCCACCTTATGGATGACGGCCACCGCCACTTTCGCCCTCTCCTGCACGGACACGGGAGCCTGGGGGGCATTTCCCCCCACCGGCTCCCGAACCTTGAGCAGGAGATCCGCGATCTCCTCCTCCGCTACGGCCTCGCTGTCCACTCGTACACTTCTGTACGACTCCGCGTTTGAGAACGCGGAGCCTGACGGGGTCGAGACCGAGGCCGGTTTACGTGACCTCCCTCGACGGCTGCTTGCCACCTTTGGTGGCATCATCTCTTGGGACGTGTCGGTTTCCTCGTCCCCTGAGCGTCCGCGTTTCCGGCTGTCGCTTCGATGTTCCGCTTCCATGGCCTCCGCGCCATCCGACGAAACGGCGGATCCGGAACGCAGACGATCCGATGCTCTTCGGCTCCCAGAGACCAGAGTCAGACTGACTTCTAGGAGCCCCACCGAGATGGGCGTTCCCGACACCACCTCCCCCTCAGTGGACGACCCATCCACTCCACTGTTCCTCTTCTCCTTCTTTCCCTTCGTCTCCTTGTCCGTTTGACTTGCCTGTTTTCGTCGTTGTTGGGTTTCCGATCGTTTTTTTAGATTTGAATTAATATTTTCCACAATAAATCCCACGAGTGGGGGAGAACTAAAGGTCCACCCGGGCAGAGATCCCCCATTACCCGGGCAAGCGTAAGTTTTTAACCCAACCGAGGGGTCCGCAGGTACCTCGGCTTGGAGTGCGCTCGAGACTAAACTTCCCATCAGCCATGCATCCCCTGGCCACGCACCAGAACACGGGATTCGGGGAATTTTTTAGAGAGGTTGTCTTCCTCGCGGTCCGGGCGGTTAAGCCAAGACCCTCGCCCCCGATCAGAGCCGCGAGACTTGACCACAGCGCTCTTCTCGGGATTACGATATGCCGACGGTTGACAGGGAGACTACGTCCCCCTGCCTGCTCGGTGGTAGTGTCAGTACACGCCGAGCCCGTCCTCCTTTCTCCACCGCTGTCAGCGGAGAAACTGTGGCCCCTACAGGCCCCGCCATCCGGTTTTTTACCGAGGTTTCCTCCTCCATGCTCCGAAGAGCGAAGAGCCAGCAGGGCAACCGACAGACACGCCCACCCTGCTGGACCAGGCCTTGCCCGAGAGCCGATGAACGGCTTCCTCTTCTGCTAGAATATTAGCCGCTGGCGATAATCCTCTCCTCTAAGTGGACAAGGAGGAAACAGTGCCATCGCCAGCGTTTCCAGGGTGCACCACGGGGAGGTTTTCTAGCTTAGCACCCCAACTTGCAACAAACCCTTTTTTTTTTTTTTTTTTTTACGTGTGGAAATCCCCTCGGACCGTCACCCCGCCGGGGCTCTCGTTCGGCGGGGCGGTGTGTCGGACTCGAACCGACTAAAACCACACGATGTGCCCTCTTTGCGCTTCCAGTTTAGGAGGGGTCCAGGTAGCTATCTCCTTCTGGACCCCTCCCAGCGCCGGCCCGCTCCTGACGCGGGCTCCGTCTCAGTGGACCCTCTCTTTAGGCGGCGTCCGGCACACGCGGACGCCGCCCCCTCGCGGCTGGCCAACTAATGCGGGTGGAGGGGAGAACCCATCCCGTCCACCCGCGGCCACACTCAGGGCGGCATGAGGCGCAGGTGAGCGCGCCTCCGCCGCCCGGTTCGCCGGCGGCGGATCAGGTCCGAGTGGAGGTCGTCCTCCCGGGCCTTCTCCGCCGCCTCCTTCTGCGAGATTACCTCCTCGCAGAAGGTTGCGACCGCGGTAAAACAACTGTCGCTACCGGCCATGGAGCGAATTACGGCCGGCAGCGAGAGATCTGCTCCGATGACTGCAGTGAGGGCCCGGCGCTGCGTCGCCCATGCGGGGCAAACCGCCAGCGTGTGCTGGGCCGAATCCTCACCGCAGTCGCAGTGGTGGCAGGCGGGACTCGATTCCCTCCTAGCGACCGAGTACAGGTACTTTCCGAAGCAACCGTGCCCGGAAAGCACCTGCGTCAACCGGAAGGAAAGGGTCCCGTGCTGGCGCCCTGCCCACTCGGCGATGACCGGCTGGAGAGCCTCCACGGCGGCGAAGCCAGCGC
Source organism: Arctia plantaginis (assembly GCA_902825455.1). Taxonomy (NCBI): domain Eukaryota; kingdom Metazoa; phylum Arthropoda; class Insecta; order Lepidoptera; family Erebidae; genus Arctia; species Arctia plantaginis. Next base: position 12,492,483 of record CADEBD010000300.1, read on the forward strand.
GTGGGGGCAGCCGGAACGACCATCTCACCATAGTGGCTCGGCGAGCGGCTTCGCGCCACTCGCGCACGTCTTCGGGCGGAGGGCGAAATCCGCTCTCCGCCCGGAAGTCAGCCACTCGCCGATAAACTTCGGCGAGCACTTCCGCCTCCAAATCCCACGGGGGTGTTCCGGCCAAGGCGCAAGCCGCCTCGGTGGACACCGTGCGGTATCCGCGTATGGCTCTGACCGCCAATATCCTCTGGGGGCGCCAGAGGCGCGCCCTATTCGGGGCGGTCAGAGCCGCCACCCACACCGGTGCACCATACAGCGCCATGGACCGGACAACCCTCGCGTACAGCCGCCTCGTGGGAACACTGGCCCCGCCCAAATTGGGCAAAAGTCGCCCTAGGGCGGAGGCAGTGTCCACCGGCTTCGGACCAAGCTGTCGGAAGTGCTCGTCGAAGAGCCACCTACCGTCTAGGACCAGACCCAGGTACCTCATCTGGGCCCGGACCGGTACGAGGACCGAGCCGACCTCGATTGAGGCGCCGGCGGGTGGACCACGACGGGGCCCATGAAATAATAGGGCCTCCGTCTTATCCAGGGCCACCCGCAAACCCAACACCTCAATGCGCCCGACCACCAGGGAAACTCCCGTGGCGGCCAGGCGCGCCGCCTCCTGGAAGTTAGTCCCCCGGGCCGTGAGCATGTTGTCATCCGCGTAGCAGATTACACCCAGCCCGGGGGGGAGACGCCCTCGTAGGGCCCAGTCGTACCCGATGTTCCACAGGAGAGGTCCTAGGACAGACCCCTGCGGAACACCGCACGACATGGCCCTGCGTCTCAAGACGCCATCTCGGTCCTCGTACATGACGGTTCGCTCCTCAAGATAGTCTGCCACCAGCCGCCTCAGGTACTCCGGCACTCCGTGGTAGCGGAGCGCTTCCCTGATGCAGCTGAATGGCAGACTATTGAAGGCGTTGGCGATGTCCAAAGACACCGCCAACACAACTTGCAACAAACCCTATACCAACCCGTCTGGCCAGCGTGGTATAGTAGGCCAAAACCTCCTTCCTAAGGAGAGGCCTATGTCCAGCAGTGGACTATTATAGGCTGTTGATGATGATGATGATGAACTACAAATTCCTTTTTTTTTTGTTTTTTTTTAAACTATAATTTATTTTTCCTTTTTTTAGTCGTTAATTATCATAGTAAGATCAAATACGTAACAAGTAAGTTTATCACATATGCTTCAGCACACGTCTTAGTACGCGGCAAAGGATACTACCGAATTTTTGGATATGGAAAAAACCGTCAATCCTGAATGTGCTGATCAAGATAATGAGGCAATTGCATTGTCATCGGTCCTTGATAAGTGTGCAGAGTTTCAATTTAATTCGACGTTTTGAAGTGGATCAAAATCACGATCGAAGATTCCGTTACATACATACATACTAAGCTAATAAAAGCGTGTTAAAAATATTTCATTTTTTTAATTCAGTCTGCTGTAACAGGGTATTTAGTTGTAATAAAATTTAATTAGCTTTCTTAAATTTAAGTTAATTTAAAACATTTCATTTTTCCGTCTTTAAGTAGGTGAAATGTTACAGTTCAATACAAAACAGAGACATAGACAGATATAGAGCTTATGAAAGTCGAAGTGACTGGCAAACTGTTTTCTCAAATATAAAAACTAGTAAATAAATGTACAATGCTATGACAACTTGACAGTCTTCCTCTGCCGAAGCTTAAGCTGTAAGTAATTCATAGTCCGATGTAAGTATTTGGAACTATCTCGTAGGTTGGCCACGCATATATTATATGTAAGAAAACCGAGTTGCGGGGGCTTGTTTCTTCCACATTAATGAACTAATGTAGCTAAGTGACCGTAGCGTCTCGTTAATAATTGAATCACGCAAGGGTTCATTTCAGACGGGATACTTAATGAGACAGGTACGCAAGAAACTTTTCGAGATGCTAACGTTATATTCTACATCGTATACTGAGCTTGTTTCAGCAACAGACGATCAGGTGTGTTTTTGTATTTGTGCTTTCTTAAGTCAGAATTTGGTTATAAGAACTCAGAATTCATATCTCATCCATCAACAATTTCAAACTGAAAACTGTAAAAAAGGATAGATGGATTTTTATGTAGATATAACTGCGCCGATTTATTTGTGGGATCTGAAGGGATGGAACTATCAGAACCTACCTACTTACTTTTCAGATTTGAGTACTACCAGTCGGTACCTACTCCTTTGGCATGTTTGGATTGGCTAAAATGGAACTCGATACTCTGAATACTAGAGTTCGTGCTATTGTTCGTCAGAGTTGTGTCTAAGAATAGTCCGGAGTCTGTCTTTAAGAAGAGTTATTTTAGCTATCGCGAAGCTATCTGTATCTGGTCGTGATGGTTGTCGTTAAAGAACTCATTCAGAAAAAACTGGTGCTAATTTGCAATGTTCAATATTATAGATAGCAGAGTGATATGGAAGAGCAAAAAGCTGCATCCATGGACGGTTTTTTGGGCCTAAAATGGGCTTAAACGTACATTAATCGTCATATATATGCTATTCGAAGAAACCGGAGATATTATCTGCATATTTACTTACAGACAAAGTTGAAAAATAACAGTAATAATAATAAATTAATTACTTTTACAGCTCTAATGACTACGATTCGTCGACATTATTTAGAAACAAACGTTTTAGAAAAATATAACTACAAAAACACAACATATTTTTCTTGTCCTAGACTTCACTCGCGTCAGCGTTTTTCTATTTATTGGAAAGAAAACTATTGATGATAATGTAAACAATGTTCTGCATTGTATCCCTGTCAAGGTATAAAAATTGCCTGAGAATCAGTTAAGTATTTAAGACGTAAGTGAAAGCGTAATCAAGTTACTTACTTTCGCATTTTTAAAACTAGATTGGATTCTATCTAGCTTTTTAACAAAAACCATCAGATGTAAATATTAAATCTTGCTTAAACTTGTTGCTTAAGTAGTTGAAACGACTCACAGCTTTTGACGAGAGCCTCGTACTTGAATAATCAGGAGCTTTTTCTAAGTTTCCTTATTGACTGTTTTGAAAGTAGCTGTACTACAACGAAGGCCATCAATGAAATGTTCAGCTGCATATTCGACTGCAAATTGAGATTTTTATCCGGTATCCGGTAAAACAGCAGTCAGTTTCATCTCTAAATGACCTTACTATTTGTATAACCTTGCCCAAAGATCCCTATGTACGACTAGTCATGTATTGTATAACACTTATTTAAAATTTAATGACTAGCACTAAACAGTAAATAAATGTAATTGTACTGCGCATAGTACAATTAATACCAATGATAGTTTATTAATTAATCACCAATGATGTAGGCAAATAGATCTTGGTATTCCTTAATTAGTTATAATTGAATTATAAGCTAACTGGAATTATCACGTCAAACTCAGTTAACACTAAACATACATAGGTTAAGCGTCTATCGCTCTGAAGTTATTAAGAATATAATTATGTTATGTATATTTGATAGATTAAAACTATACTTTATACTTTGGCAACAGAAAACATCAATTTTATGATCCTTTGTTGCTTCATAGTATACATCTGTCAGGCTACACGAGCTGGGCTTGAATTATTACACATTATCATTCCAGACGACTGTCGCAGATCTGTTGTCTCTTGCCGACTCATTATTTTATTTTCTCTTGTCTGACAGTGAGACAAGTCTCGTGATAATAAAAATAATTAAAACAGATTGAGATTATTTCAAATCCAAAATCCACATGTATAGCAAAATTCAGACCTGTACTGACATAACTTTTAATAGCAGTATTATATGAAGGAGGAAGAACCTTTAGCGATTTTTTTTTAATGGAAAACCACTAATGCCGCCTATGAACGCTTCAACTCAGGAGTTACAAACGCGTTTCCGGCCTTTGATGAAGGCGTACGCTCTTTTCGTTAAGGTTTGGATGTCGCCACATCATTCAATTCCAAATCAAAATTTAAATCACACGAAAGACTTATGTAACACTGCAGTAAGATTACCCTTGTTAAGAAACCCCATGGTTATGAACATTTACTCCTTCAACCAATAAGTTTAATAATTTATTCAGTTTCTCTGATTGGGACATAATTGATAAGTTATTAAACTATGGCCCGATTAACTTAGTGACCTTGTAAATACTCCCCTTATAAAATTACGGTAATTCTATTCCTAGAGGAAAACCACACTGTCATGCATCGTAATATTAGTAAATAACACATATAATATGAATAAGAATACAAAGTATCACCTCCTCTATTCATCCCGTGGGTGTCGTAAGAGCTGGCCGAAGGAGAAAACTATGCAGGATAACAGCACTGCCAAGAGAAGCAAAACTTAACACAAACTCTATACCAACCCGTCTGACCAGCGTGGTATACTCGTATTAGGCCAAAACCTTGTTTCTAAGGCTCTCCTTAGAAACAATGTCTATGTTCAGCAGTAGACTATCAAAGGCTGTTAATGATAATATAAAATAGCTCTTTGTTGTACACATCATGATAATAATAATAACTTGATACATCTTACACATGTCTATATGATCCTCTATTAGGCAGACCCCGTACTATGGTAGCCAGACTGCTGATATGCATACTTATATATTTCTAAATACATATATATGATAGATAACTTACATCCAGACACAGAACAAAGGACCGTGGTCATCACACAATTATTTGTGCTGGATGGTCTCATCGGACCCGCCACCTCTGACTTAGCAGCCACTAGCAACTACACCAATAGCCCAGGTCGAGATAGAGAATCAAGTTTAAATATATTTTTATTACAGATAAGATAATAAACTACATCACATCAACAGCCTTTAATAGTCCACTGTTGGACATAAGCCTGTCCTTAGAAAGGAGGTGTTGGCCTACTATACCACGCTGGCTAGACGCGTTGGTATAGGGTTTGTGTCAAGTTTTCCTTCTCTCTGTAGTGCTGATGTTCTGCGTAGTTTTTCCCTTAGTCAGCTATTACGACACCCACGGGATGAATAGGGGTGGTGACACTCCGTATACTTAATCCGTCACCACACGGAATATAAAACTACATATTACTCGTATTATTTAAATTATGTAGGTACATGCAACAATTTGGCAAATTGTTTTAAACCACCTTTTACGCTCTATGTATTTATTTACATGGTAAGTAGGAAAAAAATAAATAAAGAAGTGTAATAGTAAGATTCTATTTATTGCTCATATTATATTTAGAAAAATAAAACGAAAATATAAAAAAGAACTATGAATAACGTTTGTTAATGTTAAAAAAAATTATACGATACAAAGTAAATTAAAAAACTGAGAGCATTAAGTTAAAACTTATTCTTGTAGCTATAAAAGAATGAAAGCTTTTCGCTAAAATCGAATTTCTTTTGTGGACTATTTAGGGACAATGGTGCACCGATTGCAGTCCAGTTTTGTTATTTTATTTTCAACGATTACGCCATTGTAACGAAATGATTGTATCAATAGAATACGGACACGATGAAAACGTTGATATAAAGTCCATACTGTAAATTCAATTTCACACACAATGCAATAAATAACTAACAATAAAAAAAATTGCCAATCTCTTAATTCAACTGGAAAAAACTTTCAAAATTCCTCTTATTAAAATAATATACAAAAAATAACGTCAAATATTATACAAACCAATTATTAAAGAGTATAGTGTATTAAATTCATTTATTTATTTTTGATAAACAATGAAGTTTAGTTTGAAATTGGTAAAGATCAACATACACGGAAAAAGGTCCAATGGTTTTTAGTAAAATTATGATACTTTGCGAAACTAAACACGAAATTGCGTATTTTGCTTTCAACATCGCAAAGTTTAATATAAATTAATAAGTAAATATCGGCACCAACAAAAAAGAAACTGTACAATACATTAAATATGGTTTTCCCTTAACCAGACTGTATGACATTCATTTTCTACCTTTCAGAGTAAGGAACCCCGACATGGGCAACATTGTGATCAAGATACTCGTTGATTCATGGATAGATAAAACTTTTAAAAATTTAAAAACTTATGAAGTGCAGCAGAACTTGAGATATCGTACACACTGCAAAAGGAAATTAAAGTAAATTTTATACTAACTTAAACTAAATGTTTACAGAGTAAATTCTAGATTTTAATAGAATGAAAAATGTTTAATAAAAGTTTTTCCATATTGATAAAAAAGACACGAAACAAAAAACTCTATTTTTTTATCTGTCTCTAAACTGCAATCCTCAACGAATGATACGTGTGCTAGACTTTTTGGTCGTATGCGAATGGCAACTGCACACCGCTATGCAAAGAAGCAATTTCCTTTGTGTCACTTGCTACCCATGCCGCGAACTGCACGTGCCGTCACGTACATCCACTGTCAATACATACGTTGAATAATATTCATATTTGTTACAAAAGTTATACAACTTTTAATCCCTACTGAAACAGACTGTAACTAGATGTTATCATGTCATTAACGAATACGGCAGACGAATTAGTAGCCACCAATATAATTAGCACAAAAGTAATAAAAAGGCTCACCGACAATTGTTTACACTTAACAGTTACAATCGAAAATATTACTAAATAATTTACGGTTATTGTAACAATTCATAATTAACTTCAAAAATTTTACTGATCACTTAGTACAAAAAATATATAGTTCATTTTTAACGCGTTCCGGGGTAGACCCTGACCCGAGCGGATTTAGAGGGGAACGCGCGAATACCTGTGCAGTTGTGGTAATAGAACCGCCCACGATATTGTCAATTGTCAAACAAGAGCTACTTTCCGTCACTTAGGGGCATTACGTCCTCATTTTTCTCATTGGCGTGCGTAATCAATAATGGCAATTTGATTGCATACGGACTACAAAACAATTTAATTTTACGTTGGATTACAGAACATAGTAGCTTAAAGAAAACATATTAAACATATTTAGACTTCTCCTTGTAAAGGTTTAAGGAAGATAGATCTACCGGAGGCAGAACTAGTGGGGGTGGGGGGGCTACATATTTTTTGACTTTCCGATTGACCTTAAAATAGAACCAATGGATGATTATAATATCGGTTCATCGCCTGGACCGATGTAAAGTGAAAATTCAACCTTGTATGGGATTTAACACGATCAGCACTTCTATGTGCCATCGTTTTAAAATCCGTACAAGGATGATCGCCTTCAAGAGAGGAAATATTCTACTCAATCTTATCTTTACTTGTGAGTTCAACACGTAAGCACTTGTTAAGACCGTTTGTGGTCCTTTTGTGTACTTTATATGAAGTTAAAGATTTCCAAGGCTCAAAATGGATATTACCTACAACGGTATATTGAAAATTTCTACAGTTATGTAAACTTTATGGCATTACTTTTTTCTTTAAAAGCTCGGTTTGAATTCAAACCTAATTGCATTCTACTTCTTAGGATGGTTCCAAATCATATCAATTACATGCAAACATTTTTACATGCAAACTACAAATAGTAAAAACAACCTAAAAATTAAATTATTTTAATCAAAGTTGTTATTGTTTCTGGAAGAATAATAATGCTAAGATCAAACTACATGTAGGATAATATTCTTATTTCTTAGAATAAACGTCTATAGACCGCTGTTAGTTTTCTTTAGTCAATTTCTAATTGCCTGAAACTATTTTCTAGTCCTGGAAAAAAAGTACTCATAGATTTAGAACCTCCTGGTCGCTTAGATTCTTCTACTCTTTGCTTTGACTCATCTTCAAAAAATGTTGAATTAGCTGCTAATCTACTACAGATAGTATCTGAAAAAACAAAATCAAATCAAAATTAAATTGATGATACTCGTATTATTGATAGTATTATGTACAAAGACTTACAACCGATCTGAAAATTGTTTGTATAGTCAGGAAGTACTTAAGCAAGCACGTAGGAAACTAAAATATATGTTATCTCAACTTGACACTCAACGCTGCTAATACATTCTTGTGTGGTAAATCACGCAAATTTGCGATAAAATAAACGTGTAGTCGACATGTTTGAAAGATGTCCTCGAAGGATGGATGGCTCAAGGATGATTTTTATATGTCTACAGATTTATGTAACAACCGCATCGATCGGTATGTTCTTATTTGCAATCGTCTGTTGGCAACGGCTTCTACATATGAATACATACAAGTGTTTCTTTAATTAAGTTGGATTTTGATATCGCTTATCGTATCGTAAGTGTGAAAAGTTACAGAGGTGTAAGTCACAGCGCAGGGAAGTATTTGTGGACAAAAAGTGACGTTGAACGTTTGCTAAATAGTATAATGTATGGTAGATTTATGTGTGTATATAATAACAACACGTATATAGTATCCCAATGCAGTTTCAGGGATTATTTGATGCAATAACCGAAATCAGTAGAGGTATATGAAGATAATCTAATAACAGCACTTTTATCATGCCAAGAGCAACATACCTTTTAAAGCTTCTTTGTTCTCTTTATTAGCTTTGAGCAAATCGTTTGTCGATATATATTCATCTAAAGTATTGACATCTGTTTGATGAACCTTCAATATGTCAAGCAATTCATCTTTCATAAACGGTCGGACCATGGCAAGCAATTTATCAATGAATGTCGGAGCATTTATAAAATGGAATTCTTTGAGGCAGACAAACATTGCTTCCTGGGAACAAATAAAATTGAACTATTAATATGAAATCTTTACTTTTGTCTTAGAACCAACGTTAAGTTTTCTGTGATGTGTTTATTGATGTTTATTTATCATCTAAGAACAAGAAAACGTAATTGACGATGTTCCTAAATATTTTTTTGATTTAAGTAAGTGGTTTAACATGTGCACCACAAAAAAATCCTGTACAATCAATATTTGAAGACTTTAATAGTAGTTTTTTAAAGTGCTTTATTTTTACCAGTAATAAATTGTATTTTAAATAATCGTAAGGTTTAAGGTTATATACCCTTATTACTTTATTACCCTTGGTAATATGGTTTATACTATACCTATTAGAATGATAAATGGTCTAATTTTATCGTTAGAATTATTGAATGTTACTAAAAATAAAGATGACTCCTACCGCATACCCATTTTTATGAAACACAAATATATATTTGATAATGTGGAGGAACGGGTGTCATGTCATTCATTCACAAAGGTAGTATCCTCCGACCAGGCAAGTTGATCATGCGTTGGCAGGCCGCGGCCCAACAGTTGATGTTGTTAAATTGTATATGTGCTAATCGGCGTGCGAATTACTTATATCGCGATATAGGATAGCAGTTACTCCGTAGTTCGGTGTGTCTTCGTTAGATGGCGCAGCAGTATGTTTCTTCGTTTTGCCGTATGTGAAAGTCGCCACAATAACATTAAGTTAGTAAAAAAGAACACTTCAATAACGATGATATAATAAAAATCACTTACTTACAATAAAACAGACTTTATTAGAACCTTTTATGGTATAGGGGGGCAAACGCGCAGACGGGTCTAATGGTAAATGATTACCGCCGCCCATAGACACCTGCAACTCAAGAGTCACAAGTGCGTTGCCGCCCTTTAGTCCTACTCACACTCAAACTCCCTCTAGAGCCAGAGGGGCGGAGTTTGAGCTCCGGTAACTTCACTCACTCGGTGAAATGCAACGAAGAAACTGCTTAACACTGGTTTTCTATGAGGCCGTGGTATCATTCCGGTCGAGCCAGCTCATTTTTGCTGACGCATGGCTCTCCCACGGCTGAATATGAATGAATAAATGTCATTCGCATTCTATGTTTGCAAGTGTAGAACCATATAATCGTTATTTATTGGTCATTGCAAGTCAAGATTCATTAATATATTAATTAATAAAAATATATTACAGACCTGCAAAAAGTAGAAGAATTGCTGCGCTATAGTCAAGTCAACTTTAGATATGTGACCAAGCGATACTCTATCTAAATTTACTATCAATGCAACGCCTGGTACCGTACCTTCTTCATACTGCCATAGATCCATAACCATGAAGAATGCTCTGTAATGACAATGCGATCAATTCCCACCTACTTCTAAAACTGAGCTTCAAAGATAGCTAGCCAGAAAATGTTTTGATGTTGTTTTGGCGGCGAGGCTGATAGTTTTTTTGGTCCTTTAATTTAAATATTTAATTATAAAAAAGGTTTTTGAAATTTAACAAGATAGATTTTATTTTATTTTAAATTAAACTAAATAGTCAGTTAGTCCATTATAAAATGTGACATGTAATGGTACGAAAATAAATGGGAAATAGTAGTTCAACTTACACTTGTCTCGATATAAAAACAAAATATTAAAGATAATGAAATATAGTAAAAGTTTCGCCACTACCCAATCTATAGATCCTCTAGTAAAAAATAACTTGACACTTACTTGATGACATCACCGTAAACAAATTTTTGAGGGTCTGCATCCAATAGTTCACAATAAATTGGTTTGTAACCTTTCTTGGTGACATTCGATAGAGGCACAATTAACCTGGCAATACAACAAAGCTCAATTACAATTTAATACTAAAACACCATCAGACATGTCAACAATCGTTAAATCATTTGCAATTGAACTGTTATGAGTCTGATAGTTCTATTGTTTATCCCTGCCGTTATTTTTACGGCTTGGATGCATGCAGCCATTGATTTCATGTGCATTATTTCTTTTTTATTACAAATAGTTTCATGAAGCTGTTGTTATGACCAGAGATAGCATTAATTGTTTTACCTAATGCAATATACAGACTAAATGCAATACCCAGCATAAAAAGGTACTGGTTCCTTGATAGAATGTACCAAAGTACAATCTCTCAAAGGTATTAACTTGGCTGGACACGCTGCGTAAATGAACAATCACGTAACAGATATTTGCATACCTCAAAGTTGCCTGATATTTAGACCAGTTCGCTTTTCGTGTATGAACAAAAGTTTATGACAATGGACTAAAATAAAAACATACTTAATATTGATTTCAATTTCCTGTCCTTACAATCTTATAGCGCCTGTGTTTTTTTACAAGAAATGGCTCAAACAACCTCTACGTAGTGAAAGTTAATCTATCAAAACAGCTGACTAAATACTGCATCGAAATATGAACGTACACATTCAGATTACTACAACATCTGTAATGGGAAGATTTTGGTGTACATTAGTGTATTGCCATCAGTGGCAACTGGTATGTTTATGAAAGGGTTTTCATCAATTGCGATTAAGTTTAAACGACTGCACGGATGTCGTAGTGGTTTAAGTGTTCACCTCGATGCTTCCTACAGCGCTGAGTGTTGTGGGTTCGATCCCCACGTGTGACAACACTTTGTGTAATCCACAAATTGTTGTACTGAATCTGGGTGTTCTTTATGTCCGTTTCATGTATGTTTGTAAAGTCTCCAGCGACACAGGATAAATTCCTTTTACAGGAGTTGTCTTTAAAAAAATAAACTTTGACTATATTTTTAGAAATTATAATTATATACTCCGTCCATTTATTTTTTTTCAATTTGGCAGTTGCATGAGAATATAACTGTACCAGATTTCTTAAGATTTACTAATAAGCATTCATCTTAGTAACTAAGTTTTTAGTCTCGGATAAAAACTATTTAAAGAAGTATTATTGTGTTGGTTCATATAATTTATATGAATAAAGGATTTATGTTTGAGCTTTGGTAGAGTTTCTAAAACCACTAATTTCTTTATGAGAAAAAGTAGTGTTGACTCTGTCTAAAAAAAAACACTAGGAAAATGAAGATCTATATTAATGATTTTAATAAATCTTTGATTATGGATTGATTGTAATGGAGAACTTTATTTATATTCCGAACGTTATAAATCAAGACAAACAAGACAAGGCTATGTATCAATACCTATACAAATTAGATACAGAAACCAGAATTTTATTTACTGCTTTCAAAGGTCACCTTTATAATAACACTGAATAAAACAAACCAGGTTTGGAAAGCGTTTTCCAGACACTTGTCCATTTTTCTGTTCTGGTAAAACGGGAACAATGTTCTTAGCGTGTAATTGACATCAATGACCCGTTTTGTTACTTCTGTGTCGCATGCACAACTGTGATACGCGAGTATGACGTCCAATTCTGGAAATTATATAATCCATTTACTGTACAGCATAGTCCTTACGAGCATAACAATTTCATGCCACAGTAATTCTGCGAATGAATAATATAATAGTAACAAAAGACTCGTACATTTATTTTCTTTACAAATTTGAGACTTTTCTCTTTTGAACCACTTTAATGATTATTTTGTGATTCTCACAACGAATCTATGAAACAACTAGTCGCTTGCTGCAGTTATAAACCATAAATTCTTCAGGAAAAAGCATAGGCTCACCTCAAAGGCGGGTAATGCAGTTGTGACTGTTGAGTTGCTAGCGTCTTTGGGTGGCAACAGTCATTCATTGTAGCATATCACAAAAACACGAACCAGATTTAAATCGAATAAACTTCAATTTTTCGCAGATTAAGGATTCAATAACTGGTAGTATAGCTTTTGGATTTGGGTTAAAAGAGCTTCTTGAGGATCGAAAATGTTTTGTAGACTAACAGCGACGCCACTGTTGTAGTGATACTAATGATAGATATGGATATATAGCTAGTATATAGTTTAGGTGATAGTATTCATTTCCAATAGTAGTACCTTCGTGCAAATGGATACCGATAAAATAAAAATATCTCCTACAAAATAATCATCACTACATTTATATACCAAAGCGAAAACACAGAGGATTATTGATTGGATTACTATGATTTTTCTTCTCTCTCTGAACATCAATACCTAATAAAAATATTAAAAACACTTCTAATTAGTAATGTAATGATCGTAGTATCTAATATAAATATTAAAAAGACAAATAGCAATATTGTATTCACATAAACATAAGCTTATAACCTTCTTTATTGAAACTACGTACCTAGTAGTAACTAACTTTTCTCAAGGAATCGTTTATAAAAACCAAATACTACTACTTAAGACTTAAGACTTATTTTTGAGAACTCGTTACAAATCCAAGAATATTGTATAAAAAAAATTGTTTACCCGTGATATACTGATGTGGGAGATGCGGCTGTGTGCCTAGCCACGCCATTATTTCTTTAATGTCTTCTTGCTTCACATTACGTAGTTTTTCGTATTCCTTTTGTACAGAAATAACCGAGACTGCCATCATAAATATTCACAAGCACAGTAATTTTTATTTATTACTTTATGAGATTTTGTAACTACCTGTAAAACAGTATATATCACGTGAAGAGCCTAGGAGTTAATGGAACATAAATTGAAACGACATGGATGACGCCGACTCTTTGTAGTCAATCGTCTCTATTGACACATATACAAGGTCAATAACGCTGCATTAAGTCAAAATTGGCTTGTGTGCTTCGAAATTTTTTGGTTCTATTGTTGTGCAGACAATACACTCACACTGCATTACAATTCTGGTGTATTTTTATTAGGTTACTCATAAACAAGACAGCGAATCAAAATTCACTAAAATCCTTGAAACCACGTGATCTACTGCCGGTTTCTACTAACGTTGCATTTTTGTAATAAAAATAGTTTTGATACAGTTTTTGATTTTGTACGTTTTCCGTAGAAACGTATATAGAACATCGTGTTTTAAACATATGCATTTGTGATTAAAAAATATATTCCAATATTTGTTAGCACTTATAAGAAAGGACAGATTAGAAACTAGTGGCCACCCATAGTAGATACAATTGTGTGGAGGAGTAGGCTATAAGTGGTGGAACACTACTTGTTTAGTGGTTCTTACACAAGTAGTGTGTAAGGACCCGATATTATAAAAAATATATTTATTTTAAATATTTTTATTAAATCTTCTGGATCAAGGCCCATCCATATCGGCCATATCTACTGGACCGAAGTAAATACCCAACTTCAAATGTTATATGATTTTCGGCTATCTTCTTCACTGTACACGTGTATTCAACATCACTTTATACGACCCAAAACCTCTGATCAATAAAATTCTTACGTAAACTAAACGAACATGATGAAAAATAAAGTTACCATAAAATCTCCCCAATTTTGCAACTAAAATAAAACAAACGTCACTACTTTAGCCCGTAGTTTGCGTAGAAGCATCACCGGAGTTACGAGAGCCGAACTTTCAGGTAACTACGTCATAATAAAAGTATTCATCAAAATTACTCCATCACCTCACCGCAGGTTTAATGAATATGCTTCAGCCTTATTCATGCAGATATACATCCGTGAATTTTGGGACCGATTCTGTGGTATTCAACTTACTCTCTTTCATACTTTATAATAATATCTAATAAAATAGGTCACGACGATCTAATAATATCTCCATAACTGTCTATAACATTTTTGTTTTATTTAGGGCAGTAGGTGCATTTTGCTTTGAGTTGATTTTAAAATATAGATACATAAATACACACTTACATACTAATAACACTTTTAGATTAAAAACATGACAAGTTGATAATACCAGTTGTAGTTTTACTTTAAATTAAAATGTAAAAATGAAGAAATATTAATTCTTCATCATCAAATACAATATATTATTATAATTAACACAGAAATATGCTTTAAAATAAAACTATCATTTATCTGTCAATTCGGATTCATTTCAAATTTTTCATATTTTTCACGAAACATACTTCCAGCTTTTTTATTAGAGCATTAGCTTTAGGCTCCGCCCGCGGGTTAGAATCAAAGTATCTCTATGGCAAATCGATTAAAACTGGTTCAGCGGTTTAGCCGTCAAAGCTAACAGGCGGGCAGACAAGGTTACTTTTGTATTTATAATAGGCAGGCGATCACCGGGAAAGGATGTTTTGGAGATCACCTGTGTCTGATCCGCATGGAGCCAACGCCTGAGTGGCCACACGAGTGGACACGGCGCTCCACACGCTGGCAGAATGCCCGGCGTGGGTGGAGCAGAGGCGTGACCTCGTGGTAGCCATCGGACTGGGAGTCTTCTAATATGATTGCCGCCATGGTATGGAGCAAGAGTGCGCGGAACTCCCTCGTCTCCTTCTGCGAGCAAGTTATGCTTGCGAAGGAGATGGGACTGGGAGAGGTTTAGAAACCTCCCGGCCCGCCAGTCCCGGAACCGGGCCAGGTACCGCAGACGACTCGGGTGCCGGTGGTCGCAGAACGTCCTCCATTAGCGCAGGCCTGGGGATGACAGGTGAGGCCATCTATTACCCTAGCAGAAGCAGGCAGGGGTGGCGGCGAGAAGAGCTGCGGAGCGCGCGCGCCTTTTCGGGAGCACAAAGGGAACATGGGGGTTCCCATACAGGAGGGGGTCATCTACACGTCGTACCAGTGATTTCCTTTCTAAGGTACACCTGGTTCACCGGCTACTGGCACCCGAGACTGGGACATAATCACCCCACCGGTGGGTGATCCATCCAAAGGGTTTTCCGCAGAGAAAAAAAAAGAAAAAAGAGATGTGAAGAAAAAAAAAGAAAAAAGTATTACCGAAATAATGGGATGCGAAATATGATAATTATAAATTTAAAAAAAACCGGTCAGGTACGAGTCGAACTCGTTCGCCGAGGGTTCCGTACCTACCCAGATTTTACGTAGATTTTCGCGAAAATTTGTAAGTACCAAAATTTATCTTAATTTTCAACTTCTTTATTTTTTGGAATTATTCCTTTATTTGTGCTGTAAGACGTTTCTTTTTGCCAAATGTCGTGATTCTAGGTGAACGGGAACTACCATATAGGTTTTCGACCCAAAACCTATAGGGTACTTCCGGTTGACCTAGAATTGACAATTTTCGTTAAAAGCAAGGTCTTACAGCACAGGTAAAGAGAAAATTCTGAAAAATAAAATTGGAAATTAAGATGAATTTTGGTACTTACAAAATTCGTGAAAATCGAAATTTGCCCAAATCTTTTTATCGTGTTGACTCAGGACCTTGATTTTTATACACCTAATAGGGACCATAGACTTCAGTATCTGGTGTAAATTTCAACCTGCTAGGTCTACCCGTTCCTGAGAAAATCTGTGGTAACACACGGACAGACACAGACGGACAGACGGACAGACAGACAGACGGACAAGAAAGTGAACTTAAAAGGGTTCCTTTTTACCTTTTGAGGTACGGAACCCTAAAAATACAAGTACACATGTTTAATTATACATAAAATAAACATTATTATACGCATATCATTTTAAATTATCTAATTATTTTTATTTGTTTATATCTATAAATCTATCTTTATTTCTTTTAAATTCGTCGCTATACCTAAGAACAACTGTGCTAAACTATGAATAATATAAAAAGAAATATTTAAAAAAGTTAAAACTATTTGACTTTTGCTCCCAGAACGGATTAAGGAGGATGGAGAAAAAGGAGGGTTTGCCCTGCTATACCACGCTGGCCAGACGGGTTGGTATAGGATTTGTAACAAGTTTTCCTTCTTCTTGATATATATCTTCTATACAATATATATATATTTATTTTGTACTTAATGCCTAAAGAAACAAATTACTATCTAAACTAAATTGCGGATCTTATCCCTCCGACTTGCAACTTTGATTGAACGAACGCAGAATGCATGGTGCATCGTAAATATTTACTACCGAGTGTAGACTCTAAAGCTTCTTATAACTATGAGTAAGTACTATTAGTTCATTGACTAAACAAGCGCGGTTCGTGTTATAAAAAGCTGTTGTTGGGTGGCAACTACTCAAGTTGTTCATTCAACTTTTTAATTTTAATGATGCTTAACATTTTTATTACTAATTAAATCCTGATCAAGGCGCAAAATTAAACGTTCAAGTACATATTAAACTTCCTCGTTTATATTCAAATCTTCGGTTGATTATAATGCCATCATCAACAGCCTTTAATCCACAGGCCTCTCCTTAGAAAGAAAGTTTTGGTCGACAAAATTTCGTAGTTTTTTTTTAAAATACCGTACCTGTACAAAACACAGGCCAATAAGAATATGATAGAAACCAATCTAGCTTCTAGTAATCATATTTCTCCTAATCACAATGCACCGACCTTGTTAAGCTTATTAATATAATCCAATTTCATGGGACTCTTGTTGTGTCTAATAAATATAGATGCGCCCTTGCCCGAGTTTCCACTACATCGGCGGTGTATGAACTCGTTAGTACCCATGTTCATTGTCGGCCGACTGGGTTCCAATCACGGTCCACCAAACGCTTTCAAAGTCTCCTTAGTGTGACCACCCTCATATCATATACATTATATTTTATTCTATACCTCTGTTCCACTTATTCCTATAAACCTCATAATTGTATCTCCCTAAGATGACAGCATGCAAGCGAAGTATTTCATGGCATTCTAAAGAAAATATACAATACTCGGGCCCTATATTCCTCGCGGTATAAGGTTGGGTGTTTACAACTGTTTGCCAACTACTATTTGGTCCTACTCACGTAATACGGGACAAACTGACTGTAATCGGGTACTGACGTAATATCTACTTACATTTTTATTTACCCCGATTTACGAAATAAAGTAGTGATAACAATGGAAAAAACGGCATAATGGTTATAAATATGATTAGGGGAATGTTAGGGAGCGAATGTAAGCTGACTTACGAAGGTCCTTCTCATATAATTGTAATTCTAAGGCGACAGCTGCCTTCTGAAATGAGCATCTAAGTAAAAAAAACTAAAACAAATATAGATTTTTAAATGTGGAACAAACATTACACATTTAAAAATCTATATTAAACTAGGACTAGGTTGTTGTTGCTGTAAGTATTCGTTTGCGATAATCCGGTTTATTACTTTTCATGGTCTTTTATTGGTTCAGTTTTCAGTACAGTTACACGTATAGATACTATATACCTACATATGGCATAAATAGTAAATATTTGTAAATTATTATCTTGTTTCCAAAAGCTGCAAGCATAAATTATTCATATTGTTGAACTTTGACTACAAAAGAGGAGATGCTAAGAGTTTAAACTATTGACATTTTGATTGTGACGTGTTTCGAATGTTTATATGAGACGAGTATTAATCGAAACTATGCCTGTAAGTACCTACTTACTTTTGGTTAGTCATGTAATGAGCTTTGGTATATATTTCTACTATATTCGCTTCTAAGAATACGCCATTATATCAAAAAAGCTTTTAATTAAAAACCTGGATTGAAGTTTATGTTGCACATTAGAAAGACAAACCACTAGCCATAGTATCATATTTATAATTTAGATTGTACTAACCTGATTTATTTACATGATACATACATTACATATTTACTGAAACGGACTCGACTATTTCGTGGTATTAGTTACGTTTAGCTGACAAATAAAGTAGAAAAATACGTTAATAAATATTCCATTTTGAATATTACAAGACTTTTATTATCCCCTAATATCCTAAATGCCACTGTTTTCTGAACCTGTCAATGTCTTTAGCAGTGTGATGGCTTCTCAAAAGGCAATTATCGTGCCAAGAGTTGATTGTCATACGTCATTCAAAGTAGTTGTTAGGAACTCATAAAATAAATTATTACCTGTATAATCAATAAGTAACGCCAGAATTATTTATTTCGTAGTCGATTTTGTTATCGATCATACATGTACTGAAGTATAGGTCAGTTTCAAACTCTTCAGTACCCAAATTCGGACAAAATACCAAAGCTTAGAACTTGCTTCTGATTTTTGTCTCGTGATGAGTGATGGGGCCATACATTTGTGTTTCATGCCAATCGAACAGAAAAAAAAAAACAAAATATAATATAAATACATTTAATAAGAACTATATGCAAAACTACAGTATTTTTTCATAATTCCTTATTGTATAAAACGTACCATGATAAATACTTCTTACAAAACTTGGTACATGTTCTTAAAGTAAAATACTACAGAATACAAAATAAACTACAAACGTGGACTAATCTTAAGGCATACTAAAAACAATAAAATTTAGAAGTTTTTTTTAATAGTTCTCGTTTAGTAATATGACGGCTGGCGTGAGGCGTCCTCTTACATTAATATAATAAACAAACATATTTTCAACACAAGTTGACATCAGTAAACCGGAGTTGCTTGAAGAACAGAATGGTTGTATGGTGATTTCAAACAGGGGTGTTGTCGAATACTTAAGATATTATCAGAAATTCAAAACAAAATCTATCCGAATCGTAAACCGAATCGACCGAACCGAATCATAAAAGTTTGGATAAATTTCTGGTAGAGGCGGCATCGAAATGAGATATTGGTTGCGAAGTCACACTTGTGTGGCTACGGATAATTTTACCAGATCCGTATTCATATTATTATTAGAGTTGTGTAGCTCCTGAATAAGTGATCTAAAAGATATATATCATTCACGCCGATAAACTGTATCACTCACACACACTAGCTGCCAAATGGGATCAGTGAGTCATTCGAATTTAAAAGGGGCTTTAATCTCAATACTGGCTTTTTCCCAAATTTCCCTTATTTTCCTTGACGCTACGAATAGTACCAAAGTAAATAGGTAATCAATTATGCATTTAGTTTTATTCTTGTTAAATGTACCTTGTTGTGTAAAAATGCATATTGAAGCAGAGTATAAATTTTTGATAGAAAACGCCGTGTAGTGCTTTTATTCGATGGGTATCTATACTTTAAACAAAATATATATGCTAATAAAAGCACAATTTGATTTTGTAGTAAAATACGAAAACAGAAATGCGTAACTGCGTAACACTTAAGTAACCTAAAGAAAAAGGATAAAATATGTCCTATAATAATATGCGGTATCAGTCGTACTGTCAACCGTTGTACCTACTAAATACTAATATTTGGTTTTTTTTTTAAGTATTAAAGCGTATGTAGAATGTAACCCTGATTATGCTGGTAATAAAATATTATGTTGTGTAGATAAAATGAAGGAAGACACTGGAACATCAGCTGAATCGGAGGCTACAATTTTTGTACCCCCCTAAAAGGAGACAACATATCTCGCACTATTTAATTTCTTAACGACAATTTGTCCTAAAAGGGTTCAAACGAAGATTCACACTATGAGTTTGCTGCAACTAATAACAAAGATTTTTTACCCACATATCGCAATTAGAAAATGTTATATTATATACCACTTTACCAACACTACCTGGAGAAAAAGCAAATCTTTCGGACTACGATCTAAACTTTATCGCCGTATTGTGGCGTTGTGTGCTTATATTCCTCTTTTACCAGTAAGTAGACAAAGTTAGAGTGGGGTGGAGTTATATTCAGTAGCAGTCAGAGGAGTATGTATAATGATGCCAAACTAAAAGTTTCTATGAAGTTTATGAAAAACGAAGGGTTTAAAAATGCTGACATCATAAATGAATGATGTTTATATAACTAACGACACCTAATAACGTCTTAGATAATGTTCATTCATAGTTAAATAAAAGAGTCAATAAAAATTACGTAACTGTCGTTAAATTACTCAGTGTACTGGAAGAAGAAGTCGCCATTAACTTCATGAAACGTAACTGAACAGAAGAAGCACCAACGTAAATAAAAGACGCAAACAAGAAATAGAAAAAGATAATTTTATATACAGTAAAAAGTTAATATATAAATAAATGTTAAATTACTATTAACCAGTTTTTAGAAACGGTGCGATAAAATTAAATTAACATTTTTATTTGGTTGTCCTTATCTTTCATCGTTAAGCATGTGTGCGACTCTGGATAAATAAAAATAAATAAAATAAACCATTGTTACACCAATGTGGCAATTCGGTGTGGTGTGATTACGGATCGGTTGCGAGTTTTTGAGTTTTTGTAGCAGAAATTGTAAATGTATTAAAAAAAACTGTAATATTATTTTAATAATACGTAACATTAAGTAGCCGTAATGATCACTTAGGTAGCCGTTTTCATTATTGTAGTCCCAACTGATAATTATGATCTATAATTTATTATCCTTTTGTATTTTACTTTAAGAATCCCTTATATTGCTAACATCCGTAAGTAAAACTATCCGAAACTATCTTGGTATAGAACATACAGAGGTTTTTCTCAAAAAGCTATGGATGAAATTTATTCTTTATCAATAGAGAACAACACTGTTCATGTGTTAGGTTTATTACCACAAACTAGATTTAATAAAAAAAATACTAGTGTAGTACTTAACAATTGATGATTGCTTACCTAGCATTTTCCGGTTTAAGTAAGTATGATTAAAATTATAAATAAATTCTAACGTTTTTTTTAAAATACTTCTTTACGTACTGATGTTTTACTTGACTCCAAAAGCTTCATAAGTCTGTTCTGCCAGCGAAGTCGCTGAACGTTATTGATGCGACGTGGAGGTTCCGTCTCGTCAGGAAAATACAAAGGGATACCCGTACTACATGAGGAAAATAAATTATAAACATAATACTTAAATAGCCAATGCCTTCTAACGTATTTATTATGTATTTATTTCGCGTGTTTAAACATTAATTGCGTATTATTGCATGATTGCCAAAATTGTATTTTATATTTAAAGTTATTTTCTTCAACTACCTCATTTTTGCCTGGAGATTCACAAGGATAAATATTTTCTTTATCTCTCGTCAGCATTACTTTTTTCTGCATTAAAGATACGATATGACATGCAAAATTTTATAGCGACAAACAAACGCATTTGATGATTTTTAATATAATTAGAAAGTCATCACGCTCGCGATTTTTTCAGTGTAGAATCTCCCTTATACAACTTTGTATTTCCCACTTCACCACCTTCAAGTTTTCTTTTGACTCAAAAAGTATGTACCCTCTATTGTCATACTCAAAACTCATTGAAATTGGTTGAGTGGATCAGGCGTAGAAACGTAACAGACAAACATAATTACTATCACACTATTCGACATTCGCAAAACTAAGTAAGATATTAAATCTACAAATTCTGAAAATTTTACTGTTTTCTCATGTCTCTCTTTTCGCAAATGAGTGCTATTGAAGAACCATCAAATAGATGTCAGGTGATTAATATTACCGGTGATGAGTTAAATTAATGATGCAATGTGATAGTGATATGTTTATATCGATCCTTTCGCCAATGAATCACTTGAAAATACTTACTCTCTTGAAGATTTTGTAGGTATTATAATTGGGGGATATAATTCAGTCTTTGTTATTGTAGATTTAGTGGTATCAATTGTATTGCCTCGACTTGATCTGTAATTGGTAAACAAGTTACAATATTACCGTTCTTCACGGTTATGAACAGTTAATCCAAAAACAGTTCCCGTTAATCAAATCTCTATATCATTTCAACATGTAGAATGGAATTTTAAAGCAGTCAAAGTTAATCAACCTTTAGGCAAACTGGTAAATAAACTAATTAAAAAACATAATTGCTAGGATATTAAATACTTTTAATGGTGAAATAATTTTCCTAACCTTTCTTGTTAAGGACGGACATACGGGTACGCCACCGACTTCTTCGAATTGGTGCAATATCAGTCCTGCTTCATCACTCGGTCCCTTTTTTGCTATATTTGTTGCTGTCTTAGCCCATCCGTTACAGGCCCCTAAATTATCCGTTTATACCGGTTGAAAATAATATTTACCCAAAGGTAGATGACTTTCTGGCTGTGCCATTGGGGCTGCCCAGCCATAAAAGAAATGAGCTCAAACTCTTTTGTAATTTAAAACATTGTACCAACCCTAAAGAGAATTTGGAAAAGTGTCGGAAGATTATAAACATGAAGATGATCATCAGGCTCAGGCTCAGAAGGCAGGATCAGAAGGTTTTTTAAATGTGATTAAAATTGTATTAAACGTAGACGTACGTATATCGGTGCTATATAAATAGACTTATGTAATGTGTAATAAATCTGATAACACCGACTAGCATGGTTTGGTCGTACCACAGACCTGGAATTCATGGTTCGAACAGATATGAGTTTTTATCGTGGGACAGCCATACTTATGAGGGCCGGCTTGACGGAATGATACTACGGCCTCAAAGAAAATAGGTCTTAAACAACTCAATCTTCAATTTTCACCAAGTGGGTGAAGTTATTGGCGGCCCAGCCGTCACTCTCGTCACTATTTCTGAGGGATGTACCCCAAGGGTAACAATATAAGTACGTGTGTCTCTGGAGTTACGGTAGTAACTTACTACCAGAAGACCCGTCTGCTCATTTGACCCTATTACATAAAAAAATGAATTGATATAAAAAAAACTAACACAGTTGCTTTAGATTTTACATCTGTTGCTTCCGGCAGACGCTTTAGCATAACATCGAATTTCGGGTCGTGGCAAGCCAATAATACCCAATGTCGCATCGATTTTGGCCAGGTTTTCTTCTTTACCAGCTATTAAATGCCATAAGTATTGTTGCCTTCTCGTTTTTCTGCAAAAGTATATTTATTTAATACCTCTACACGTCAGTATTTACTTGAATGTTTAACCATCGTAAACTGTTTACGAAGATTTTTGGATGGTTATGACTTTTAAAAAGATTGAGGACAACAAAAACACTGATAACATTGTTTTCAGCAGTCTTTGCTAACCTATATTTATGTTGTTAGAATATTTGCAAAGTCCTTCGCAAAACAGGGATTAGTCCTGTTGTAAGAGATGTTTTAAAAAAATCCAACTATTTATTAACAACCAGTTACGGACAACAAGAGTAATAAGATGCAAATCGACGTGATCTTGATAAGAAAAACTTACTCGTGGGGTTGGACAACTCCAAGCCCCATCATACGGTAATCGATTTCTCTAAAACAGAATACTTCATTGCTCAGCGGTGAACGACTGTTAAGCTTTTTATAATTTTTTACACAACATCCTAAGAGTACAGCACGTTCTTCTGGGGTCATTTTTGTTATGTATCCTGTTTTCATTGTGTGTTCCACTGAATTAAATATTTGGGTTTTAAATAGGCGATTAATCTCCAGTTCTAAAAACACATTTCTACATTTACTTTAATAAAAACGACAGAAAGAGCGAATCCCGGTTTAATTCAAATACCTAGCTTATATAGACTGGTACAGGCCACTAGGTACTTATGTTACTAGTGAGGTCAAATAAGTATTTGTTCTAATAGCGATAGCATAACCACTAGCAATTTTCTTTCGATTACAGCTGTTAAACTAGAATACTTATTTTTATATTTTAATTTAAACTTTAAAAGTTTCATGAAATTAAACGAAATATATTTGTCCCATTCCATCAAAATATGAGACAGTAGTAGCTTATTTTTAACAACCCGTCATGGTATCCCTTTCTTTTTTTTTTTTTAATGTGGGGAAATGACGCCGGACCGTCACCCCACCGGGGTTTGCGGCGGGGTGGTGTGTCGGACTCGACCGACTAAAACCACACGGTGTGCCACTCTGCGCCTGTAATAGGAGGGATCCGGGAACAGCTGTTATTAAGACATCCGGACCCCTCCTAGCGCCGGCCCGCTCCTGTTGCGGGCTCCGTCTCAAAATTTTCCTCTCTTTAGGCGACGTCCGGCACACGCGGACGCTGCCTCCTCGCGGCTGGCCAAACTAATGCGGGTGGAGGGGAAACCCACCCCGTCCACCCGCGGCCACACTCAGCGCGGCATGAGACGGTGATAAGTGCGCCTCCGCCGCCCGGTTCGCCGGCGGCGGATCGGGTCCGAGTGGAGGTCGTCCTCCCGGGCCTTCTCCGCCGCCTCCTTCTGCGAGATTACTTCCTCGCAAAAGGTAGCGACCGCGGTAAAACAACTGTCATGGCCATGGAACGTACTACGGCCGGTAGCGAGAGATCCACTCCGATGACTGCAGTGAGGGCCCGGCGCTGCGTCGCCCGTGCGGGGCAGACCGGCAGCGTGTGCTGGGCCGAGTCCTCACTGCAGTCGCAGTGGTGGCAGGCGGGACTCAGTTCCCTCCTAGCGACCGAAGTGCAGGGTACTTTCCGAAGCAAACCGTGCCCGGAAAAGCACCTGCGTCAGCCGGAAGGTAAGGGTCCCGTGCTGCCGCCCTGCCCACTCGGCGATGACCGGCTGGAGAGCCTCCACGGCGGCGAAGCCAGCGCATGGAGTCTCCAGCCGGAACGACCAACGAGCCATCGTGGCTCGGCGAGCGGCTTCGCGCCACTCGCGCACGTCTTCGGGCGGAGGGCGAAATCCGCTCTCCGCCGGGAGTCCAGCCACTCGGCGAGCACTTCCGCCTCCAAATCCCACGGGGGAGTTTCCGGCCAACGCGCACGCCACCTCCGTCGAAACGGTGCGGTAAACCGCGTATGGCTCGACCGCCATTACCCTCTGAGGGCGCCAGAGGCGTGCCCTATTCTGGGCGGTCAGAGCCGCCGCCCACACCGGTGCACCGTATAGTGCCATTGACCGGACAACCCCCGTGTACAGCCGTCTTTTCGCGACGCTGGGTCCTCCCAAATTGGGCAAAAGTCGCCCTAGGGCAGACGCAGCGCCCACCAGCTTTGGGTCATGGTATCCCTACCCCAACTCAGGTAACAGAAAACAAGACAAATTATTAACCAACAAGATGAAAACTCTTTCGTCCTAATGCCAACCAAACAATTTGGACACACATACGAAGTAATGTTTCGAATAAACGAGCATCTTTATCTGATAAAGATTTCCTTTTTTTCGCTGGTCCCATATGATGATAGTTCTTTGTATCAGCACCACCTAAAATAAAAATTTACAAATGATACAATTAACATATGGGAAAATAAGGATATTATAATTAAAATAAATGTTCCCATAAATTATCTAAACTGTAAAATTGTACTAACCAATAAGCATGACACAGTATTCCTTGCCCACTAAGATCCGCAGGTCAGACAAATTTTCTTGAAACTCATATTCCACTATCTCAGAATATGGAGTCCTCACTTTAGCTTCCAGATCCAACGTACGAAATGTCATTTCATCACTAACCTGTTAACAATTGAAACACTAATTATATCACTTCAAAAGTATTCCTGCTTTAAAAAAGTAGACCGCTTAATTATGATACTATGCTTCATTTACATTTAAAAACTTCATTAACTTATTTGGTTTATAACATTTTTTATTATAATATTTTATAATAATATTTTTTCATAGATTATACTGGATTGGATCCAATTAGCTAGAACAGTACCTAGAACACTACGTCACTTATCACGAAGTGTTCTTCACTTCAACCAATAAGCCAGTAGAAAACTAGTGACCAACTACAGTTCCAGAGATGGGGAATAATAAGTGTATATCATTAGACGAGTCGTAAGAGTGTTGGCAATATCCAAACCATAATATTGTGATTGTAAAGGTGAGATTTGTTTGTATATTATGCTTTCACGCCTTAACTACTTGTCATCACCAAATTTTGCAAAAACACGTTGCTATCAGCAAGAAAATATATGGCACGGATAGAAAAATACCTGGACTTAGCCACTGGCAAAAGCTAGTAGTTAAATTAAAAGTATATACCTGTAAGTAATATGCGCTGCAAAGAATTAATGCTCTTAGAAATCTCTCCATAGTTGGCAAATGCAACATATTTATCAGTATTGGACTTAAAATTTGCACAGGAGCAGTATAAATTGCTAGATCTATTACGTCCTGGAAGAATTGCACAATAATTTAATAGTGAATCATTAAACAACTTATTTCATGCATCCCCAAATCAAATGTACATATTTTTCTTAAGTGTATACTAATACTGTATTAATCAAGTGTACCTCTAACAGTAAAAAACAGTTGGTATTGGTTCGGGATAGAAACATAAATATATTAAAACCTAACAAAATAGTGACATGCTTAACGAAAATAATTAAAATTATTTTCGTAATAATAACTTTATTTAAATAACACAGGTATAATCATAACAATTACTGTTGGAGACTCCTTTTAAGCATGTATTTATCATCCTTTCTTATGTATATTTTTCCGTATGCAGTCCAACAATATTTAAAGCTTTTAGTCTTCGCAAGGTCTCTCGCTAAAAAGTGCAGGCGAGCTGCTTTTGCCGTCAGGGAATTACGCTATCTTCTGCCGACCTAAGTCCCAGATGACCAGAACACAATTTAGGATTTTGTTTGTGTGCTTTCGACTACAATTGGAGGGGTTTTTACTATATTTTTGTTATCTATAATTCTGTACACATCCTTAATATCATAATAATATATGACGACCGGATGGCGTAGTGGTTTGTGTAACGGACTGCTATTCCAAAGGTCGCGGGTTCGATTCCCGCTCATGTCAAACATTTGCATGTTTGATTTGGTCTGGATGTTTCTATGTATAATATGTATGTATTTACAAAAAAAAAAGTATATATGTATTTATATCAGTTGCCTAATACCCATAGTATAAGCTCTGCTTAGTTTGGGACATCTAGTCCCAAACTAAGCAGAGCTTGTACTATTTGCGTTGCGTTGTGTGAATGTATTATATATTATTATTATTATTATAATATCGGACTTGCTCATGGTACACCCAGTTGTGTTCCCCAGGGATTGGATCATGCTGATTAGATCATCCTTTGTTTCATTTGACTTATTAGGAACATTTTTTATTTCTGTATTCGTTTTTCGTTGCTCTTGTTGCATCTTGACAATTTTTTCCTCTAATATGGTAATTTTTATTAAATTCCCTTTTTTTTCTTCTTTTACTTTTTCTTCGAGTGATTTCATTTTTTTCCTGAACTCCTTATATTGTGCAGACAGGAAATCAATGGAATTTTCTATCTTGATGTTTAACTGCTGAATTTATTTCAGCGTAGCAGTATTTTTTTTAAGTCTTGTTCCTGCGAATTCAGTAACGTTAAGAACATCGCTTGTATCTCCATTTTAAACTAAGACAGCTCATCAGAGAACTCATCATCTCTTTTTCTCTTTGGTCGGCACGATGTGTAGTTTGGTGGAGTAGTATTTCTTGTCCAACGCAATCCATTTCTGTATCAGAGAGCGATTTGTTTATTATCATTCTATATTAGAAGTCATAGCTTTTGTTGCAGAGCAGTGCAGCAGGAGTGAGACAGAGCGTGACAACTTTTTGCGAAGTCACTGAAGTATATACACCACAAAAAACGCACTTATGCTTCACTAATAAGACACTATTGTCGTTTGACTTGTTTTATTGAATTTATAAAAACTACCTATGACACGACCACACTTAATGCAATCTCGGACGGAAGGAGGATATACTTAATAGCTATAATCTTTTTTTTCTAATGTAAAATAAACAATAAGGCAAAAGTCATGTACAGACCATGTAATTAGTCACATTAAAGACACTTGAAGTATTGCCACTGGGCTTCTCAGATCGTAAAACAGATCAAATGCTAAAAATACCAAAGAAAAAAGCATTTTGTAAGCCTTATAAAATTTATACTATGAAGATAAACTTGTGTGATGAGAATATTGAATTAGTTTGCAAGCATCTTCAACTCCTCTTCAACTAGAGTTGAAGAGGAAGAAGATATAAACACAGCGTTTGATTATTTTCATGAAAAGTTTTTCTTATTCTACAAACTGTCCTTTCAGAAATAAAGAAAAGATATTCTACTAAATATCAATGTATGACATGGGTAAGAAAGGGTATTAAGTATAGCTGTAAATATAAAAGATCTCTAAGATTGAGGTATTACAGGAACAGCACTTCTGAAAGTAATTTAATATTCAAAAACTACTCAAAACTCTTACGATCCTATATAGAGAGATCTCAAAAAATATGTAACCATAAACATATGAGCAATGCAAGTATACAACAATAAATAGTTACAACTACTACTATACTAAGCTGCGTTAAAGGCTATTAATGAGGACATAGATAATATCAATAGTAACGACTTTATTGAAGTAATAAAAACAAATGACAGAACAATTACAAACCCATTAGACATAGCAAATGAATTCAATACATCAGACCTACAAAATACAGACCTATAAAATAAATGAATAATGTATAAATACTAATAAACTTATCATAAATGACACTATTCTTTTTTTGAACTGGTGACACTAATAGAAGTTAATAATATTATATTTTCTCTCAATTATTCAATTCATGGATATGATGAAATAGCGACAAAGGTATGAATATGTTGCGCAAAAACTGAGCCTTATTTATTTCAACGCACTTAATTATCCTCTCCTTTAACAAAGTGCATTTCCGGCATTCATTAAAAATGTCAATTAAATCGTTACATAAAAACATCAGAAAGAAAGAGTTGAACAATTACAGACCGATAACATTAATACCAGTGATATCAAAGATATTTGAAAAACTATGCATATAAGAATTACATCGTTTATTAACAAACACCTGAACAAAATGGTTTCCAGAAAGGAAAATATGTTCTTACTCAAAATGTTATCAGAGACTTAGATAGTAAACAATTAACGGTTTCAGTGTTTTCGATGTCAAATGCGTTCGACTTCGTTTCTCACAGTCTGTTGCCCGAATCAAATCAAATCGAAGCCGAGACCTCAGCACAGCAGTCGCATACCCAACCACAGCACCACCGAGGCAGTTACATAGCTGACAGTACGTACATGTTTTTTAAGAAATCTGCAGTTTAACTGTCAAAGATTTGTTTTTGAATATTCGTCCAAGAAAATATAAATTTTTTACAAATTTATTTCTTTTTGCTATTATTTACCATCTACTTCGGCCCAGATTGTTAAGTTAACTACAATTTTAGTAATGGAAATTAAAAACAATTTGTCAACTACTGTAAATAAAAAGACAACTCCCGAACTACGAATAAATCCTGTGTCGCGGGGGACTTTACACACATATGTACATGAAACGGACACAAAGAACACCCAGGCTCAAAACAACAATTTGTGGATCACACAGTCTCGTCTCATATGGGGATCGGACCTACAACACTCAGCGTAGTAGTAAGCAGCATGGCGACCGCTTAAACCACTACGCCACCCGTGCAGTCAATAGAAATCTATCAGCAAAAATGACCCCTAAAACCCCTTAAAGAATCTGGGTCGACTTAACCAGTAACCCTGTATATTTGTATTTATATATATATACTCGTATATATATATATATATATATAATATATAATAAAAGCGACAGATCAAGTCAAAACTAACCTGCAATGTAATGACGTCAAGCTGTCCAGGTTCCAATTTCCTTTGATACCGGCGTCGATAGCGAAACTAGAAATGGTAAATAATTATATAAAATTAGTGTGGTACGCTGTAGAATTACTGATTTTGCTGATATTTTGCAAGAAATAATAATAATAACTTCACAAGTATCACACACGCCAGTCTGATCCTAAACTAGGGCAGAGCCTGTACTATGGTAACAAGCACGCTGATTAAAATACTTATATATTTCTAAATACATACAAAATTATTATATGTAGATCAATTACATCCAAACAGAACATCACATGTTTTGTCCTGGGTGGGAATCGAATCCACGATCTCTGACTTAGCAGTCAGTTTCACTAACCATTAGACAAAGGTCAGGAGAAGAAATGACCTGATACAAACTTAAACCTAGTAGAATATTTGGGATAATTTCTCTCTAAGACGAGAAAATTACATTATTTTAAATTATATAACCAAGCTATAATATAACTCTATCACCTGTTCAATTAAATCTAAGTCATCTCTGAATACAATAACTCCAGTGGCAACCTTAGTAGTTGCTTTCTTAGTTTGTACTGGCACGGGAGGGCGATCACTGTAACATTTTAATTTTTATTTATTCCAAAGATAAGTTAATATATAATGCTGGCTTGCGCCCCCGTGTATGTCGGTCATCGATGTAAAAAGTAGCCGATGTTACTCGCTGAAAATGTTTTTCATTTATGTAAGAATTTTTTAATCGGTTTTAGCGGTTTAGGCAAACAACAAACTACTTTTCACATTTATAAAGTATGGCATGCATGAAGCATACACCCTTAATTTCGGTCTTAGTATTCGCCCAGTCTACATACAAAATAATATATGACGTATTCATTTTAGCTAAATACCATCTGAACACATTTGCTGACACATTTTTGTGGATGAAATTTATAAATTGTTTGCTCAATTCTTGAAGAATGTCCATACTAGTAAGTGGACAAGAACACAGTCTCAATAGATTTCGACTATTTTATTATCCATCCTCACGTTCGATAATTACATTTTAGGTCCCGAGCAGCGTGCCAGCGATGTCGCACGACCTCGGTCGCAGCGACTCGCGGCGACTTCCAGCTACGGAAAATTTTCGACGGTCATCAGTCGCTGGCACGCTGCATTTAGCCTTTTAGTTCTATATGCTGCACGAGCCCTTAAGCTAATAAACACCATAGATTAAGGTTTTTAGTAATGAAAAACGACACAAACCTCACAAAAATCAAAGCTGCAGTAACTTCATCCCATACCCAGTGCCCATCTTCGTATAAACCTCCAAAAAATCCTTCTTCGTCATCTTCAGACATTATCACTGTAGTATAGTATCGTCAAAATCTTAACTAAAATTCTTTACCATATATAAGATCGTCACAAAACACATTCAAGTTTTTCTTAATTATTGCGAATGTGTATTTTGGATTTTACGTCTTATTAAATTACAATATTAGTATACAATATCATTATTACACTACTTGTAGTCACACCAGCACAACGTTTTCTATAAAGGTAGGTCGTCTTCTATCTTATGTATTAATTTTGCTCACTGCAAAGGTAGTTACAACTTAGGAAATAAGATACAGATCAGTCAAACGATTCCTTTTTGAGAAACTGATGTCTCATCATCATCATTATCAGACTATCGCAGTCCGCTGCTGGACATAGGCCTCTTCCATTGCACGCCACTTAGATCGATTTTGGGCTTCTCGCATCCAGCTCCTGCCAGCCATCTTGCGCAAATCGTCACTCCACCTGGCCTGTGGGCGTCCTACACTTCATTTGCCTCCACTCAAGAACTCGTTTTCCCCAACGGTTGTCGGTTCAGCGGCTAACATGGCCAGCCCACTGCCACTTCAGCTTGCTGATTTAGTAGGCTATGTTGGTGACCTTGGTTCTCTGCCGGATCACCTCATTCCTGATGCGCTCTCTTAGAGAAACGCCGAGTATAGCCCTTTCCATAGCACGTTGAGCGACTTTGAACTTGTGGACCAGCCATACCGTAAGTGTCCACGTTTCGGCTCCATATGTAATGACGGGTAGGACGCACTCATTGAAGACTTTCGTCTTAGGGCACTATGGGATCGACGATGAGAAGACTCGACGTAGCTCCCAAACGCTGCCCAACCCAACTGAATTCTTCTGTTCACCTCGTCCTCAAAGTTGTTTCTACCTAACTGCAATGTCTGCCTGAGGTACACATAATTTTGAATAACTTCGAGAACGGCACCGTGTACCGCAATCGGTTCTGTTGTCTATGGTAGGAAAAACCTGTGTTACAGATCACCAGAAAAAACGATCAATGATTGATGATTTTGAGCTATTTAACTAGTCAGGGGGGACCCTACCAGGAAACATGGTATGAATTCGCCCGCACGTCGACCAAGTAACGTCTCCGCAGAGCCCGAAGACTTCCGAGCATTTCCAAGGATTTCTGAAGACCTCCGAGAAAGTTGCTCACTGCACGGAACTTACCCGTGCTTCCCGGCCCATGCCGGACGTGTGTTCGCAGTGACGTGCGCCCACCAATGCAGTGGCAATAAGCACAACAGTGCTGATATAATTGTGGGTCGACCACAGCCCAACTCCCCGGAGTAGGTTTTTAGCGGCGAATCTGTTGTGCTTGATTGCACCTGCGAGATCTCTGCGTCAACCGAATCCGGCCGAGCTACAATCCACCGGCTATCCAAACATCGCAACGCGAGCGGGGAGCTCGCTCCGCAGGCTCGAGCGCCGTCCCTCGCATGCCAACGTCCAGCGTGGGAGGAAACAACCAGACACGACAAGAGAGCTGCCCTCACGCTCCGCAGGCTTGTAAGCCGTCCCTCGCTCGCCAACGCCGAGCGTGAGAGGAAACAACCGGACACGACATGAGAGCTCCCCACACGCTCCGCAGTCTCGAAGTTTGAGAGCAAACGCCGCCCGAGCTCTTGCGGCTGCGACCACTCCCGCCTACTTCTACTACACTACACTACACTCCCGGCTCCTGTGCCTACTTGAGCCAAGTATGCGCACTGTGCGCGGGTGAGGAAGGCCGCCGCCACAGCAGGAGCAACACAACGAGGCACTCCGCAGACCGCGTTACGGTGCGGACTGCCCCAACAAAGTATGGGGAACCGCGCGTAAGTCGCCGCCTCTGTCGCTGATCGCTCGGAGCTGGGCCTCCCCAGGTGTCGCCTGGGGTCTCACCTGGCTCGGGCTGATCACCAGGGTGCGTGAAGACTGACACGGTCCTCCACAGAACAACCAATACCGTCAAGGTAATCCCATGACCTATCCCTTTTTTTCGTGCGGAAATCCCCTCGGATACCACCTTTCGGTGGCATGTCGGACTCGAACCGACTAAAACCGCACGCCGTTTCGGGTACTAATAGCCGGGGAACCAGGTATACCCTAGAAAGGAAGTCCCTGGTGCCCCGATATGCCTCGGGCCATCTACAGACGAGTAGATGACCCCCCACCCCGTGTGGAAACCCCATGTTCCCTCTGCTTCCTGAAAGCGAGCGCACTTCGCAACGCGCTCGCCGCCACGCTCGCAGAAGGAGACGGCAGAGTTCCACGCACTCTCGCTCCGCACGATAGCCGCAATCATGCTATCGAGCGAGAGACCCATGACCTACCCCTGTTTAGGGGTAGCGGTAGACACCGCTGGCAGAGGGCAAAAGCCCACCGTCACTGTGTGTGTGTCACAGTGCTTCACACCGTCCCTGGACGGTGTGAAGACCAGCGCTACCATGAAACATTGCGATTAGCAAACGTGATAAAAACAGTAACGGGTCTGGCCTTTCCATGCTCTTAACAAAAGACACCAGTGTAAAGAAATAAATCGTCAAAGAATAGAGGAAAACAGAAAATGAACTAGTGTGATGACGACACTATTCATTAATACACTAATTACATCGGTAAAATTAAAAATGTAAATACACTCGCACTCCATATTTAAACTTAAACAGCAAGATTTTTACATATATTGAGTCGAAATCGAAATAGCATAATAACATTAAAATCGATGTGACTAAACAAACGTATTTCGTTTATTTATAAACGTTAGGATAATACAATACAGTAATACAGTACTAGGTCAATATATAATACAATACAATACAGTTTTAGGTCTTCACAAAATTATTAAACTTGAAACTTCTGTCAACATATTGCTTGAACATATTATTTATGGTTTCAAATGACATTGTATCGCATGCTATATTTTTAGCATAGATTATGATAATGAGTAAAGGTAAAAAATAGTTTTGAAAAGGTTTTGGTTTCGGTTCATAAAGAACTGAAACAAACTGAACGGATGAATAATAACTTTTCACTCCGGATATTGCTTGCTCCTTGGTTTAACAGTTTTTTCCTCCCTTGTACTGGCCAGCAAAAAAGGGAGAATAAATTTTAACCTGAAGCCTCGATGAGGTAGAAAAACAGAGTAGAGTAATATTATTAGAGAAGGTAGGCTAGGCTTGATGATAAGACATCATCTAGAACTTCTTTTAATCAGTTATTCGTGGGAAAACTTTGAATCCTCGTTTTTATTATTGACAGTCTAGCTATTGAATTGCTGTTGGTGCTGTTGACCAATAAGGAAAAGCCGAGTTTTAATTTCCAATGACTTGAGGTCTGAGGTTGATATCTTATACTCTCAAATTTAAAAAAATAACCCCAGATACACTGGGCCTGAAAGCACGAAAACATCAGGACTGGTGTAGCGAAATCAATACGTACGTCATCATCGTCAAATTGTTTATTATATTATGGGTAATTGTAATGGTGAAAAGGAGGTTTAATTACAGGGTAGCTACAAGTAATTTAAGTTTTAAGAGTGTGACGTGTGCGTTGTAAATAGGTATTTTGTGAATAAAGAGGATTTTTTTTAAAAGATAGTGTTAAGTGACGAATTGACGAAGGCTAGCATCATCATCATCATCAACAGCCTTTAATAGTCCACTGCTGGACATAAGCCTCTCCTTAGAAAGGAGAAATCGCGAACAAACTGTATTGCATTATTTCCCGAACGAAATTGCAATATTAACATTAGCAATTAACATGCCATGTTTATTTTGAGCCTCCAGCATTACTCAAACAATTATGACAACCATTTAGTTTTTAACCATTTTCACCAGCACTTACTTATGTGTAGATCTGACGAAATCAAATTGAAAATTTTATATAATGGTGGACCGAACCACAACTGACGGTACCAGTGATGATCAATTCAAACAATCAATATGATCTACCCACGGCCCATAACATTTAAAAGTATCGTTATTGAATTAATTCTAAATATTTATATACATACATTATTTATTATTATTATTACATACGAAAAAGAGCATAACTTGCAAAATGTAGTATATTACTTTAAAATTAAAGGATTTCTAAACATAATTTCACTAATCACTGATATCTACCTAATTGAATTTACAAACACATATCAAAATATATTAAGGGAGGAAGAGCCCGTACCGATACACTTTCTTCGTAATGTAAAAACTTAAAAGTGCGCAATGGAGGTTGGAACGGTCGGCGAGTATGAAATTCGAATCGTGGCTTTTGATAGAGACTCGATCCAAAGTTTATCTTTGAAGAAATAAAGGCGCACAAAATCGATACTTTCGTCAAATAACTATTCAGATTATTTTATGACATATGTATTTCTTGAATAATTACATTTCCATCACATGTATCAATGGTACAGTATCCTTAATTTTTTTTTCTTTCCTTTTAATCTTTCACATGTTAGTTTTTGTACGTACTTTAATAGTTTTTGAATGAAAGAGTTATTTGGGGTAGCACATTCTAGTATAATTTTCACAACAGTCGAGTAGTTCATCAAAATCATTCAATTAGCCTTTCTAAATGTGACTATCGTGGCTGATTCCCATGATTACCGACTTATCTAGTTTGCTGCGTGATTGGTCATCAGTTCAACACTGAAATTGTTCTTTCGTAATGTAAGTATTCGTAAAAATAGCACTCTGGACGCCTACTAAGTGCACTTGGGTTCACAGTTTGATGTTTAACCTTGTTTGGCAAACAATATGATGATATTGAAAAAAGTCTGTCACTTTTTTTTTAAGGACAAGTGGACGTATAAAAGTATTTGAATGTTGAATGAATTTTGATGAACCGACGACTTGAGGAAAGTGGCTGGCAGCGGACTGCCTAAGACCGGAATAGTAGGCGCTCCTTAACGGAGGTCTTCGTTTAGAAGAGGGACGGCGATAGGCTGATGATGATAATGACATTCCAACTATCGATTATCGCGGCCCTTTAGGGTTTTGTGCAATAATATTTTACATATTCCGTGTTATTTCTAATAATTTAATCTGCTCGTGGCAACATCCAATACGTGTATCTGTGGTGTAATTTTTTAATATATTTTCGATTTCGAACCTCATTATTCAATATGTTCTGCGGTGTACATGATTTTTCGAAAATCCCCGTACTGGATTTTTTGCACGTTGTATGATATTGATGATTTCATAATTATAGGAGGTAAAAGTAATTTTTAGCCGTATTTTTTCATTTACATTTATATTTCATAGCGTTATTAATTATATTCGCCTGCGCTGTAGAATTTTTTTTAATATAACCTTGTCGCAAAAATATTTTAACACAGCGTTACCGGCACTAATAATTTGACATTATTCCGTATGCTTGTATTGTATGTAAACTTGCATCTGCAGAATTTACTGCGTTTGGCGCCGTAATATTCTATTACGAATTTTATTTATTTATTTAATTAGCTTTTAAACAGTGACTAAAGTATAATTACAACTTTAGAAACTTTAGGGTTTCCCGCTGGGGTTTGGCACCTTAATAAGCATCTGGAAATGAGCGACGTAATTTGTTATATATAATCCTAAATATTTTGAGGATTATAATAAACAAAATTCGCTTTATAATTTAACGAGAGTAAATATATTTTGTGCACTTTTGCATACGTATTCATGCTGCCAAATCCAACGTCCTACTATCCGACAGTTCCAAACACTGTTAAACAAATGAGCTAAAAAATCGGCTTTTATAAAATTACGATATACATAGGACATAGGACGGATAAGACAAAAGGGACTCCTTTCATTTTGATCCTGGATGAAGAAGCTTTATGAGTCTGTTTTGCCAACGCCGCCGTTGCGTTTCACTAACTGGTCGAAGAGGCTCTGTCTCATCAGGGAAATGCGGTGGGAAATATGGCCTAAAGGAAAAAAATAACAACAATAAACATTAATACAATAAAAAATCCTGAAAAGCGCGAGTCTGACTCACGCAACTAGTGTCCGCCTTACACGGAGATTGTTATTCAATCTCGAAAATTTATTGAAAAGAAAACAAAGATAGGCATTAGCGTTTGAAATTAATTTCTTCTTGATGCCTTCACACATTCTTGAGAAAAAGTATCTTGACAGACATAAAAAGAGACAGAACGTGTCTGACATGCTGCCTGCCAAAATGTAAGAATAAAATTGTTAATAATACGAAAGCCAATATAATAAATTAAAATCCTAAACAAATACTAACTCTCTAGTTGATCTTGGTGGTAAAACAATGTCAGGATAAAGACGTTGAGCTACTGTGGTACTTTTTCTCATTGAACTGCCACTACCAATAGATGTGCTGTACCCACTGCGAGATGCCCTGTACATAGAGATAAAAAATATGTTTTTTAACTGTGTGTAACTGTGTATATGATAGTAAGTTAACTGTTAAAGTGTTTTCAAGACTAACTTCTCTACAGTAACTCTATTACCTCATATATTATTTGATAATAATAATGATTCTCATTTCATAGGTTAAATATATATATATATACTTTTCTCACAAATTTTAAAGAATATAACAAACCCAAGGGTGGCAAAATAAGTTACGAAGATTCAAGCAACATTATTTTCCTACATTAAAGTCAGTCATACGAGTTAAGGATGCCAAAAATGTACTAACATGGAACCTTTAGATTTTGCATCAGAACCTGTCGGTAGAGGTCTGAGCATAGTATCAAAATGCGAACGTGATAGGCCAATTATGCCCAGTACTACATTCAGATCACTCAGAACATCTTCTGCCCCAGCAACAGCTTGCCACATGTACTGGTGACGAGCAGTCATCCTATAGAAAATGGAAATATGTACTACAAATGCTATTTATATTTTATGAAGTTATATTTCATTAAGTCGTGGAGGTAGTCCTCCATTAACTTACAGCTTCAAAGTTTAAGTTCAAAACAAAAAGTTCATAATCATTCTTTGGCTACTACTATCTCATAATAAAGTTAATATAGAGATAGAGATGAGGAGGTATCTTTAAATTCAAATAAAAATATTCGTAAGTTGTTTTAAACAACGGGGTCGGCATTAGACTAACGCAGCACTTGCGCCATGTCAGTCCAACGCAGACCAGGATCTAAAACAGCTCGAGCAACCAGACCAAAGCCGAGCATCTCCAATATTCCACGAGTTTGTTAAACCGTATTTCCTTAATAACCTTTACAAACATTCTAGACTAATCCAGACCTTTATACCTGTCCGTGTTAAGTAAATAAAGTCTTTTAAAATAAGTGTATCTAAAATATTAAATGGCTTACTGTGGACATTTGACAACTCCAAGTCCCATCATGTGGAAATCAATTTCCCTGTGACAGAACACCTCGTTCATAAGGGGTGAACGAGTGTTAAGTTTTTTGTCGTGTCGCACGCAGCTACCGAGCAACACAGCGCGTTCCTCAGGCGACATTTTACCTATGTACCCCGTTTTCAAAGTGTGCTCCACTGCGTTAAATATTTCTGACTTAAATATACGGTTGGTTTCCAATTCTGAAAAAAAAGGTTTTTTATGTAAGAGGCAATCAAGTACCTAATTTGTCTCTTGACTCTAAAACTATTTATTCTGGGATCTCATGTGCCGTACAACTGATGCGTGCCTGATACATGCAACATGATCATGCATGCAGCATTTTCTTTTGTATTTTCTTTCTTCTCTATTAAGTGATATGTATGATAATATTTTTAAGTGGGCAAAGCTGTATCTTATTGTGGTGCATCTAAGATGTAAAACTTTTTTTTCGTACATGATCTGATTAGTTCCACCACAGTACTTCTAATGCCACTTTGTAGTATTCTGCTTTTTTGTTTTATCAGTACTAAAATGAAACGAGTTTTCGCTCAACATAGAAATAAAATAAAGTATATAAGTTTTGAGTAAAATGGTGTAATTCTTAACAAAATTTTATAAATGCCTTCATGATATATGTGTTTCTAAATAAATATTCAAATAGCCTACCAATTTGATGAAAACTTTTTCGTCCTAAAGCCAGCCATACTATTTGCACACTCATACGCAACAGAGTTTCAAACAATCGAGCGTCTTTGTCTGAAAGGGACCGGCGTTTCTTTGCTGGCCCCATATGATGAAACTTTTTCGTGTCCGCACCACCTGAACAAAGGTATATAAAGCT
This sequence comes from Arctia plantaginis, assembly GCA_902825455.1. Classification (NCBI taxonomy): domain Eukaryota; kingdom Metazoa; phylum Arthropoda; class Insecta; order Lepidoptera; family Erebidae; genus Arctia; species Arctia plantaginis. The sequence continues at coordinate 12,531,988 of CADEBD010000300.1, forward strand.
GTGTTACATTAGATATTCTGATACTAGAAACATACAACAGTTTAGCATTAAAAAATATACAACTCCCAGAAGAAAGCATGTTAGACAAACTTGACCAGGATTAAACTAATTTTAACGCAAAAAGGTTTCAGCATTGATGTGGGTGATCCTTTACTAAAAGTTACTTACTTTTAACGTATTAAAAGTAATTGTCTTATATACCAGGGAGCGTTTTTATGTTCGCGGAATGGGGGATAAGGGGTGGAAATAAAAAAACCAAATTATTTTTCCTTTCAATATATTCACCTACAAGACGGATACATTTTTCAGATCTTTCAATTAATTTGTTTATATCATAAAAAAATGTTTTCTCTTTGTCTTCAAAATACGCCGAAACTGCCTCCTTGACTTTATCATCGTTGGTAAATTTTTTACCCCGCAGCTCTTTTTTCATTTTTGGAAACAGGTAATAATCGCTGGGGGCCAGGTCTGGTATGTAGGGTGGGTGATTCAAAATATCGAAGCCCACCTTATGCAGGGCAGCCAACGCAACGCGGCTTTTGTGGACGGGCGCGTTGTCGTGCAAAAGCAACACGCCTTTTGTCAATTTACCCCATCTTTTCTCTTTAATGGCTTCTTTGAGTCGCTCTAATATTGAAGCGTAGTATTCTTCGGTTATAGAAACACCTTTATCTTTATAATCGATCAATAATATTCCTTCTGAGTCCCAAAAGACCGTTGCCATGAGTTTCCCAGCTGACTGTGACACCTTAAACTTCTTGGGAGGTGCTGTGTCCTTTTTATGCCACTGCATAGAGTCTTGTTTCGACTCAGGTTCATAATGATGAACCCAAGTTTCGTCTCCAGTAACAATTCTACTCAATACAGCACCCTTGTCTTCATTACAAAGGTCTAAAAATGCACGTGAACACTCTACGCGCTGTTGTTTTTGCGTCGGCGTGAGCATTCTCGGCACCCATCTTGCACTGACCTTTGTCATGCCAAAATGATCGTGCAGAATTCTAAAAATGGTTGTATCAGATACTCCAACCATTTCTGCGAGTTGTTTCTTCTTTAGTCGAGCATCGTCGAGTACAATTTTTTCGACTTTTTGGATAAGTTCTGGCGTGATCACCTCGATGCTCCTGCCCGGCCTCGGGTCGTCTTCAAGGGATTCCCTTCCTTGTTTAAATAAACTGGACCTGGACAAGAGTCGCCGTAAACCAATGACATCTCATTCATTATGGTCGCAACTGATTTTCCTTGCTTGGTAAGGAACTTTAAAACGGCACGATATTCGATTTTTTCCATGTTTCACTTTTCACTCCCGATTATGTTGCTTGGTTGACGATAACTCAAAGACAAATTGTCTAATAACAATGAAATCTGGTATTTATACTAATTATGAGTCACTGAACACGTGACGATTCTAATGAGCCTAATCACCCCCCTCCAACCCTCTCATTCCGCGAACTTAAAAACGCACCCTCGTAGCTCTAGAATTTTTTATAAAACACAAACCAATCAACATGATACAATACTCCTTGGCGGCTAAAACTCGTAGATCTGACAAGTTATCACGAAATTGCCTCTCTATTTTTTCGCAATCTGGAGTCCTTACTTTAGTGTCTAGATCCAACATGCGGTGTGCCATTTCGTCGGCTACCTAAAATAAGCGTTCTGATACTTCATATATACTTTTCAATTTATAGGAAGTTTAATATTTTCCTGTATACTAACCTGTAAATAATATGCACTGCACAAGATCATTGCTCTCAGAAATCTCTCCGTAGTTGGTAAATGCAACAAGTTTATAAGCGCCGGGCTCAAAAAATTTACAGGTGCTGTGTAAATTGCTATATCCTTTACGTCCTGCAATTATTAATTATATCAGAAACATGGATCTATAAGTCATGTTTCTAATAAAATTTTACCGGGCTACGATAGGTTATCGCAAAACGATTAATGGAACATTATGGCATAAAGTTACAATTATAGTAAAAAAGTTAATTGAACAATAAAATATATTAAATAAAAGTTATTATAAGTTACAAATAAACCTGTAATGTTATTGCGTCGGATTGCCCAGGTTTCAACTTTCTTTGATATCGACGCCGATACCGAATCTAAAAATAATAATAAATAATAATAACTTATGTATTACTATAAATACTAGGTTGATATGTTCCGTGTGTGATTTAATTCAAATAAGCTACCTGCTCTATTAAGTCCACGTCATCTCTGAATTCGACGGCTCCAGTAGGAGCTTTTGTTGGTATTTGTATAGTTTCTACAATTTTTGGAGGAAGGTCACTATATAACACAAAACAATTAATTAAATTAAAATTGTTTTACTGAAGATCTTTTTTAAGCAAGCGAGCGAGCTGACGGGTTAATCGATGGTAAGTGACTAACGTCGCCCATGAACAGTTATAACTTCACAGACATGCGCTCCTGCCCTTTGAGTGTCCCTCTCAGAGCTAATTGGGTTGGGGCTCGATAACCTAACTCACTCGGTGAAAAACAACGAAGGAATAGCTTAAATCTGTTTTTTTAGCCGAGGAGCTAGCTATTCCGTCGTTGAAAGTTTTTTCCTACAACAGATCAAAATCATTATATAATTCAAACCTCACAAACAGCAAAGCGCCACCACTTTCATCCCATGCCCAATGTCCATCTTCGTATAATCCTCCGAAACCTCCTTCATCATCATCATCAGCCATGATTGCATTAGTTGATAAAAATAAATTGACACAAAACTAGTAAAGTATATTTAAAATAAAATTATGTTATGAATGTCCATCCATGCATAAGAGCACTTTGACATTAAATGTCATAATTTATGTCATTGTGATTGTATACTGCCATGGTCAAAGAGTACAAACATTTGGTCATGGTCATAATGCCTACTGTAAATTAACCTCTTTTTTCCCATTGTCAATTTAATAAACGTCAATTTTATAAACGCATACGAGTACAATACGTAACATCTAAAATCTTACGTCTAACCAAAGCATCGCTTAGTGGTCAAATCAAATAGCGCGCATTTTGCAGCCTTCCTGTAACACATTTCCGTTCCTTTTCAGGAAATCACTTCCACGGGTTGCAGGAAAGCGAATTGATATACCCATCAATAAAAAAGGACTAATGATCTCAGAGCAATGAGTACAGATAAAAGAAGTAATGCCAAAATCTTAATATAGCTTAATAAGCCGACTACGTTATTTATGACCTCCATTAAAACTTCACCCTATAAACGCATAGTGCATATTTTACTTTACCCTTTTAGCTTTAACTTTATATCTTGTTTTTTGTTTTGCACTGTGTATGTACTAAGTTCTAAAAAGAACAAATTCTACAAAAAATAGTTATTAGTTCTAATCAATAAATATTTGTGAGATTTTCTGACACACAGAGGGGGTAAAAGTGGAGTGACTTGTCAAAGAACACTTGGCTACAACTTGGGAAAACTCTAGTTCCTACAGTTGTACATAGAACACTAATACGAGTATAGGTATCAATAGGTCATGTACACTGAGTAGTACAATATAATATTATATACGAGTATATACGCACGGGTATTATACGGCTCAAGAAGTATAGTATAACATTGCGTCGCTAAACTTTACTCTGGAAGGTAAATAAAGTTGGGAAACACTTTGACAAGCGCTTTGCACACAACGCGAACCGAAACTAGACTTAACAACTACTTTTCATTAATATAAACATGTTCATTAATAGAACGGCCTAGCATTTATAACAGCCAGGCTAATTTCTATTCCTAAAAATATCTCCTATGGGATAGCTAACATAACTTAAACCACGCTATCGAAGTAAGAAATGTTTATAAAAGTATTATATACTTCCTTTAGGTATACAGGCTGTTACAAAAAAGTGTGATCATATTTAAGTACCGTCTAGTGGACCCCGTAGGTATATAACGTAATATGCAAACAATTTTAGGAAAATGTGCTTAAGAAAATATATTTAAAGTGTATTTGACTGATAAAGTTAATATTTTGTAACTTACATAAATAAAACTGTAGTAACTGTGTTCACGGAACACCTCTTTAACAAAAAATAAAATAATTGAAATTGATCTTAATATTCATTACGTGTTATTTCGGAATGTCGATACTCAGGTAAGTATTTTCCAAAGAAAAATTCTAAATATATTTTTTTCCAAGTCTTCTTTTAAATATATTATACTTGACATATGTAGCTAACGACGAATAACAAGAATTATTAAGTTTCCTTAAGAATGAATAGCTACTTCGTGATTTTATTATATAATGTGTAAGGTACTTAAAACTGTTTACGTAACATTTTCTACTATCTCCAAAATTCATGACTGCCTAACTTATGATCTCCAATATTTCAAATTTTTATCGGTGATTATAATTCATGGACAGCTATAACTTGCAAATCGGAATCTCCATCGAGCGTGTTTGTAAGTTTCCCAGAATTTACGATGTCATTGGTGAGTTTGCTCTCAACGCCACTGAATATAAAGTTATGTTAATGTTAGTAGTGCATCCAACTACGAACCTTAAAACTTATAAAATGTTCTAAGTTATCTCCAATTCGGGATAAAAGCTATGGTACGAAGGTATATAGAAACGGCGATAGTGCACTTGTGTTTTAAGCTGTATGTGAATGTGAATATTGAAACTAAATTGTCGATACCGTTTGAAAATAGCAGCAAACAAAAAGTGTAATAATTAATTCGATTTTACTCTTACACGATATACGCTAAAGCTTGTCATCATCACATCAACAGCCTTTAATAGTCCACTGCTGGACATAGGCCTCTCCTTAGAAAGGAGGTTTGCGGAGGAAAGCTTGTACGCACGCATCATTCAGAAGTCATTGACTATCTATCTTACTTACCAGGCAGTTTAAAAAAAAATAAAGTAAATTAAAAATATAAATAATTGCGAGCATAACTTTAAGTATTAAAAAGCCCTAAAGTTACTCTGAAACACCGATAAAATTTTAAAAACATATTTGAAAAATCTGTTATGCAGTTTGTGTCAGTGTTTTTTTTTATGTAAGAAGGGGCAGACGAACAGACGGGTCACCTGATGGGAAGTGACCATCGCCGCCCATGAACGTCTGCAACTCAGGATTCACAAAGAAGTTGCAAAATACCGCAGACGATAACCCGTTCCACAGATTGGTTGTGGGAGGTAAATAGTGTCTCAAAAAGCGCACAGTAGTGGAGCGCCGACTATCCAGGTGACAGGGAAAAAAATTTGCCACCGGTATTAGTCTGAACAATTCCTCGGAGCACTCTCCATGATATATGCGATAGAGAATGCAGAGTGAAGCCACATCTCTACGTAACGCCAAGGGATCAGAGATGTTTCGCTCGACGATTCGAGTCGCTCTTCGTTGGATGTCCAGAGGGAGAAGCTGGTACTCTGGTGCCCCTGCATAGAGATGAGAATAGTATTCCATTTGCGGCCGAACTTGCGCTTTATAGAGCTGAAGGCGGTGGCCTTACCATTACCATTTGACCTTACCATCTTAATCACCGAAACTGGCCTTCGCACATTCAGTGTCCGCGAAAGGTGACGGTTGGACGGGGGTGGGGGTATCCTAAAAAATCATGTTACCCATATTTAGTAGATACGTATACATATGCAAAACACATTTACAAAATAAATAAGTAGGCATTAATCATGTAACCCTTTCTTCAATACCCGAGCGAATAAAACAGTATTTCATACATTTTTTACATGAATAAGTTGTAAATTTTGAGCATGTATGTCACTTGTGTTAATTCATTGAATTCGCTGTCACACACGATCGCACATAAGGCAGCGATGCCCTGCTTTGATCGTGTTCGCTCTGCCATGTGATCAAATGAGTATCTACTTAGTTTAGCAGCCGGCTGGAGATTAACGCGGTTACTAGGAGGGAATCTGGAAAACATTCTAAAGTAACCTCTATTCACTTGTATGGGCTTTTCAACAAGGGAATGAGATATAATAATAATAATAATATTTATTAACGTCAAATGAGGTACAAATTTTTTAATATAACAGGATTTTCTTAACTTAATTACACTGTATAGTCAGGCTCTGGTTCCCAAGGTAAGATTAAACTTGTGTTGTGGGTACCAGTCCCTCTTTCATCCAAAGCTAATAGTCATGAAGTATTTTCTATATTATAAAACATTTTCCGATATTCTAGCTTGTGAGCATGCATGCATGTGTGAATGAGTTATTATAGATTAGATATATAATGTTGTAGACGCCAATGACCTAATTATGATATTTTTGATCTCGCCAAATACATTTGTTACAAACATTTTTATATACATTTGATACAGTGATGTGCTACTAAAATCCTAGCATATTTTGCTAGCAGAAAGAATTCAGTGATTTAGCTCCAACGTCCTATAAAATACTGTCACTCGTGCGTATGAATCGCTGTAGACTGTTTCGTGCTCGTTATATTATTCACCAATCCATGGATTGCAGGCAATGAGACATCACACGTTACAAGACGTGCTAGAAATACTTCTTTTTTTTTCTTGGAATCGGAAATTATAAGAAGTATATTTACTGGTATTTTTTCTCATAATCTCTACTCAAGGTGTATTTGAAAACATAATTGTATTCTTGTGAAACGTTCCTATTTTCTTTGTTACGTATCGTGGAAGAGAAAAGCATTCACATATTCATGTCGGATGTCGCATCATGAACTGTACTTAAATTTCAGTCACAACACAGCGCACAAACACACAAACCGGGCATATTTCTAACCCAGTGAACATTCAGCTGTAAACAGTTAACTGAACAGCAATTTAACATACATGTGTTAAGAGTAAGACCAGTGAGGTCAGCATCACTGGTCATAGTCGTTGTTTGAAATTTGTACTTTATTCAAGTCCGTGTAGTGACGGATTTCTTAAGAATACAGAGTGCCACCCCTATTCATCCCGTGGGTGTCGTAAGAGCCGACTAAGGGTGTAAACGTTAACTACGCAGGACAACAACACTGTAAAGAGAAAAAAATGAAACAAACCCTATACCAACCCGTCTAGCCAGCGTGGTATAGTAGGCCAAAACCTCCTTTCTAAGGAGAGGCCTATGTCCAGTAGTAGACTAGTAAAGCCTGTTAATGACTTTATTCATGTAATGGTGTGATACGGGATCACAGTATTTAATTACTTGTCCAATACAAACGCTCAGTATTTTTTTTAAAAACAAACGTACTACAGACTAGCATTTTAAATAACATTAAAAATATGTGTGTGACATGCAATCATAAAAGAACACTTACTCGAGTTAACAAAAACAACTTCCTTAACCAAAACATTTAACAAGTTACAGTTTTACCAACATCTCAAAAACTTCCTACGTTATCTTCAAATCATTTCCTTAGTTAAAGTGCTAGACTTTACTTTAAGACTAGGAAATGATTTGATCTTAGTTCAGTTGTCAGTTCACATAAGACTTGGTCTTAGTTCAGTTCAGTTTTTAGTTACGGGGTAAATGTTATCAACTGAAACCACTCATTTATTAACCATTAACATCCACAATTTGGCTGGAAGTGATTGTGTAAATCTGCCTATTATATACCGTTACCGATACCGTTATTGACAAGCTAATCTATCTAACCATTAATGAATCCCTTAAATAATACTAAAATATACCATCACTACATCTAAACAGAATGAAAATTTACGTTATATTTTAACCAAATATGCTTCTATTTTAAAGTAGAAAGAAAAAGGAAATGGATGACCTTAATACAATACAAAAGCTTCGACCTTTAGCGCTGATGAACTAGGTAGGTAATATTGCATCGGAATATCAGGGTTAAAAGCCAAGAAAATTTTACAAGAAAGTCGATTGCATTCGATGAAATCAAAAACTACTCGGCGTTGATACAGAAATGAAGTATACCCATTCGCCGAGGAGCACGTACCGAGCGGGCATAATCCTTCGCCGGGAGCGGTGTTCAATCTACTCCCTGGTCATAAACCGGTGTTCCGCGAACGTAAACTGTACTACGTGAGCTCGCAAGTGGATGGGTAAGACATTCGTTGCATAGTGTTGTGTACATGTTTTAAAAGATCCTGTTTGTATTACATACCTACGTAATTCGTTTTGTTAAATCTAGGAAGTGATGTAATGTCAGATGAATATGAATGACTTAGGCAACCAAGCGCCGGGCACGCCGTAATTGCTGCGGTAAGACCCATTATGGAAGATTGGCTTGACAGGCAACACGGGACCTTCTAATACCGGCTGACGCAGGTGATCACCGGGAAAGATGCTTCAGAGATCACTTGTGTATGATCTGTAAGGAGCCACCACTGCGATGGCCCGGACCGTGGACACGGTGCACCACACGCAGGTAGAATGCCCGGCGTGGTTAGGGCAGAGGCGTGGCCTTGGTACGGCCATGGTACGGAGTAAGATCGCGTGGAACTCCGCCGTCTCCTGCGAGCAAGTTATGTTTGCGAAGAAGATGGCGGAGCAGGACCGGGAGAGGTTTAGAACTATCCCGGCCCGCCAGGCCCGAGAACGTGCTAGGTACCGCAGACGACTCAGGCGCTTATGAAGCTTATGGAGGACGGAAATCGTTCAGTGATCTCCGTCCTCCATAAGCTCTATTTTTCACTCTAGCTGGGATGGCGGCGAGACGGGCGGAGGAGCGCGCGCGCCCTTTCTGGAGCACAAAGGGAACGTGAGGGTTCCCACACAGGACGGGTTCATTTACACGCCGAACATGGCCCGAGGTGTGTCGGGGTACCAGGGATTTACTACTGACTAGGGTACACCTGGACGGCGTGCGTTTTTTAGTAAGTTCAAGTCGTAAGTCAAGCGTAAAATAAAACATGATGATGCATCACAGAAGCAACAAAGAAAATTATGCACTTATACGGTTTAATATCGCCTAACTTGGTGCATCATTTTCTTTTCTTTTTTTGGATCAATACAATTTCTCTTTGTTATACTTACTACAACTATTAAACTTTCGTTAGTCTTCCTGAGATGCGATTTTATTTGTGCTTGTAATAATTCAATTGGTTTCAGCTCAACATGAGTAGGCGAGAAACTATAGCAATTATATTTTAACGGGCTGCCATTTAACCGATAACTTTTTACTGTAGTCCTTATTATTTAATAAAAGCCGCACTTTTATTTCATATTCTTTTAATTTTGTATCTAATCTATTTTTATTTTGTAGCCAGCAAAGTATGGTCGCCTCGATATCCTCTAGCCTAGCCTATCATCAAGTGAGTAACCGAAATCCAGTCGAAGTTTCATTATGACCTAATTTACCTAGCTTCATGGTAATTTTGCATGGTAAATTTGACGACCGAATGGCGTAGCGGTTTGTGTAACGGACTGCTATTCCAAAGGTCGCGGGTTCGATTCCCGCTCAAGTCAAGCATTTGTGTGCATGAACATTTAATGTTTGATTTGGTCTGGGTGTTTCTATGTATAATATGTATGTATTTACAAAAAAAAAAAGAATATATGTATTTATATCAGTTGTCTAGTACCCATAGTACAAGCTCTGCTTAGTTTGGGACTAGATGGCGTTGTGTGATTGTGGTAGAATATTATTATTATTATTATTATTTATTCATATTTTTTAAATATTACAGGCAGATTAGAGACATCTTTATTGTAAAATATCCAATAAGATACTTTAAGATAAAATAATAGTTATTTTTTTTTTTATTTAACTGCTTTAAACTTTTGGTCATAAAAAAATTGGGGCTTGAACGAATTGTTGATACCGAATTTAACGATTGCCGTCTATAGGACACGTTTCTAGACTCTTGCAAAAAATTACACTATCTCTACATCATCGGAGGTATCAGGCATCCGATGTTTATGAAACTTTTTGTCAAATATTGAGCATCCTCAACACCTGGATAGTCGGCGCTTTACTACTGTGCGCTTTTCGAGACACTTTTTGCCCCGCACAACCAATCTACGATACGACCTTAAAACCTGCAAGAAAAGAGCGTACTTCTTCCTAAAAGGCCCGCAAGGCGTTAGTGACTCCTGAGTTGCTGACGTTCATGGGCGGCGATGGTCACTTTCCATCAGTTGACCCGTCTGCTCGTCTGCCCGCCGTCTGGCCAGCGTGGTATAGTAGGCCAAAACCTCCTTTCTAAGGAGAGACCTATGTATCGCAGTGGACTATTAAAGGCTGTTGATGTTTGTTACTACAAAAAAAAAGAAAACTTATATAGTACTTCTAGCCATGTAGTACACACAAGTTAATCTGTTTACTTACAAACGCTATGGAAAGGTAAACGCCTTCAATTTATAAGTTCCAACGACGTTGCTATCCGACCTTGTAGTCCGTATGGTTGTTAATATATAATACAGTTGTACATTATCTCCAAACCATACCAAACCAAACATAAAACGAAGGATCTAGGCAGAACAAAGATCTTCATATAGAAAGATAACTATCCATAATATCAGTTTCAGCTTGCACCGAAACACAACTCCATGTGCATAAGACACCGCACAGCTGAGACAATAAACAACATACCATTTAATAAATACATTTTATGATCTTAATTTAAACCTACACCGTTCGGTCGTATCGACAATTTATAATAGGTAGTAAGTAAGCTTCTCATAACGTACCGCCAGAAGCAGCCTGCACCCCGCTGTTACAAGATATTTACACTCCACTCTGCTGCACACTTGGTCGGCTTGACTTTGCCTTGATTTTACACTTTATAGCTAATCTTAAATTATTTTAACATTTAAAGACGAAAATTATAAAGGACTTTGAAGTTTATAGAGGTACACTTCCGTAATACGTGTTCCGTGTTAGGTAAAAAGTGTGCACATAGACGTGGTAGGAGTGCTAATTCAAAATAATAGTAGTTACTACATTCAGAGTTATCTATGTGGCCAATATTGGTTTAATAGGACTCAGTTCACAATGCAAGAAAACTGTAAAATGTATATTTACTGCTGGAACCATAGAGAAAGAAAGCTGACACCTATAAAGCTTGTTTTACTCAACAAAAAAAAACTACAGCAACACTACACTACACCTTTCTAAGAAGCAACAACAGTACTGACAATTCTGTTGCCAGTTAGGGACAGGCGCCCATAAATTACAACTACTGCATTTTGACAGACTTTGCTTACTGATTGACTGACTTTGTAAAATAAATCTATAGTACTGTCGATCATCAGGTACTAACTAGTAGAATTTAATATAAGTCTCACCCTTCGTGAGACTATTAAGTTTCTGTTTCTATTAAGTTTCTGTTGGCTAATTTTGACTCCTAGTGTCTTTTCTAACTCTAGGTCAGATTGATTTTATTGTCATTGTGTTCATCAGTAGCTCAGAAAAACAGGTCTTTAACTTTATAGTTAACTGTAGACAATAATGGTATATATGACTAAAACAACGTTCTATTTTAACACATGTTACTAATTAACACACATACAGTACATTAACAGTATCTCAATAATCTGAATTGAGGAGTATTCATGTGGTTACTGAACGGATCTGAAAACGGATTTAATATTACTTATGATTTAATCCAGAACGAAAATTATTAAAATGTTACATCAGTCAGTAAACACATATTAGTAACCCAGTGAAAACGTGACTTATATAAATAAAATTAAGCAATTGTATGTCTGTTTTAATTGCTAGATATTCAATGCATTCGTATAGAAATGGTAGATAAGGTTTCCAGTTTATGGTATCAAAGCTGGTTCATGATTCACTAATAGAACTTGAGTCTAAGACATTGAAATGAATAGTATTCTAATACGACTCTAATTAAACCGTCAATACTGAACTTCTAATTCCTATTAACGGTGAGTCGAATTATTATCAGATTCGTCGTTTCGATAAATTTGCAATTATTTTGCTCAACGAAAGGGGAATTTCAACTCTATGTCACATCTATGCTACAACAAACTATTACTTGTTCATTTATTTTATTTAAAACTATTATTTAAGCTAAACTTGTCATTGAAATGTAATGAAACTATAAAAGAAAGGTATCTTTTTTGATATTATTTTAGTAAGTTTAGTCTTTTATCAATAATTACGATTTGAATTACGTGAAACTGATCTTATCTATTTACTACGCGAAACAGTTATCAAGTGAAGTCACACAATACATTCTGGTCTATTTGAAGTCGGTATCAAGCTAAGTAGGTACTACGTGGATCGATAGGGTCTGGAGGGAGTTTGTCACCTGTTTACCTATCAAGCGGCCTAAGTCTGCAGGACTTCTCGGTGGCTTCCTTGTTAGGGTATCCGGTGCTCCCTGCAACATACTCAGTTGAGGTGGATCACCGTATGCTTTTGATCGGTTCGAGTCCAGCATACCACTTTAGTGGTCAGGCAATGACACTACAAGAGGCTTCATGCGGTGCAGAAAAATACCTTGTACCCAATGTAGACAAAGAAATAAGTAAATTACAGGCTCAAATATTTCCCAAAGTAAATGGTACAGAACTTTTTATGAGCGTCATCTCCTGTTTTTTTTTTTATGTACATATAGCATTCTTGAAAACGAAAGTAATAATGTAAATATTGCATGTTCCATATTAAAATTGTTGTGTCCTATATTAATTTGCTAGAAATGACCATACAAATCTATACAGATATATATACAGCTATATAGGTATGTATAGTAGCTATATAGTAACCTTCGTAATTATGTCTCTAGTTATCTAATTATGATGTTTAACTAGCTTAAAATATATTTATTTTTCATAGAGGATTACAGTACTACCATATGTTAGTATCTGTTACACATATGTTACTTCATATCAAAAATGCACCCGAAGAAGTTGGTTGGTTCGTACAGGTGACTACATAAGTCCAGTATTGTGATGCAATCACCCAGTGTCTAAATGCTCTTTAAGACGAGTGAGCTAATTACCTACTTACTGTAAGTTTTTTTATAGAACAAAGTTGGTAGAGTAAATAGACCGAACAATACTTAAACGGCAAATCCTATCAGTAATAATTTTTTACTAGATACCCAAAAAAATACTCCTTACTATATCCTATACTCCTTACTATATATATGTATTTTAAAGTATTTCCTTAGGAGAAATTTGATCCTTAACACAACAGGCTTACGGGTTATTTCCCTTTAACACAGTTTGTAGTCACAAACACAGGAAGCTTAACGTTAAAGAAAATGTAAACAAAACGTAATGTTTGTTTCGTCACGTCTTCTCTATTGAAGAGCTCGCCTTCCCAACTATGTCAATACTCGTACAAGAAGCGTTAGTGCCTCATACAACCGTAAACATTCAGTTACACCAGCCAAATTTAGTATTGAGACTGAGGCATTAAGATAAGGCATTTGGAAAAGTATTGTGAATATGGGGATAGAACATGATTATACGAGTAGGTGGGTCAAAATCACCAAGGTGGAAAATCAGCTTTACTTGAAAATAACTGCCTCAGTGCGTTTTTTTTTTTAAACAAATTATTATTTGTAAATACTGTAAAGGGTTCATATTAACCGTACCTCATATATTATACTTCAAAAGTAAAACATATTCATTATTATTCGAAGAAATACTACAAAAAAACATTTCGAGAACGCGTCCTAAGTAGCAATCTTTAGAAACTAACACCGGAAATATACATAAAATAAAATAAATTTAACGGTTCTTCTTACTTATTAGCCTTAAATTTTATCTACTATTAAGTAATTATATGCATTATTAAAGAAAGAAAAGAAACTAAAGATAATTAAGTCAAAATATTATGTCCGACAATGTAAGCGTCATTTGAGTGAACACAGTTTTGATTGCCCGAAAATATTGTGTTTCTGAACGTAGCCTGTAGATGTTTATGGTGCAGTGTAATGAAAGATGTAAACAAAGTGGCTGGCAAGAAAGTTTCACGCCAAAATAAGTGGTAAGTACCTTTCGATTCATTATTTACAGAGCGTACATCAATAGGTCATCATACCGGGAATGCGTTTATTAACTCAAAATGAATGAAAAATACGTATAATAGTGTCTATAACGAATAGTAATCCCAAGTATTTTACATTAATTAAACCAAACATGATGTCAAAGATGGCGGCCTATTAAATAAAGGCGCGTTTATCTAAAAAAGTCATTTCGAGAACGGTCATTTCGGAAACGTTCCCGGACTTGATGGAGTATTCTCGAAATGATGATGACGTACTCGAAATGACTTTTTCATTATCAAAGTGACATCTGTTACAACTATTGGTTAATTAATTTAGTGAATGTTGTGCTATCGTAGTTTTTAATAAATGTTTCATTTTTTTAGCAATATGGAGTCTCATGATCCTTCAATAAATAAAAAACGTTCGAAAAAGCACCTTCACAAAAATAGTTCAGATTACTTGCGCCAACGACAAAAAGCTAATGCCAGAAAAAACACATTTTTAGATAAGATGACAGAGGAAGAGAGAGAAATTAAAAGGGCTAAGGATAGAGCTTACCATAAACAAAAAAGCTGAAAAGAAAGTTAAAAATATTACTCAGATGACTCACAGAGAAAAGCGAAAACAAAGGAAACTTTTGAAAATTCATCAAAAAATACAGGGAGAAGAACAAGGCATTATCAAGTATAACAAACAATTCTCCACCACATTGCGATGATGATTTAGCTGCCACACCTTCAGTAAGAAGCCTAAACGTACCGTAAAATAAAACAACAGGAGAAAACAATTGCTGAAATTAAACGTAAATATGAAACTTTAATGAAACGACTAAGAAGAAAAGAAAAAAGAGGACAAAGTTCAGGTACCAAGTACAGTACTTGATACCTGAACTTTGTCCTCTTTTTTCTTTTCTTCTTAGTCTTTTATCATTAAATCAACTTTACTGATAGAAGTAACTTCTATCAGTAAAGTTGATGTAATGATAAAAATGTCAACATACCTCGTGAAGTGCCCAAGAATATTCCATAGAGAGGGAAATCTTCCAGAAATGTGTTAGCGGTAATATGGTGAGGAAATATGAAAATATGGAATTACTTCATATGGCTAAGAGTTTTTTGCCAAAGAGAGAACCATTACATCGCTTCTGAAGTCTGATACCAAAATTCGTAAGGTTGTTTGGAAGTCTGAAGTTTGTCAAAAAGTTAAAGATTTCGGATGTGTCCAGCCAAGAGAGATTTTGTAAAGAAAAACTATATTAACAAAAAAGCGTCTCCTTCTATTCTCAGTTAAAGAACTGACGTCAAAATTTGTTAGGGAAACTGGAATAAATTTGTCTTATGCGACATTATTAAGAGCGAAACCATTTTGTGTAGTAGCTCCAAAATTAAGAGACAGAATCTTGTTTATGTGTTAAACACGAAAATTTTGAGTTTAAAGTGAACAAGTTAAAATATTTGCAATAGATTATTCACGGAAGTGAAGTGAAGTGAAGTAAAAGGCGAGAATAAGAAATTTAAGATCACAAAAGAGGTTGCAATGTCAAGTACAGTCAAAGAATTAAAAATGGCTTTTATTGAAGATATTCCAGTTATAAAAAAACATCTGTATGGCATCTACAGATACAACAAGCTGAACTGAACTGAAAACAGAGCTAAAAGAAAATTTAACTGAAGAAGAGGTAATGATACAGATAGACTTTTCGGAGAATTACACATTCATTCTATTCATACGGGCGTATATTATATACGAAACTTTGAGAATGGTTTACAATCTAAATCGTTTGCTACCGTAAATTTGGATCATCAAGCCCATGCGATATGGGCTCACATGAATCCAATCCTACAAACAATATTAGAAAAAAAAGATATTAACACCCTTCAAATCTACTCTGATGGTCAAACATCACAATACTGCAGCCAAACTAATATACATCTCTGGCTACAAACATTAATAAATGGATTCAAACAGATAACAAAAGCTTCTTGGACGTATAGTGAACTCTCTAAATGACGATATGCGTCATTTAAAGAACACGTGCATCATTCCGTGAACACTTCATCATTTTCGGGAACATTACTACACAGTCACAGATAACACATTATTAATTGAGATAATTAAAAAAGTCACTGGCAATATTAAAATAAGGCGAACTTCTAATATCGTAAGCCTATTTATTTTAATATAAGTAAAAAATTATGGCATATTTAGTTAATTTTATATTAGGAAATAGTCCAATAGCTCCATTTGTAGCAATATTTTGTTTCTAAACGCTTTTATTTGCAATTTCTTTAGAGTTTTTTTAATTTCTTATTAATAACTGCTTACTGCCGCTAATATACAGGGTCTAGAGAAATAGTTAAGTCATATTTTAATTTTATTATAAGTCTTACAAAAACGTTCCCGGAATGATTGTTTTCAGTGACAGCTCAATTGAAAAATAAAATTACAGGAGTAGTACTTTATTCTATGCTCTGCCAACGTACACATTGTTGAAACACAAGTTTAGTGAACATCTAAGCTTATTATCAATGAAATAGCTGTTAAGTATATTCATCATAAAACAGAACTCGGAATTTTCCACCTTGGTGATTTTGACCCAGGTACTCATAGCAACAACAGTTAGTTTCTTCGATTTTTTCACAAGTTCTGATTGTTATGTACAAAACAATGAATCACTATTATGTTATCTAGTTTTCCCAATTTGTAGAAACTTGTCTAAGTTCTTTAACAAAGCAATCTTTCGCAATTAATAGTCGACGGAGTTTTCACTGAGAATATTAACATAGGCATAGAAAATCCTGTACAATCAGCAGACAAGTCACTTGATGGTAAGTGACTACCGCTACCGACGAACACCTGAACCTCAAGAGTTACAAATGCTAGCCTTTGAAATGGGAGTTTTCGTAAAGCTTGTTTTATCGGTCCGAAAGTACCGCGACACAAAGCGACAATTTGTTTCACATACTACCTACCTACTATGTTTTTTACAATTTATTAAAAACAAAGCTATTGGTTTTATTGTAATAACTAACAGTACGGCAGTTAAGTAGCAGAATAACAAAGCGTTGATTCCCCAATATGAATGAACAACTCCTTCCGCTCCATTTCACTTTTATTTTCAAACTTCCAATTCAACGATTCGAGCGATTGAACCTATTACGAATAACTTTACCTATCTGTTCACGTGTGAACGGGAAAAATATTCAGATTTACTGGTTGATTATTATTAAAGCAATGAATATTTGGGAATTTTAGTGTTTATTTAGGAGCTCATTACGTAATTTATTTAAGTATATTAAAATTTACCTTTTTTTTTTCATATACAAATTTCTGAGATGTAGCTTCGTTTATTATTCAGATTTCCCTGTCCCATCCCTGAAAGAATATTCACCTGTATATCAAAATAACGAAATCTCTCCCGCAAGGAAATTTCAATTATGTTATGTACAGATAATAAATAATAATAACATTTAGAAGGTTCGTTATTTAATAATATTTCAAAAATGACATCTGCTGGTGTGTCCCTCTAACAATTTTTTTTTTGTTAAAGATATTCAAGATAGGGTACGTATCTACATCATTTCCGAGGTCCGGTCCCCAAGTTGGTTGGAGCAGCTCGTGCATTGGCGCGCCTGCTGCCCAACATGAGGGGACCCGATGACTCCTGCAGGAGACTCTACTCGGGGGTTGTGCGGTCCATGGAAGATGGCTCGAGAGGCGTCACGGAACCCTCTTTACCGGCTGACGCAGGTGATCATCGGAAAAGGTTGTTTCAGAGATTCAACGCCTGAGTACCACCACTGCGATAGCCGTGGACACGGCCCTCCACACATTGGCAGAATGCCCGGCCTGGGTGGAGCAGAGGCGTGACCCTCGTGGTTGCCATCGGAGTGGGAGTCCTCTCGCTCGGTAGTAAGATTGCCGCCATGGTATGGAGCGCGAGAGTGCGTGGAACTCCGCCGTCTCCTTCTGCGAGCAAGTTATGCTTGCGAAAGAGATGGCGGAGCGGAACCGGGAGAGGTTTAGAACCTGGGGGTAACAGGTGAGGCCGTCTGTCACCCTAGCAGCCACCCCGGCCTGCTTGGCCGGGGTGGCGGCGAGACGCGCTGCGGAGCGCGCGTTCCCTTTTGGGAGCACCAAGGGAACATGGGGGGTAGATGACACAGGAGGCACAGGAGGGGGTCATCTACCCGCCGTAGATGCCCCTAGGTACGTCGGGGTACGAGGGATTTCTTTTCTAGGGTACACCTTTTTCTCCGGCTACTGGTAGGCGAGACGGCGTGCGATTTTTATGGTATCCGAGGGGATTACCGCACAGAAAAAAAAGAAAAGAAAAAAGGGTACGTATCTAAAGATTAAATATGTTGTACAGTTTTCTATTATCGACCCATCCATAACTGATACGCTTTACAATTGTATTTTAGCCATTGCACAACTCCTACTCTGACTGCCCCGATGACGTTATGGTTTAAGCGGTCATCTCGCCGCTTTCTACTGCGCCGAGTGATATGGGTTTGATCCCCAACACTTTGTAGGATCCAAAAATTGTTGTTCTGAGTCTGGGTGTCCGTTGTGTCCGTTTCATGTGTGTATGTAAAATCCCCCGCGACACAGGATATATTCCTAATGCGGGCGTTGTCTTTTTATAACAAAGAAAAATAACAAAAAACCTACCCTTTTCTTCAAATGCCTCTCCGACCAGCCCATAAAAGTAGAGTCTAGTCTAGGTAATTCAATATGTACTACTACTATATAAGGCATTAAAGATAAAAGTAGTAACAAAGTACACAAGTGGAAATACTATTTTTTTCTTTTCTTGAAGGGTAACTACTCCAAAAGTTGCCGTTTTTGGTTAACGCAGAACTTCTACGTTGGGGATCCCTTGAGCTATAAAACAATAAATTGTTTTAATTAATACCTTAGTATTTTTTCCAAAATAACGCGGCATGTGGCTGGCTTTGTACCAAATAATTATTATACAAAAACAAGGAAATATTCTTTGTTTATTTTATAAATTGCTCTTTTTTAAAGGAAAGCAAATTATTCTCAAAAGAATCCAAATAAAAAATACAAAATCGTGTATACATTGTTCTGTTTTTAAAGAAAGTGAATGAGAGGTAGAACAGTTTTTTTATGTACGAAAAATATACTAGGTATATAGCTACCTTACCTAACGTACCTACAATCTCAGCCTCCTAGACTTACATAGTTCTTAATTCATTTGCAAGAGACAATAAGGAACAGGACAGAAAGGAACAGCGGTTATTTCTCGAATGTTCGTCTACATGTAGCTTGAGGTCTGCTACATTAGAGTCCATTACCACAACATTTAATGCATTGTATGAACACGAAGAGATTGATGTCATTCAGAGCATTTTAAGTGCCCCATTCATCAAGTGGCATTAGATACATTTGAAAACCTCACCGTCTTCTACATTTGAAAATCTTCAGTTGTCGCAACGGAAGTTTCACGTAGATGAAACACATTGAATTTACAACGTATGTCATATTAGTGGTAGAAAACGTGTTATCAGAGATTATATAAATGCGTATCATAAGATTTTCAATATGCAACTACACATTTAATTTTAACACACTATTAATTAATGTCTTGAGTTATTTATAATTTCTTTTCTCTTTTATTTTGCCCTTATTGTTTCTCTCTTTTAAGTGGGTCGGTTTTTAAATTGTCTAAATAACAGTTGCCGCATGTCTACTGATTATCACCTTTTGCAAAATATTTCCAAATATTTCCTATGCAGGTAGGTTATTGTTTGAGGAGTTCTCCTTTTTTTATGTAAAGAGGGCAAACGATTACCGAGTCGGTTACGAACAGTCGAATTACCTGATAGCAAGTGACTACTACAGCCCCTGAACACCTGCAACTCAATAGCCACAAGTGCGTTGAGGAGGGAGGGCGTGTTTGGTCTCCGGTAACCAAACGTCCTTACTTTTAATTTACTTACTTACGGAGATTACCTCCAATACTTGATAAAATAGGATAACATTTTCTTACACCCTAGAGAAAGCCAGGAGCAGTGTAAATACAGCGTGGGTAAGGCATTCAACACGAAAGTAGGATACGAATGAATGGGCTGACGAAGTAAACACTATAGTTTATTCGAGTACCTACTTCTTTGTAATTAAAATGTTAGGTTATAGGTTATGTTCCTGTGTAACACTTGGCTTCACACCTCAAGCCGAATGCGCGTGTAATAAAGGACGCGAAGCCTGTCTTTAGCCCCGTTTGAATATTCATGCCGCGATCGACGCACGCCTTCTCTTTATTCTGTGTAAACAGCTGTACGTGTCATTTCAAGTTTGTTTTGTATTAGACAAATACAAGACGTCGTTATTCTTTTGCATTTACGTGCATAATTTGAAAATGTTTTAAGGCTTTATGGTGGCTTACTTGTTATTGAAAGGTTAATGTAAAAACAGAAGACACCTTATTATAAAAGATAAATAAATAGTTTGCATGATATTATGCTATTCTATTCATAAGCGGTCGGCACGCAATTACTAAATTTCCTTCCATTTAGCTACTGATCTTTGTAAAAGAGGATAACGAATTAAGTTTTAGGCAGTCTGAACTCTGATCTAAATCACATCATACGTCTTAGAATGATTAGTAGAATTAATAAATTAAAGTATTAAGTAATGTGGTCTTCTTTGGTCTTGCCTCATCCCGTTACTCGGTAATGGCTTTTTCAATTGTAGACACCATCTGTGTTTGTGCAACGACTTCGCTAAAACCCAAATATTTCAGATGAAGCCCGACATTTGGCATTCAGATGTTTTAAGTGCCTTCCTGTTCCCCTTTTCTTCGTGGTAAATGAACGTACCTACCATCTCAGCCTCCTAGACTACCATTGACTATTACTAAATTCATATTGAAGATCCCTGTACCTACTATGTTATATCTTTTTCCACACACACTCAAACTCAAATAATCTTTAAAATTATTTGAAATCGTCTCTTGTGTAGACTCAGTCATAGATCAACACACATAATAGGAACAATCTCTGTTTTGTCAAATATTCAGCAAACTAAATATATACATATCGAAAATCTCTTACATACCTACCTGTGCCGAACTACAATTACCAAGGGGTTGAGCCTCATAAGAAGGAAGAGCAAAAAACTGACGGCCACTCTTTTTAATCAACAGATGATAATGGCATCATTAAATAAATAAATATACAAAACATTATTTTGATGTGTGCCAGTATGTAAGTTTCAAGGACTAAAAGGTAAAAAGGCAATGAAGAGAAAACAAGATAAAGAAAAAATATGGAATATAAAAAAAAGTGAAGTAAAACATAAAAAAATGGAAAATTAAATAAAATACATACTAGCCCACATCACATTTCCACTAGGAAGCACACATCACGCACACTTCACATTCTAATCATCTGAAGTTTTAATTGTGCACATTTTTTAATGCCCAGGTTCCACATAATACAGTAGTGCTGATCTAACAGCCCATTCCTCAGCGTATGCCACTTATCCAGTTGTAAATCTTTAAGTTACTTCAGATATTTGAGTTAACTCCGCATAAAAACGTAGTATTGAGTTTCGATCTACAGTAATGTTAGCTTTAGATAATAGTGTTGCTGTTTAACTTATGATTACTAAATAAAGTACGTGGTATTTAATTACATCTCAATTTTCATGCAGAGGGACTAGTAAAACGCTGATGTCAGTAAAAACAATTTATTAACGACTGTACAACTTTATTTTAATTATTACTTAATTAAAAAAAAAGAGAACAAACAAATCTTAGAAATATTAATATAAATAACAATAAACGTTTTACAAAATAACATAACGATTACTATGTATATTTAATAAAACTATTTTCAAGAAAACACACTTCACAGAAATTTTAGAGCACATTAAAAGAAACAATGTCTAACTCAAACATAAATAAGTTTGGAATGTCCATGTGAGGTTTAACTCCTGTAAAAGTAGCAAAAATTACCGTAAGATTAATAGGAATCAGGTTTTAAATTCAGCTGTTTTCCACACTCGACTTGAACTGGAACTCTGAACAACATATCATTTTACAACTCCACATTAGTTATTTGAACTGATTTTACTTGACCGTCTTATACCGTATAGTAGTCCAACTTCTTCGAGCCTATAGCATTGCACTATAAATTTCGTGGGCAAAAAATGCTGCCAGGCCCATTGGATTACAAGGCTTGTTTAAAACCACTACTTTTTTTCTATGACACAATTTTGCAACTGGTAAAATATTTACTATTTGAAATTTCATATTTTCTAAAGATTTCCGTTTAAGAAATTCCGAAACATGGAACTTTGTAATGCTGGACTGTGTAAAAGAGGATACTGCTGGAAAGGGAGTAGTGAGAAGGACAGAGTTTTACTTTAAAGAAAAAGAGAACATCTTGCAAGACAATAGGGTAGTTGACTGTATCATAGATAAATATCAATGTCCGCTTGTGGACTGTTAAAGGCTGATGATGATGTCCGCATCATTAAAACAAAATTCTCAAAAAAACTCGGCAAAAATAATATTCTAGCTTTTAAACTCATTACACATTTAAATCAAATAAACATTGAAATATATTCTTCAATTGAGTAGTCTAAAATAGTGGCGTCATTGTACATTTTATATACAAAATATACGAAATTGTCGTTTTGACAGATGATAAAAGTAACTAATTTGCCTAAGGTGTCAACGACCCTATTATCCTTAGAAAGGAGGATTTGGCCTACTATGCGACGCTGGCCAGACGGGTTGGTATATGGTTTGTGTCAAGTTTTCCTTCTCTCTGCAGTGCTGTTGTTCTGCGTAGTTTGCTCCCTTAGTCGGTTCTTACGACACCCACGGGGTGAGTAGGGGTGGTGACACTCTGTATTCTTAATCCGTCACCACACGGTGTAATTGTGTGTATGTGGTTTATTCTTTGTAGAGCCCCCTTTTTTCTCTGTGCGGAAATCCCCTCGGATACCACTTATGGCAGTGTCGGACTCGAACCGACTAAAACCGCACGCCGTCGCAGGTACCAGTAGTCGGGGAACCAGGTGTACCCTAGAAACTAAATCCCTAGTGCCCCGACGTACCTCGGGCCATCTACGGCGGGTAGACGACCCCCCCTGTGTGGGAACCCCCATCTTCCCTCTGTACTCCCGAAAGGGCGACATCCCGGCCTACTTCTGCTAGGGTGACAGATGGCCTCACCTGTCACCCCCGGGCCTGCGCTTATGGAGGACGGAGGTCCTCCATAAGCGGAGGCCCGGGTCCGGCGCCTGAATCGCCTGCGGTACCTGGCCTGTTCCCGAGCCTGGCGGGCCGGGAGACTAGCGAGCAGGTTGTGAAGTTTATCACCGATTTTGACTTTCATACATATCATGTTACTTGTACAGTTTCATCACCTACACAATATGAAATCATGTTCTCACATCACGTTTAAAAAACTATACTACAAAATTGTTCTTAAGGTGTAATGAATAGTTGTAGGTACTAAGTCTAATTTCTTTAGCTGTAAATATTATGTAGTCTTTTTGTATTTTTGTGCTAAATTAACTGTACATAAAGTAGGGACCCTACTAACATTGAACGTTAAGAAATAGTGATAATAACTTAACCAAAAATATATTACTCCTATCGAACAATAAACTGACGTTAGCATCAATGGTAAGAATGGCAACGTTTTATCTAAGCCCCACACTACGTGAAGACCATTTTCATAGACGCACAACACTATTAGACCATAGATATATAATGACTCTGAATGTCTTAACATAGGTAAGCGGAACACCCTCCGTCTTCTACCGCCCTTTATTTTCCCTTGTGGCTCATAAAGTGTCGGAATGTTCACGAACGATATTGCAACGTGGGTTAAAAGTATAAATATTTTTATACATAATAAATTCTTTGGGAATAGCAGAGGAAACAACGAATAATTTCCTACAGTTGTCAAGATTAGAAATTGTCTTCCATCGACGTCGCCAAGCACTGACAAGAAGCTGAAACAGAAAATATATTTTTTATTGTACTGATCTTATAAAAATCGGTTACTTAAACGGGAAAGCACTACAGATAATAATTAAAACATAAAATAATCTCATCTTACCATTATAAAAAAAAAGATTAAAATCTAATTTAAGTTTTTTAACTGGTTCAAACTTAGTGGGTACAGTCCGACATTATACCCGGCCTTGATACCGCGCCTCAGTTACCAGCAACGGACAGAAAATGTTATTATTAGGACTAAATTTAAATATAATACTTAAAAAATATATTACTTACCTTAATGGAATCAAAATTAATAAAATGGCCTTCTCATGCACATGCCAGCCGAACAAAAATGAGCAAGTCGCACAAACCGCAAGGCATCTGTAAAAATAAATATTTCTTATTATATTTCGCTAGAATAAACAAACGGAAACTTCAGTCAGGTACTCTGGGTGCAAATCAACAGCGCCATGTTAGTCTTATCATCCAAGACAAGTACATCACCCAGTTAACATCGGGAGTATTTCGATGGCGTCAAATAAAATAAGTAGGTATGTGTTTAGGTATTATTTATAGTTTCATAATAGTCGTTGATGAATGATGATATGTCTGTGGCATTGTAGCTCCTAAGCTATTGAACCAATTTATGATCGTTTATTTTTGTCTGAAAGCTGACGCTGAAGCTGGTCGAGATGGTTCTTAACCATTACTGGTGAAGATTATTAGCTCATTTCTTAGTTGATGAAAGAATCTCACTAACTTACACACTCTTATTGACTTATCATAAGGCTATTGCAGTCCATTGCTGGACATAAGCCTCTCCCATTGCGTCTGATTGACTACTGTTACTTTATTTTATTTTATTCGGAAAACATGCAGTGTATACCTACAACAGTGTAAGTTTATTGGCATTTCCATGATATGCAACCTAGACAAGAAGGCCAATTCCTTGGCCTTCAGATGCTGCATCCAAACCCTGGTTGATGCTGGTGTTGGGGGTATTCCAAATTTAATATATATTTACTGTTATATTAAAAAACAAGTATGAAGCACTTACCTTACAAAACTTAATACCCTATATCTACTATCAGCGCCAAGATGCCATAATTTAACAAGTGCTGGTACCATTGTTACGAAGGTTAAAAGGAATGTCACAGTTGGAGTAACTGATGGTAGAACAGCATGTTGATACTCTTGAACCAATCCCCCTGTCATCGATGCTTCTGTTTTTGCTACCATTACTCCAAACTTTTGCACTGTAAAGATAAAGGCACAAACTAGTACAAAAACACCCTAATTACGAACGTGTGGTGTGACTGGAATGGACGAGAGGAGTAATTAAATCATTTTTTAATAACTTGATACATAATCACAGATGGATGAATGGATGCGAGAATGCTGGATGCGAGAAGCCCAAAATCGATCTAAATGGCATGCAATGGGAGAGGCCTATGTCCAGCAGTGGACTGCGATAGGCTGATGATGAATCACAGATGGCCATGTGATTCCAAACTAGTCACAGGCTGTACTATGGCAATCAGAGTGATGATGAACATACTTATATATTTCTAAATGAATGAAATATTATAGATAAATACACTCAGCTCATCACACAATTCTTTGTCCAGGGTGAGAATCGAACCCACGACATCTGACTAAGCAGTCAGGGTCACTAGACCAACAGGCCAAACATAATGGAAGCCTAAAACTTTCGCCTGTGATTGAAACATTGTGTTCCAATAGATTATTGCGGTAAGGACATAGAATGAGAGGAGAGTAAGGAGTGAAATTAGGATAAAGTAGACTGGAAATAGAGTAAAGATTCTCAATCAAAGTGTAGTGCACCTTTTCATTAATTTCCACACCACCATTAAGAGGGCGTATAAAGCAAAATTACCAATCTTATTTTTGATTTTACATGAAAAATTCCGCACCAAATCTTAAAATAAAAATGTGTGAATAACTACATGATATTTCCGAGGGTTCACATTGATCAAAAACATGAAATAATAACATTTCCTCGATAGAAAAAAATCACGAAGTAACCTCTAATTCTAATATTTTTCCGTTTTGTACTCGATATGGTAATGCCTATTGCGACAAAAATTTGATAATTAATTATACTTTTACAAGAGTAAAGGCTTTGTTTAGGCATTTTATGTAATTCCTTTTAGTTTTGGATATATTTGGATATAACAGTTTTGGCGCATACTACGTTTTTATTCCGCGCAAGAATTCATCGTCCGTCGCACGTTGCGGGAGCTTCAAGCATATTTCTATTTCAGACATCAGTCGCTACCGTTCCGTTGAGACGAGAGGACTGCGCTCAAGTGTTTAGGCGCGCCGAGTTATTATCAATTCAATTATTAGATTATTAGGATAGGAGGTAATAAATTAGATATATAATAAGTAGCTATTTACTTTTGCTTTTTGTTATATTATTCTTCACAATAAAAAAATCTGATCATTTTCCCCTAGTGTAATTATGATATCTTCCAAAAGTCTAGATAGACGTATGGACTACATAATGATCTTGCGAGTATTCTATAAAAATATTAAAATAATAATAATTACATTCTTCATAATTCTATGATTCATATTCATATTCTTCAAACTCATAAGTAACGCGGGCAGTATAGTTTGGTATAGTATATGCAAAATAAACACAAGCTTTTAGTTGGTGTCTGTGTTTGTTCGATGAAATATATTTATGTCGATTTCGAAGCTATTTAAGTATGTCCATTAGGTATTTAAAACCTATTTTTAACCGACTTCCAAAAGAAGGAGGTCATCAATTCGACTATTATGTTTTTTTTTTGTGTGTTTGTTGCGCGATTACTCCATTTATTTTGATTGTTCTTTTTTTATTTGAAAAATTATACTCCTGAGGTGGTCCCATTTAAATTTGGTGAAGATCTGATGCTGGTCTTCTTAGATATACAATGGAACTCTTCAAAAATAGACGTTAAATCGGTCGTGATGGCTGCAATCGCTTGGATGTTTATATGCTTGTCAAATATTTTTATAGGATATTACAAATAAAAATGGAAAAATAAATAAAACTTTTTTGCAACAAAAAAAACCGACATCAAAATAAACACAAAAAGAAAAACACTAAAAAGTGAAAAATAACTTTAGCTTCAGAAGCCGGTGACAAAAATACCAAATCAATCAAACAAAGGTCAAGCTTCAGAAGCCGGTGACAAAAACACCACATCAATCAAACAAAGGCCAAGCTCCTTCCAGAAGCGCAGAAGCCTCCTGGGGCGTTCACAAGCTTCTAGGAGCGACTTTATATCAGGAATGATACTTGCCCATTGTGTGGCCATTCCCTCGCATTCCAGGACTACGTGGACGGCCGTTTCTTCAGCTTCCAGACATCCCCTGCACAGGGGACTGTCCGTCTCATTGATTATGAATAGTTGTCGGTTCAGGGCTAGATGTCCTGTAATAGTTCCGACAACCATTCTGATTTCCGGTCTGCTAAGACTGATCAGTCTGCAGGTGAGTCGTGGTGTGTCTTGATTCAGCACCAGTTTGGACTGTCTGCAGCCGGGTGAGTTTTTCCACCTCCGGTTGTGTGCTTCACAGGTCCGTTGCCTGACCCAGCATCGTATTTGTTTAAACGATATGAGCAGGAGTGGGGTTGGGCCAGAGGTTGGGGTTGCCGAGCCCCTCCTTACCAACTCATCTGCGGCATCGTTCCCGTGTGAGTTACTGTGCCCTTTAATCCATTGGAGGAGTACCCCATTGAATATAGCGAGCTGTTCCAGTGCTTGGTGGCATTCGAAGACAATACCAGAGGTCATTGTTTTGCCCTCCAATGCCTTTAAGACGGCCATGCTGTCGGATATTATTCGGATGTTGTAGTCCTTGATACCCCTTGACATGGCCGTTGTGGCAGCGTAAGTTATTGCCACACATTCACATTGAAATATGGAACTGTGTTGGCCTAACGCTAGTGATATGTTTATATTTAGGTCTTGCGAGAAAACTCCGGCTCCAGTTCCTGACCTAGTCTTGGAACCGTCCGTGTAAATTCGGACTTCGTTAATGCTGGATTGATCTCGGTTATTTCCATGTATCTGGATGTAGTATCTTCTTGTGAAGATATGGTGTTTTGGGATTCTATCGCATGGAGCTGATATCAGTAATAATATACCTCACACAGTGCGATCCCTCACTTTTGTGCCATAGACCCAGGTGTTTGAGTCTAATGATCGCCATGGCGGCCTCCTGCTGTATGAATAGATCCAGGGGTGGCAGACCAAGAGCCACCTCGTGTGCGGCAGTAGGCGTTGTGCGCATACAGCCAGTGACCGCGGAGCATGGGAGTCGCTGGAATTGCTGCAGTTTGTTTATGACAGTGCTTAGCTCTGTTCTCTGCCACCAGACAACAGCACCGTAAGTGATTATTGGTCTTATGACTGTCCTGTATAGCCATAAAGTAATTTTGGGTGATAGTCCCCAGCTTTTGCCGAGTAGCCGCTTGAATTGGCAGAAAATAATGCAGGCTTTATTCAGTTTTTCATCGAGGTGCTTATTCCACAGGAGTTTACTGTCCAGTATTACTCCTAGGTATTTGACCTCTTTGGTAAGAGTAAGTTGTGTTCCAAATAGCTTGGGAAGTCTGAGATTTCCTAGGCTGCGTTTGTTTGTGAACATGATCATCTCTGTTTTGGATGGGTTCACTGTCAGGTTGTGTGCTATGCACCATTGTTCCACGATCTTCAGTGCAAGTCTCATTTGATCGCATGTAATGCTCTCAAAAGGACCGCTGATGAGAATAGTAAGATCGTCTGCATAGCCTATTGTGAGGAATCTTTGGTCATTAAGTTGTGCGATGAGCTCATCCACAACAATGTTCCATAGAAAGGGGGAGTGTACACCGCCCTGGGGGCAACCTCTAGCCACCACTCCTCTAGTCACTTCGCTCACAGTGAATTGAATAGCTCTATATCTTAGCATGCTGTCGATCCACCCTGAGATTGTGGAATCAACACCATGCCTAGACAGAGCTTGGCTAATGCTGGTGAAGTTGGTCTTGTCAAAGGCTCCCTCCTAAAGGTGGCCAGTGTTGACCTTTTATGATTTAGATTGTCCTTTATATATGAAACAACTCGATGTAGGGCAGATTCTGTTGATTTACCCATCGAGTATGCGTGTTGATTGAGGTGTAGAGGGTGACTGACTAACGCAGTTTCCCTGATTTTCCTATCTATTAGCCTCTCGAGAACCTTTAGTAGGAAAGATGTGAGACTAATAGGTCGGTGTGATTTGGGTTGTGTGTAGTCACCTTTACTAGGTTTGGGGATGAAGACTACTTTAACTTCTCTCCATTTCAAGGGGATGTACTGATGCGCCAGGCAGCCCCTATTAATTTTTACAAGATGGTCCAGTAGTGTCATATCACACCATCTCAGTAGGCCTGGGAAGACAGCATCTAGTCCTGGCGCCTTGAATGGTAGGAAGCTGTTAATTGCCCATCTTAGTTTGTCATGGTTGACAACTTTGCGGGCCGTATCCCAGTCTGTATCATCTGGTGGTTTTTCCCATCTGTCTTCCCATTTTTCCATCACATCTGATATGCGACATCCAGGGAAGTGTGTTTTTAATAACAGCTCTGAGGCTTCCGAGTCTGTTTTGGTATACTCACCATCAGGCTTCTTCAGGCAGCCAAGATTGTGTTCGCCTCTACTACACAATATGTTTTTGACTCTATTAGCCTGGTTGTTGTTTGACTCTATTAGCTATGTTAGTACAGAAGTTTCTCCAGCACTCAGTTTTCCTGGTTCTGATTCTCTTCTTATATTGTTGTCGGGCCTGCGTGTAGGCATCCCAATGTTGGTCTAATCGCGAGTTTTTTGCTTTATTGAACAACTTTCTCACTTTACGACGTAGTCTTTCCAGTTCCGGACCCCACCATTGGTGTTTGTTCTGTGGTCCAGTTCTGGGTGTGGAAAGTGGGCATGTTTGTTCAAAGCAATCGATCAGTGTCTGTTTTAGGGTGACAACATGACTGTCAATGTCCTTAACAGTCCCAGTAGCGTATGTTGGGTTGATGCTTCGCAGTTTCTCCGCAGTAAGATGTTCATACCGTTACCGGTCCATCGTGCGGGGATTCCGTCGGGGATCGGGTAGTTTAAGTTTCATTTCAAAGTTAAATTTGATCCAGCGATGGTCTGAGCACGATGCTTCGTTCGAAACATGCCAGTTCGATATGTGTTGCGATGCGTGCTCACTTGCTGATGTAAGATCAATTATAGTTTGGGCCCTGGATGTGACAAATGTCGGCTCCGAGCCCACGTTGATAATGTTAAGGTTAGTTGATAATAGGAACGATTCGAAGTCGGCGACAAAAGCACTAAATCTATCAAACAAAGGTTCCTTGTATGACGCGGCAAATCTTTAAAAAACCTGAAGAGAAAATATGTAGTGGGCCCTTAAACATATCACGTGACCAACCCGGTCTGAGCAGTACTGCTTCTGAAAGATTTATAATTGAAGGAGACCGAGACCAACCCGGTCCGAGCAGTACTGCTTCTGAAAGATTTATAATTGAAGGAGACCGAGATCTCGTTAGTTCAAATAATTTTGCAGCTGGACCCCATAGCCCTTTATTACAAGAAAATATTATACCAATTACGGAATATTGATAAGAAAGACGCGATTGAATATGATTTTTATTATGATTTTTTATTGATTGATATTTGATATGATTGATTGATTGAATATTTGAAATAAATATAATATTATTTTTTGGTATTGATTTTTTATTGATTCGTGTTCAGTATCAGTGGTATAGTCACCTCCTACTAACTTACTATTTACGTATTATTCGTGTACACAAAACATTTCGTAATATTGTATAACGCAGTCATACTTTGAATACAGTTGTTTCATCTGATTATTATACGTATACTACAGAAGATACGCGTCGAGTGAGCGCGTAGGTACACGCGCGATCGTTTTCGATGTGAGGGGAGCGGGCAGGGGAGCGCGGGTGAATTCTTAAATTTTGCTGGCTTTATACGCGCTCTTAAGTCCACCATTGTACATTTAATGCACAAAGTTTTTAAATAAATAAAAAGAAAAGACATACCAACCCCAAACAAAATTGAGAAGAGGGAAAAAGATAATTATGTCATCTTATACTGAAACAGTAGGTAATTAATTTAAAGTTAAGATTTCAACAAAAAAAATTACTTACAAATATTTTGCAGTACCTTATCCACAAATGTGTAGATAGCCCAAAAATTTGGCGCCCAATAGGCGTGGCACAAACCTCTTTTGAATGGAAATAATCTTGCCAAAACCTGGAACAAATTACAGTTTCTTTAGAATTCTGTATACTGCATAAGTCAGTATTTAGTTCTAATCAAACTTTCACATTATTTCTAAATGCTTTCATGATCCATACTGCCCCTTAAATAGAAGAGATCAGTTCCAGTCCAATATCCCAAATGTTGTAAAAACTCTAACTCTGCCTTATGAGTCCCATAAAAATTCTAAAAACTAACATTTATAAATTTTAAATAAGTCTTACCTGTGGTATATGTTGTATAAATGGTCCAAATGAAAGTCCAAATACACTAACAACAGTAATGCCAAGTTTAAACAAGTTGGTTATGGAGAATGAATACCAAGGTGTGTGAACTCCATCCTCAGAGGATATAGTGAAGCAGTATGCTCTTAGCAAGTAGATAATGTAGACAGGTGCTACATACAAAAATATGTGTTTCATATTGAGCAAAACGGCAAACCAAAATGCTGCTGTAATATTGTTACTCTGAAATTAATAAAAATAAAAAATATTTATCTACATATCCATACTAATATTACACATAGAAAGTGTGTCTGCCTCTCTTTCTGTTTGTATATCTGTTACTCCTCACTCTTCAATCATGGAACCAATTTAGATGAAATTTGGTATATAGTTGGAGTCCCGGGCAAGGACATAGGGTAGTTTTATCCCAGAAATAATTCTTTAAGAGAGTGAAAAGGAGGATAAAAGTTTGTATGGGAATTCAATAAAAGCTGAATGGATTTAGATGAAATTTAGTATGGCAGAGGCTTTTAACAAATATTTGTTTATAGTATAAATCTAACTTTGGTTTCTAAATTAATTAAAGAATTTCATAGAGTGGGTTTTGTAAATGATATTATTTTTATCTGCATATTACAAACCCCAATAACACTTGTAATGTATAGTAATTACATCATGAAACAAGGCAATAAACAAAGGACTATGTTGTGAAGACATTATCCAACCGACAAACTGGTTAAAATATAAATATAGTAATTAGATTTAAAGAAAATACTTTTATAAACTGTTCTAGCATTTGTTATTTACTTCATTTGTCTTTTATGGTCTCTAAAAAGGAAACATATTAGGATCATTGTTTAAGAGAATGTAATCATGTTTAGCCTTGTAAAAACCATAGAAGAAACTATTTCAAAAATAAATAGTTGAAGAAGCAATAAAATAAGTATTTCAGTGTCAGAAAGACAACTGAAAATTTTCAGTTGTCTTTCAGGGAGTACACATTTGACTTCATTTTTATAGCAAAAAGTGCAAATCAAATTATAGAAAATAAACTTACTCTGATTATATGTGAAATGGAATACAAAAGTATTCCATATAGAAATCCATTATACTGAAAATGTATGTGATCTACCATCAAAAGGCCAGGACTTGTTAACAACAATATAAATACAAGCAGTTTTCCATTTCCAATAAGATTGGAACAGCTAAAAAAAGAGAATTTGAGCTATATTATCTAAATACCTTCAACTTAAGACTTAATAGATAAAAATGCACAAGTTAGTTAGTTTTTTATCAGTGGTATACTACGATAAGTTCAATCAAACCTGTAAAAAATTATCCAACCAATTGAAATTATACACACCTTTTCACACCATATATATAGAAAAAGTCCAAAGCAATTACTGACAGTCTTTGAAACCACACTGTCATTTCAGATTTATAATTCAAGTTGGTTAAATACAACATCTGAGGATCAAAATACTTTGCTATAAACGACAAAACAAACTCCAGCCAAGCAAAGAAAGGCGGGTAATCTAAGGTCCATTCTGATGTGTTTTCATAATACCATCTATCTAATGTTAAATTATGAGTGATGGCCAGCCAGTTTCTATGTACTTCAAAGTCTGTTGAATGACTGAAAAAACAAAAGAGTTCTTGTATAATACATTACCAACATCTGTGGGAGCCCTAAAAAGTCCAACAACACTTTTTCTACCCAACTTTTCTATTGCCTAACACTTAGGTTGTGTAGGTCTCTACAGCAGTCTCTCCAAGTAAAAAATCAAAGTTCAGCCCTACCAACCCCAACCTAGTTTGGGAAAAAGGCAGAAGTAGACTTTTTTATAGAATGTAATTGCTTTTATCACTAAAAATTTTAGGGTAGGCTAACATTGTTTTAGAATTGAATTTATAATCTTATAACTTAGGCTTTAATTCCAATAGTTTAAGTACAATAGTAATTTTTATTAAAAATATAAACGTCTGCAAACTAAAAAAAATATTCTCTAGCCCTACTGCTTAACTAAACTGCTCAATCAGTAGAGGATTGAGACTTAATGATGATTCCTGACTTCCTCTTCTTCTTCATATGACTACTACTATGACTCATACTACCAAAGAATATTCAAAATTTTTGGAATGATTTTTATGAGTACTGAACTAGTTCCAAGAGTTCCATGTGACTTATAGAAACTTAGCAATAATTTTCAGAAAGACTAGGCTAAATATGTACCCCAAAAACTGTGGCAGATATAACTTTAATTTTAAATGGCCAAAAAACCCTGAAACAGTGAATTTGCTATATAATCATAAAATGTGAGTAACCAATATCATCTTTACTTACTATAAAGGTATGAAAAGAAATTTGATAGTAGTCACTATCACAACAATCTGGGGAATCATTTTTAACGACCCGGTATTCTTGGTTACTGATATGTTACACAAAATATGTTACGCAATATCTACCAATAACACTTAGAGATTTAATTCATTTAATAAATAGAATGAGTGGCATAAACATAGTTGTTTGTTTATAAGTACTTTGTTAAAAACTTAATATCTGTGAAATACAGAAAACACTGCATTGTGCAGGTCTGCTTGACATGACAGGACAAGTGTTGCCAACGGTTAAATGTAGAGTTGTGTAGCTCCTGAATGAGTGAT
The DNA here is from genome assembly GCA_902825455.1 of Arctia plantaginis. NCBI lineage: Eukaryota > Metazoa > Arthropoda > Insecta > Lepidoptera > Erebidae > Arctia > Arctia plantaginis. The sequence continues at coordinate 12,566,077 of CADEBD010000300.1, forward strand.
ATAAAAGATATATATCATTCACGACGATAAAATGTATCACTCACTCACACTAGCTCCGAATATATCAGTAACTCAGTACTAGCTCACTAGATCATTAGATCACTAGCTCAACGACGCCGATCTTTGTTTCATGAGCGAGTGAGACTAAAGATAAATGAGTGAGATAGATGATGGTTGAGTTCACGCAAGTTTCTTTATGCAAAATGTACATTATTTCTATAGGATCAAAGTTTAATATTACTTAAGAATTAAGCCTGCCAAGTACAAGGAAAATCAAATTATGTACGATTTCTATTATACAACCTAAAAAAAGTACAAGAAATAATTTCTTTTTTTAAATATTATATAAAAGGGTGTTAATAATTATGTAATCTTATCAAAATGAATAAATTTTATTAAAAAAAAAAGGTTAAGAATGTAGTTTCAAAAACTGAAATTAGGTTAATATGAAAATAAAGAAAGGTTTGTATGGCGAGAGAGGCTTAAAGTGGCTTAAAGGCTTAGATGAAGAAATGAATTAATTGAGAGACCAATCAATTGAATCGGATCAATGAGCTAGTGAGCTAAATGAGTTGGTGAGCTAAATGAGTTAGTGAGCTAAATGAGCTAGTGAGCTAGATGAGTGATATATATCTTTAGAGCGAAATGATATGTATCAATCTTTTCAGCTCAGTGATACATTTTGCGCATCACTAGTTAAATGAACTCTCCACCAGATTCAACATCTAAAATCACCAGAGAACCACTAACGAAAAACGACCGTACTCTAATAGGCACTAAATTTTCCAATTTGTTTTTGTAATTACTAAAGAAAACCATAAGCATGTTAATAACTAGTTTCCTTTATTATAATTTAATACTGATACTAATCGTTTTTGTCAGCACCATCATCGTCGGTTCCAGATTAATACGATTGTTTTTGGTATTGATTTGTTTTTTTTTTTTGTTTTTTTTTTAACGTTTAATGGACTTTCATATTTGTTGCAGCATTATCCTTACAATTTCAAACCACAGCGTATTCTTAAATCAAATACTAACGATATGACTTTAAGATTACAATACAATAAATATAGAAATAGAACAAGTAAATATATATGTAGGGCTAAAAATAAATATCGCCAGGCAGAGATAAAAAAATGTAACAAGAACGTTAGAAAAATCTGGGACAAAATAAACACATGGGTAGTCAGGGAGAAAAGTAGCCTAGACAATATTATTTTAAAACACTTAGGTAGAATAGACAGCAAAATTGACATATGCAATAACTTTTCGACTAAGGTAGTCGAAAAGTTATTGCATATGTCAATTTTCACTCAAGAAATCTCAGAGATAAAACATGTATGTCGATATAAGTTAATGGATAGGTCTACTTATGTCAACAATAGCCAAGTGTCAATGAGTTTTCAAAGAGCTTCTCCAGAAGATGTTTATAAAATTATCAATTCGCTAAGCTGTGAAAAATCTGCAGGTGTAGATAATATAAGGGTAAAGGAAATAAAGTATCTAAAGTCGCAAATAAGTCCTATATTAGCCTTATTTATTAATTTGTGTGTAGAAAAAGGAATATACCCTCAACAATTAAAAACTCCACTGATAAGGCCTATTTTTAAGCAAGGTGCACACACAGAATACTCAAACTACAGGCCAATAGCTATACTCTCAGTAATAAATAAAATTATGGAAAAGTATATTGTAGGCCAAATAAGCACGTTTTTGGAGAAAAATAATATCTTAACAAATGCCCAACACGGTTTTAGGTAGGAGTACGGCTACAGCTCTGGCACAATTTTCTAATGAAATCAATGAATACCTAGACCTGTGGAAGCAGGTGGTGGTGATCTATATTGATTTCAAAAAAGCATTTGATACCTTGGAGCACCACCAGTTACTTCAAGCTATGCAAGAGTGTTGAATCGCGGGACCGCTTAATACATGGCTCCGCGCATACCTCACAGATAGGACGCTAAAAACTGTTGTCGATGGAGTAGTAGGGGAGGCTAAAATATCAGGTGTGGCGTGCCAACCGGATCGGTGTATGGCCCGGTAGGGTTTATTATGCATGTTAATAGCATGTGCAATGTGGTGCATAACTGTCATATGTATATGTATGCAGATGATACATGTCTGGTGTACGCTGATAACGATCTAAGTATAATAGAAAAAAAAATCCAAGACGATATCACAAATATTATAAAGTGGGCACATGATAACGGACTTGTTATAAACATAATAATAATAATAAAGCCATTTATTCCCAAAATAACATTTCAAAATAAAACTTAAAATACATAGAATCGTTATTTAACTTTACGTGCATAATTTTAGCAACAACGATTAATATCAACATTTATTCACTACTAGCTGACCCGCGCAACTTCGTCTGCGTCTCTCAATAGTAATAAATTTTCTCCGTTTTTGAAACATTCTTCATTGGTGCTCCGCTCCTATTGGTCTTAGCGTGATGATATATAGCCTATTCGATAAATGGGCGATCTAACACTGAAATAATTTTTCAAATCGGACCAGTAGTTCCTGAGATTAGCGCGTTCAAACAAACAAACAAACTCTTCAGCTTTATAATATTAGTATAGATTAATTAATATTGAGTATCATTATTTATTTATTTACATGTATATTGATTTGTCTATTCATAACTATTAATATGTACTTACAAATCGACATTCAGTATGATATCATATTAGTATTAATTTATTATAAATTATATATAATAATTAGTATATTATTAGTATTAATTTATGTTCATTTATTTGTGTATTTAATATTTAATATAAATTTATCTAAATTAAATTTTAAACAATATAATTTAATATTATAAACAATCAAATTATTCACCATAAACAATCAAATCAACAAAGTTCGTTAATGAGTTAATTAAAAAATTGAATTTCGTATACATATAATATTTTTCAATTAAAATAATGTCATTACTGACTTGTTTCTATTTTGGGTACCCAAATTTGAGCAAAGGCCTCCTCCATATATCACAAACTATGGACCTAACATTAAGCGTACAAATATTAAGATATGGAGGGTTGCAGGGGGTTGTTATAAACATAAGCAAAACAAAATGTATGCATATACACTCACCCTATCACAAAAGTATTGGACGCTCGCCACGCATTATAGGACACAGCTATGAATATCTGCATAGCGAGTACGACGGTAGTGGACCGCGGTGTGAGTGTGCGGCCATAGAGGTGGTGGGAGAGTACAGGTACTTAGGATTAGTGATAGACACCAATTTTTCTTGGAAAGCGCACATTACTAAACTTTGTGATAAATTACGATCTGTCCTTGTAAAATTCCACCACCTCAGTGGCGTACTGGACAGGGCTACTTTGTTTGTTGTTTACTATGCGCTGGTAGATTCGCTGCTTTCCTATCTACTGGCATGTTATGGACGCACGTTTAAAACGTAGGTACTTGGATAAGATTAAAGCCTTGCAAACAAGATTTATGAAAAGGTTAGTAGACAACTATAAAACAAAATTACGGTGTAAAATAACCAACTATGAGGAATTGTTTGTCGAGTGTAAAATCCTGCCAGTGCATGAGAAGGTAGCGCTATTAGTAGCATTAGATCATTACTGCCACCAAGAGTACAAAGTCAGGGCTGTGCCACTAAGGCCTCGAGGTGTAAAATATTGTAGGACTTTTGAGGTGCCCATTTGCTATAATTATTATGGCCAAAGATGCAATAAATATTTAGTACCAACTATATATAACAGTTTACCTACAGACATAGAAAGTGCTTGTACTTCAAAACGATCGTTTAAATACAAAGTAACAAAGATTCTTCTAAATGTGATCAGTGAAAACATGACAGGAACCTAAAGTATAGTTATTATAACTATACTTTAGGTTCCTGTCATGTTTGTTATATCATGTTACTTAAGTATTTTTGTTAACAATAACTAATCACTAGGTAATTTTAATTAATTTGATTAAATGATCGTTACTGTAATTTTGCATGTTTTTTTTTTTTTTTTTGTAAAAAGGATATGATAATGTAATTGTCAAATTATAAAAAAGAGTGTAATAACAACAGTTAAAATAATGTAATATGATAAAGTGGGAGCTACGTCTGCCAACAAACTGCTGTGCAGTTTGGCAGAAGTAATTGAATATTATTATTATTAACATAGCAGATAAAATATTTCACACCATTCTATTCCTCTGTTATGCCTTTAGTCTTTCAACTCAACATCGGCATTAAAATGTGGCACTATTAAGAAAGTAATACCAAAGGTCACTAATTCCTCAAATTTCGAAGTCCCTTGGCCCCTGGGGCATCTTTGAAGAGCGACACTTCGAGTATGTGGAAGTTCCGCAACACGTTGAGCATTGGTAGACAACAATTGACTAAGTTTCCTTGGTTTAAATGATATCAATCTTGGGATTCTTAAACATAGTCGGACCCCAAGTTATATCGCTAGTCTACCCAGACCCAAAATTGCTATACTCAAATCAAAAACATCAAAAAGATCATCCTGCCTGTCCTAACTGTCTGTTGTAACGCAATGGTTTGCAAGCCGTAGGATGATAGTTACCACCCTGGTTACGTCCTTGAAGTTATAACCCACATTATTGACTTATTTTTCCTTTTCCTCTCTCTGGCACAAAGCCTACATCATCCGATTGCACCTACCGACTATTACTTTTTCCAAAATTTAGACAACTTTTTAGTGGGTAAAAAATTCAATTTCCGAGATGCAGTACAAAATGCCTTTGAAGAGTTTGTTGCCTCTCGTCCAGCTGATTTTTACAAGAAGGGCAGCAATAAACTGCCAATGCGTTGGCAAAGATGCGTCGATTGCATGGGTGATTACTTCGAATAACAGAAATAAAAAAGTTTGAAAAAATAAGTACTTTCACTTACTGCATACAAAACGGCAATTTCATAGGTAAAGACCTATTATTAAGATTTAATATAAGTATTACTTTGACATTGTATAGATTAATTAATCCAATAGACTGCTAATTAATACTTCATTAATATATCTACATATAATATTAATTGTTAATCAGGTCAAGTGATAGAAATAGATCACTGACGGTTGATGGTAATTTACAATGCCTTAATAGTAATTTATCCATAGTTATTATGATTAATTTAATCATATTTGAATTCGCACGATATTGCCTATGGTAAACATGTCTCGAACTTTTTCCAACTATATCTTACATGCGATATGCGATTATTTATTGTAGGTATGTACACATGTATTTGAGCGAATAAATAATCTTATCTAAGATAACGAGCGAGGCACGAGACAGTGGATGGCATTTGATTTTTTGGTTTCTTGTATGAAATAAAATAAAAAAATTGTTTTCAATTTGTGCTTATTTTATTACCTATCGTCAACAATAACAAATTACTTATACTTGCTTATGGTAAAATAAACGTAAACCATGATTAGGTGGCAATTGTATATTATTATAATTATTTCGCTTGATCTGTCAAGAAATCGGTGATGGTTTCTTCTGCTTCTGCATTTCTTTATTTCTTAACGATTTTAACTTGAAGAACAATAACTGCATTAAGTAGATAGAGGATAACTACTGATTTCTGTTGCTTAAAGGCAACTCCCGCATTAGGAATATATATCTTGTGTCGCGAGGGCCTTTACAAACAAACATGAAGACAAGGAAACAAAGAACACCCAAACTCAGAACAACAATTTGTGGATCACACAAAGTGTTGTCCCATGTGAGGATCGAACCATCGTGCGTGGCGATCGCTTAAACCACTAAGCCATCCGTAAATAAACATATTTACATACAAAGTTTTTTAAGCTTATGCCTGCCTATTTGATAACTTAATCTTAAAATATTTCACAATATTGGTATATCTATTTTCATATTGTTAATATCCAACTGGATAAAACTGAGAAGGGAATCCCAAATCCTAGTAGCAAACAAATAACTTAAATTCACAAATTCTTATGTATAGTATACTAATGAATGAAAAGTAGTTAACAAATATAATGTATTTGTGTATAAAATATGTATATATTGCATATTCAAACAACCATATATCTATTATTTAAATAATATTCAGTCATTTGCTTAAAAAAATCCATATTATATGACTTCTAAAAACTTTGGCAGAAGGGGGTTAAAAACCTCTTTAGGGCTAATTTTTGATGTCTAGATAAAATGTTATATTACTCACAACTTCGTAAGTGATGATTATTTTCTATTTAAGTCTATTTTTGTTTGACATAGCAAGTAAGAATGGAATTGTAAATAGAAGAAACAGCATTAAATATTGCTTAATAATAATTTGTCATAAATATTTGATTGCATTACTCTGACTTAATCCTTATGGCAAGAATTTAATCTTGTAACAACAAACTTGTATTTACACTTTTTTCAGTACAGTGTCATGAAAATTTATCTACATTGCTTAACCTGTCCTGTACTTTTTTGTTTTTGAAAAAAAAGACTACTCCCACACTAGGAATATAATCCTTGGACTTAACACACATTTGAATTGGACACAAAGAACACCAAGACTCAGAACAACAAGTTGATGATTACACAAAGTGTCGTCCCATGTGGGGTTTGAACCCACAACACTCAACACAGTAGGAAGCAGTGAGGTGACTGCTTTAACCACTACTCCATATATGCAGTATACATATATATACTATTTATCATAAAATTGAGAAGTTATGAAAAATTACATAATGATTCTGCTCCTGTTGTTATACATTCAGTAATTCATGTTACTGGCAGTGTGATTTACTATAGTTACTAACAATCATGGGAGCAGAATTGCACAAATGAAATTGTATATCAAGCATTAATAAAATTATTTAAAAATAATGGAAGGTATAAAAAGATATTTTGTTAAGGATACTAAAATTATAAATAAAAATGTTTTTACAATCATCATGTCAGCCGAAAGATGTCCACTGAGATATAGGTCTCCCCCAAAGGTTCGCCACAACCACCAGACCATAATACTGGTTTATTAGTTATTTAAGAAAATTAAACTACATTCAATTATGTCAAGTGTCATTGCATAACCCAAATAAATCATTAAACTCGTGGTTTAGACCAAGCTCATTCATATATTTTGCAAGATCTTTCTTACTAAAGTTGAGTTCTTCAAAGTTTGAAAACTTTTTATAAGTTTTTTCTTCAGATGAAGGAAATTTTTCAGTTTTTCGTAGCGTAATTTTCTGCCATGACAATGTTTTAATGTCCTTCCACCAATTATTACAATCACTATGATGGCCTTCAACGCAGACTATACCAGGTTTGCCAGGTAGTGAGAATCCTGTAAGCTTTAATTCTCTAGCTTTTTTAATGATCTCTTCTCTCTTTCGCTTATTATAAATATGATGAGAATACACCCAAAACCTAGCATACTGCTCTATTTTTCTTTCAGGCTCCTGTTCCTCAATTTGATTTAATTCTTGATGAACAACTGTAAATTGCTCAATATTTTCCTGCAGCCAACAAATTGCTGTATAAAGAAATACTTCTCCGTTATAATTTTCTGCAATATATTTGAATAGGTCCGAATTTAGTTTTGATTCACTCGCTCGATTCATCTGATTACATCTCACATAAAGATCCGGTGCTTCCTTCGGGTATAAGGCAGGCAAGTTGATAAAAACTTCTAGTTTTAAGTTATTGATTAAAAGGTTAATTTTAAAATCAAGGGGAGATGGATATTTTTCAGTTTTGTTATCTATAAAGTTATTGATTTCAACAATACTATTTTTTTCACTAAGCACAATTTCACCTTGGTTGGGATACATAGATGTGAGTAATTCATATTCACTCAGTTGTTGTGATAAACAGTTAATAAGGGTGTCCCTCATTGTAATTCTTTTCTGATTTAGGTCCATCTTTTTTTACTTCTTACAAATTTTTACAGCAAAATTTTAATTAAAGTGCTATAAGATACAGTAGTTATGCATCAACAACTGCAGCTATACATATTATGATATAAAGTTTCAATAGAGTGTAAATTCAAGTTGTTTATTTTTGATACTTAGCTGACTATCTGCTCTTGCAATTTCTAATTGCCTTTGTCCATGTCATTTCAAGATATTTTGTTGTTTTGTAATAAACTAAGGATGGCGATCTGAGATCGATTAATAGGGATGTCGATCTGAGAATGATTAATCGAAGTATCGATTTCTCGGGTCAAACAGTCGATATTTTTAATCGATATGTAGCATTAAATCGATTCAGTGGATCAATATTTCAACCTGATGGGGGTGCTTAGGCGGCGGATAAATATGAATAGAGCAAGAGCCCGTGAACCCCAGACCTTCGTTATTTTATAAAAGCTGAAAGTTTGTCAGCGCATACTCCCAACACAGGCAAGAACGATGGACCATTATGAAGTTTGGGTTATCGTGGCTTCGGCAGGTAATGTTAAGAAGTTATATACATCAGTTACAAATTGTCTATCTTTAATATGATGATGTTACCTAGCAACTGTTGTTAATTTTGTAGTCAAGAATAAATTTGTCAATAACAGAAACTTGCTTTCCATATTATGTTTTATTTTATTATATTAAAGTGGTAGCAGAGCGTAAACAATGGAGCAAGCATTAAATGCGAGTAAGATTCAAATTGGGAAACTAGATTCCAATAATTATAAAACATGGAGATTCAAAATTCTAATCGTGCTAAAGGCAATACCAGGAGGCATGTTCATCCTCGAAGGGAAGAAGGTAAGACCATCCTTGGCGCTTTCGGCTACTGGCGATGCAAAGGCTAGTTATGAAAAAGACCTCCAAAGTTTTGAAAATTTGAATAGCGCAATTTTAATTCTGTTGACAACAAACATGTCAGATGATATTTTACAAAAGTTTTTGCGATTTGATTCTGCTAAAGATATGTGGGATGAGCTAGAGCGCACCTATGGTGGTACGTGTGTAGACAAGACATACAACTTATGCCTGAAATTCTTCAGTTACAAAAAGGACCCAGAACATGACATAATTACACATGTGTCAATTTTAAAGAATATTTGGAGCGAGCTATGTACGGAATTGCAGAGTGAAACAAAATTACCTGAAATTCTTTTAATATGCAAGATACTAGATACATTACCTCCAGAATATCTTGGTTTTAAGTCCAGTTGGCTGTTGATTTCAAAAATGGAAAGATCAGTTGAAAATCTGACAAGTCAATTGTGTGCACAAGAGAGAGTCCTGCGTCAAGACACAAATGTCACAGAGGAGACTAGTGCAGAAGCTTTGTATACAAAAACAAATAAGGGTAAGAAAAAGAAGAATTTTAACGAGCCTAAATGCAATTATTGCAAGGAAAAGGGACATAGAGTTAGAAATTGTAAGCGGTGGATCCAAGATGGAAGGCCGCCCAAGGAAACCAAGACCGCAAACACGAACCTGACTGTTATGACAATAGATTCGGCTGATTTTGGAGAAAGGAAAGATTTAGAGAATTGGTTCATTGATAATGGGGCTACCAATCATGTTACCAATCGAAATGATCTCTTTCAGACCTTCAAATATTTCAAGAGCCGTCATACAGTGACTGGCGCGAATGGCCAATATATTGAAGCCCTAGGCATCGGAAATATTCTTGCAGAGGCTGATGTAAACGGAAATGCAATACCGATACTACTGAAGAATGTCTGGTACGTACCCAGCATTAGCAGGAATTTATTTTCAGTACTTGCAACCCACGACATATCTGACAACAGTGTTTTTGAATCTACCACACTAAAATGTACACTAAAGATTGATGGACAGGTAAAGCTGATTGGCACCCGCAGCAAGTTTGGAGGACTCTTTAAAATTAAAATAAGATGTCTGGAACCAACTGTACGAGTCAATCAGGTGTCCACAAACACAAATTTGTTACAGCTATATCATGAAAGATTTGGACATCAAAATAAAAGCCATGTGAAGAAGGTGATTGAAAATGAGTTTCATATAAAAGTACCAGTAACCAAGGAACTCTGTGAAGGTTGCATCTATGGCAAATCCCATAGACTTAAGTTTGGGACCCGAGAGAAAGCAACGAGACCTGGAGAACTTGTATATGCTGATGTTTGTGGACCCTTCCCATATTCTATCACAAAGTTGCGATATTTTGTTCTCTTCAAAGATGATTATACAAGGTACAGATTTGTGTATTTTATGAGGGAAAAAGCTGAAGTACACGCGAAATTGCTACTTATGCTTACTGAAGTAAAAGCATCAGGAGTTGTCATAAAAGAACTTCTTAGCGACAACGGTGGTGAGTTTGTCAACGTGAAGGTACAAGCTACTCTCAAGAAGGAAGGTATTGTGCAAAGATTGACAATGCCCTATACGCCACAACAAAATCCAACAGAGCCAGACAACAGGACCGTTGTGGAAATGGCGCGGAGTCTAATGTACGCACATGCAAAAATTCCTCCTGCACTTTGGGCTGAAATGATATCTGCTGCGGTGTACATCTTAAACAGAACAGGCCCAACCTCTGTGGATGGAAAATCACCGTATGAGTTATGGCACCAGAAGAAACCCAGACTGAGTCATTTAAGAATAATAGGATCCATTTGTTATCCACATGTTCCCAAGCAAAGACGAAAGAAGTTAGACAAGAAGGCACAAAAAGGAATATTAATTGGATATGACTCTGACAATGGCTACCGTATTTGGGACAGCAACTCTTTCAAACTGATTCGTTCCAGAGATGTCACTTTTAATGAGAATCCTTTATTGGGTCACTTTGAAGAGATTGACGAGCCTGTTGCCAATCAGAACAAAACTGCTGATAAAAATTCCAACACCCTGTTTGACTTCGTCATTCCTCGTCAGCATGAATGTTACACGCCGGCCGACACGAGCAACATCCAGCAGACATTGACAAGTCATGATGAAAGTATCGCATCGTCTTCTCAGCAAGATGAACATGCTGCTGAATCATCATGTGCAGAGATTGAAACTGCGAGTGAAGATGACGTGCCAGAGGCTGAAACATTTTTAGAGGCGGAGGAATCCTTTTACGAGCCTATACCCGAAGAAGAGGTTAGCGATGTAATCGAGACAGATCGTCAAGTCAACGATATAAATGAATCGAGGCCAGACCGTAGAGACGATTCGTCTTTATCTGCATCTGAGATCGAGGCTGAAGGCAGGATGACGCTACGAGACCGATCAAATCTCAGGCCACCGGCTAGATACAAAGACTTCATTTGCAACATTTGTATGAATGGCAATTCGATAAGCGATGAAAATCGAAAAGAGCCAAGTACATTTCAAGAAGTGATGGCATCTAAAGATTTTGATGAATGGAAAAAGGCAATGGATAATGAAATTAATTCTCTAAAAGAAAATGAAACATGGGAAATGGTAGATTTACCCAAGGGCAGAAAAGCGATCTCAAGCAAGTGGATTTTTAAGATCAAGACGAATCCTGACGGATCGATTGATAAATACAAAGCCAGACTTGTAATAAGAGGTTTTTCACAGTAGAAGGGTTTAGATTATTATGAAACCTTTAGTCCTGTTGCAAAGACAAGTACCATAAGAGCATTACTCAGTATAGCTGCTCAAGAAAATCTCTCTCTATGTCAGTTCGACGTTTCAACTGCCTTTCTATATGGCAAATTGAAAGAGGATATTTATATGAAGCCTCCAGAAGGATATTCAAACAATGATGGTAAAGTTTGCAAACTTAAACGAAGTCTCTATGGACTTAAACAAGCACCGAGGTGCTGGAACTCTACTATTACTGAGCACATCCTCAAAGTTGGCTTCATACAGAGTGAGGGTGACCCCTGCTTGTTTAAAAGAGAGGGAAAGAACAAGTTATTAATAGCTTTATATGTTGATGAAGGATTGATAGCGTCAGCAAGTTCAAAAGAAACTGAAAAGTTTTTGGACGAAATGCGTCAACGCTTCAAAATCACAACGAAATGCGGTTCCTATTTTCTTGGAATTGAAATAGAACGTAAAGTTGATGGGTCAATCAAAATTGATCAAAAGAGCTATGCAAAGAAGCTACTGCAAAGATTTGGCATGCAGAATTGCAAAGCTGCAGTAACCCCAATTGTTAAAGATAACGTGCTAGCTTCGAAAGACAATACGGATATCCATGACTTTCCATATCGACAGGTTGTTGGAGCATTATCCTATTTGATGGTTGGCACTAGACCTGACATTGCTTTTGCAGTTGGAATAGTGTCACGGAAGCTAGATAATCCAACATCAGAAGATGTAGCGAGAGTTAAGCGAATTCTACGCTATGTTAGGTTAGAGTATGGTATAACATACAAATCTTCCACTGTAGAACGAGGCTTAAGATGCTACAGTGATGCTGATCATGGTGGTGATGAGACGACTGGACGCTCCACCAGCGGCATGATTTGCCTCAACGCCAATGGTGCAATAGCATGGCAGAGTAAACGTCAGACTACTGTCGCAATATCTTCTACAGAAGCTGAAATAATTGCAGCAAGTGAGGCCGCCAGAGAAGTTATATGGCTTAAACGGATCATGAACTTCATGCAGAGTAATACTCAGAAGGAGATTACACCACTTTTTATAGATAATGAATCCGCTATAAGATTAGCTTATGATCCACCTTACGAAGCACACCACCGAACAAAGCATATAAGGCTTAAACATTTTTTCGTAAGGCAGTGTGTCCTAGAAAAGGATATAAAAGTTGAGAAGGTTGATACCAAGAATCAACTGGCAGACTTCTTGACAAAGCCATTATTTAAGCCTAGGCTTCTAGAACTATGTAAGCTAGCTGGAGCCTCCACTTAACCAACAGTTGCTTGAAGAGGAGACGGAATGTTAAGAAGGTTATATACATCAGTTACAAATTGTCTATCTTTAATATGATGATGTTACCTAGCAACTGTTGTTAATTTTGTAGTCAAGAATAAATTTGTCAATAACAGAAACTTGCTTTCCATATTATGTTTTATTTTATTATATTAAAGGGTAAACGGTACTAAAGGTGTGTAAAATACCGATCTAAATTCATCAAATAATAAAGTGTGATTTTTTGGTATTACCTTCAGAATATTATTAAAAATCACGTTATTGCATGCCAGACACTTAGCATCGTGGCAACCCCTTGCCAGACACCCTTAATTTTCATAAAATTATAATTCTACTTATGTTATAGTATAAAAGCTGATTTTTATATATAATACTTAGGTAATAATTAGATGATGTTTCCTCATTAGCCAGACATTTTTGATAGTTCCAACCCCTTGCCAGACAAGCATGTAGGGTAGCTGTAAGAGCGAGCGCGAGACAGTATTTGTAGTGGTGGGTGCGTTTCAAAATTTTAAACAAGCTCTGGTGGATTTTTTGATTTTGCATTGGGCCAGTGATGAAATAATACTTTTTATTGGAAATAAAACTATTCACATAAACTCTAAACAGTATCATTCTTTTGTTGTTAATGCTTCTAACAATGTAGTAACAAGGGATGTAGAAGAGTTATCATGTCCAAAACATGAAGAGGCTGATACCAAAATAGTCTATCATGCGTGCAGTATTCCAAATCAAGTAAATATTGTGATCAGAAGTGTCGACACTGACATTGCAGCTATCAAGCTTGGTCATATGCACCATCTACAAAATGATTCACTTATTTGGATGTTGATAGGCACTGGGAATAACTTGAGATACGTAAACCTCACAGATATTGCCGTAAAGTTAGGAAAATCTTTTTGCAAGAGCTTACCAGGATTCCATGCGATCACAGGTTGTGATTATGATCCTGCATTTTTCCGAAAAGGAAAGTTGAGGCCTTTTAAAATATAAAAAAAAACGGAAGAGTATCAAAAAGCTTTCATTAAATTGGGTAAACACGAATTATTCGAAAATAATAATGAACAACAAAGCACTTTTGATATTATTCAACTGTTTATATGTGAGGTATACAATGTCAGTTCGATAACTGATGTTGATGCAGCACGGCTTCAACTATTCATTAATACATAATATCAGGTCTCAGATATTAATGAAGCGTTTAGCCGTAAAAAACTACGAAATTTGGATGCTAGCAGTCTGCCACCGTGTAAATCCGAGCTGCTACAACAATTTCTGCGAGCCATCTACGTGTCTAGCATTTGGAATAATGCAAATCAGAAAATTCCAACAATTTATCAAATCGACAATAATGGTTAGGTTCTCGAAGATAATCAGTACCATTTTAAATGGTTCGAAGGTGATCAGTTGCCAAATTTCGTCAGAGAATCACTGAAAACTGTCTCAGGTATAAATACTACTTCAAACCATTATACATAATTTTTTAATATTTTCAATCCCATTAACTTTTTCATATTTTTACAGAAACTGACGAAGAAGAAGACGGCGATATCGAATGGAGTAACAGTGACGAAGAAAATGATACTTTATAATAACTATATAAAAAATTAATTAAAAATAGATTAATGACATTACATGTCATTAATCTATTTTTAATTAAATTTTTGAGTGTTATTTTATTTAGTTATTTATTTTTATCCTGTACCTGTCATTGACAGAATAAATTTAAATTTTTAAAAATTTAAGATAGGTGTAGCATCGAATGTCTTTTCTTAAGATGTTTTTTTAAATTTACACAGATTGTTAGTTGTATAAATCTGTGCCAAAAAGTTCATTTGCATGTCTTCTTAAGATTTACATGCTTGTCTGGCAAGGGGTTGGAACTATCAAAAATGTCTGGCTAATGAGGAAACATCATCTAATTCTTCCCTAAGTATTATTTATAAAAATCAGCTTTTATACTATAACATAAGTAGAATTACAATTTTATGAACATTAAGGGTGTCTGGCAAGGGGTTGCCACGATGTTAAGTGTCTGGCATGCAATAACGTGATTTTTAGTAATATTCTGAAGGTAATACCAAAAAATCACACTTTATTATTTGATGAATTTAGATCGGTATTTTACACACCTTTAGTACCGTTTACCTGCCGAAGCTACGATAACCCAAACTTCATAATGGTCCATCGTTCTTGCCTGTGTTGGGAGTATGCGCTGACAAACTTTCAGCTTTTATAAAATAACGAAGGTCTGGGGTTCACGGGCTCTTAGACTAGAAGACCGTGTGCCGTAATAACGTGTTTTTTTGGTTCGTATCAGTACAAAAAGTGTGTTACAAAGGACTGAAGATATTGTCTACATTATATTAAGCTACGTAAGCACTTTATACTGTAGGTACAGTCACGTACAGCCGTTAAAAACCTAAAAAATCTACTTTCGATTTTTCTGTTTTGATAAAAGCCAAAAAAATATTTACAGCTAGTTGAATGTACTCAACATAAATAATATGTATTACAGGAACCCGAATTCAGAGAGAGCTAGACTTACATGCCTCTATAAGAGTTCATCACAACGAGTTAATAGTAAGTGTCCCATTGGTGTCGCTTTTGCAGCCACTCTTTTCTCCGTGCTTCACAACACACGTAAAGAAAAAGCAGTTTTTCACTTAATTATATAAAATAGCAATGAAGTATAATGGGGGGATCATCTGTGCCTTGTGAGCGCCTTTTCTCGATTGCGACAACATCAAAAATGAGGAGGGGAACCGCTCGGATGCCAGTAGACTTGACAGACTGTTGTTTCTTAATAGCTTAGACATCAAGCATTGGGAATTATAAGCTATATTATAAAATATATTTTCTAAACTTTTTAATGTAACAAGTAAAAAACTATGGCAGGCATGTAACAGACTTTTGTACCTTTTTGCGTATCTCATGGTAGGGATTATTGTTGATATGATGATGATTGTCATAGTTTGGGCACTTAGTATAAACTCGTCGTGATGCACTCTGATAGAGGCATGTAAGGCTAGCTCTCGTTTGAATTCGGGCTCCTCTACTTTACATATTATTTATGTTGAGTACATTCAACCAGCTGTAAATCGTTTATTGACTTTTATCAAACCAAAAAAAATCGAGTCCATTTTCTAGGTTAAAATATCTATCCACTGGATCGATACAGTGGTACTAATCGATTAAAAGTATCGATATTTTTTTGGCCCGAAAAATCGATTATTTGATTAATTGATTTCAGATTGGCTAGGGATGAGCCACAGGCTGACAGACCACAACAAATCACTAAACCAGCTGCAAGGTGAAATTTGAAGTATGGGGTTATTAGCGTGATAATAAAGTTTATTATTTGATTAGCGCATTGTAAGTTGTTCTCTCAGTTTAAAGATGTATCATTGTGGAATGCGGCCAGTAGGAGAGAGGCATGTTCCTTATAAAGTGGATTTGATGGTGTGGAGCAACCGGCTCGACTTATTAGCCTTAAGCAATTTCAAAGGTACTGGACTATTGTGGAAACTATTATTATAAACATATTATATGTTTGAGTGAACTAATATGGTCTATAAGTGTATTTGAGCAGTTGTTGATTAAATTCTTCGTTGATTTTAAGGTGAAGTTCAAGTACATAGGCTCCATTGGCAAAAAGTGTGGAATTTATCTCCTCCTAAGGAAAATGTTACTGTCCAAGCAATGGCTTGGCGCCCCGATGGAAAGGTATTGTATGAGATAGAACTTTTTTTTTACCCCCCGAAGTTCACTATAAATCCTTATAATATATATCCTGAATTTAAATTGTAATTGTGATCTCTCATGTCATCCATCCACAGCTTTTACTAGTCCACTGCTGGTCATAGGCCTCTCCAAAGAAAGGAGGTTTTGGCCTTTGGAGTTGGTATAGGGTATGTTTCAAGTTTCCTTCTATTTGCAGTGCTGTTATCCTGCATAGTTTGCTCCCTTAGTCGGCTCTTACAACACTCACGGAAATAATAGGGATGGTGACACTATGTATTCTTAATCCGTCATCTGTCTCTCATGTAGAAATATTATTTTTTTGAGAAAATAAACACATTGTTATTAATATTATTACAGAAAGAGCATAAATTAATCCTTTGTAAAGCTATATTACTTGTTAAATTAAAAATATAGTAGTAACATTATTGAAACATAAATTTATTGTATTATATCCATTTATGTGAATAAATTTTAATTTTTAGGCTCTAGCAATTGGTTACAGTTCAGGGGTTGTATTTATCATTGATATAGAAGATAAAGAAGAACTTGACAGGTATGAGTTGGAGCAAGAAGATGAGGATGCATTTGATCCGAGTAAACATGGTATCACTTGTTTATCTTGGGCAGTCAGGACAGAAATTTTGGAGAGTGCTACAGAACCTAATATTTATGTATGTGATATTCTTTTGTTTATAACTGCTACAAACAAGGAACCAAGATTGTAGGTTAGTTTTGCTAATTGTGACCATTACTGAATTAGAACAATGTTTTTAATTATTTCAGGATGATGCTTCATTATTCCTACAAAGCTTACCTGTAGTTGGTGAATACAAAAACCAAGGAACTGATGAAAACCCTAAAGACTTAAAAGAAATACCTGCTGCAAATCAGCTGAATATGTTATTAGTTGGGTATGGATCTGGATACATTTATATGAACATTTTTGGTAGATATCCATTTGGTACTATACATCTTGCTCAACTAGCCAAAGATGAATTTGGGGGATACAAGATACTAGACATCTGCATGTCTGACGACTTTAGTCTAATGCAAATAGCCTACATTGATTGCTTGACCAATAATCTGTTTATATCACTAATGAATACAAGTGTGTTGTCTGCATATGCTGAAGAAATGTACATAGTTGCAAAGAAACATAGTGAAATTGCAAGGTTAGTGTCACAATTGGACCAGACCATGATTTCGATTATTGAGGCATGGGAGCATATTTTACTGGAAATGGATACCAAAATGGCTGATTATGCAGCTGCAGTACCTGAAGGTGGTGTCTCTGCTGATTTATTGGAATTACTGATGTTAGGTTTGTATACTGGTATTTATCTTACTAAATGAAACTTAAAGCAGTGGGTAACCCTCCCATTCCTATTGTAATTATGGCATAGAAGAGATTATCCAGGTCCAAATTTAAGAAGGCAGTAAAGGGGGGTTTTTTTAACCATAACCGGTGTAAAACTTAATAAGTTTGTTGTTCTCAGCCTCACAGGATAAGAGATAGGATTAAAAAAAAAATGATGTTGCAGGAACACCATCAGATGAATTAGAGGTTTGCTTACTTCAGAAACTGACAGTTAATGATTTGAAAAAATTCGGAAATTCAATTGAATTGAGTTATTCAACAATACAGAAATTAGTCTTAAAGCAACTGAATATAGTTGGGCAAAGCCTGACTTATTATCTTTCCGAACTCAGAGGATTAACCAGAATACCAGATAGATATAAGGTAAAAAAAATAACCTCTCTTTTTAAATTTGGTGTGTAATCCACGGCCACTTTTTGGATAGGTAATCTTGAAAGGTTTGTTTATTATTTGTGTAAGTTATAAAGTTTTTTAAAAGGTCATTTTCAAATGATGGGCAAACAGGTTTTTGTTGAAGTTGTTCACGTGCTAACGTGCGTTTTGTCCGACGCGCACTTGATTGAATTGTCAGCGTGTGATTTAAATAAAAGGCTTTGGCCATCTAGATAAAACTCCACATAGGTAATAGGAATACTTTAAAAATCTAACGCGCTTTTGACTCGTGGTCCAAGCCTAATGTAAGAATGCGCGTAATTTTAAAAAATCAATGTGTTTTTGTGAATGACTCTCATGGACTTGTCCATGAATACAGACAGACATTTGGACGGACCAATCTAAATATTCGAAACAACCAGATTCTATGAAGTCTACAGTAGAAGTTACCTTGACAAATGACAAACATTAAAATCGTAAATACTAGATGCACAGTTTCATGGGCAGATGGCGCAGTGACCAAAGTTCTCAATTCGTCAAGTTCCCATATAGTTATATTAGACATTTACAATTATTCTGAGGACCTTCACCAGGTTGTCGGAAAACCTTGTTGGAAGTCTACCCACGCTCTGTCTTCCGGTACGCGGTCGCCAATCGAAAACCGTTTAGCCCCATCAGCCATCGCTTCCACGGGCAATGTACTCCATCCACTGCCGTTAAATTTATTTGACAATTGCTCGTGACTCCGCCCGCGTAGATGTTGGTTTTGCTGTAAAAAGTAGCAAATGTTCTTTCTCAAAAATCAAAGTATCTCTGTGCGAAACTTCATTCAAATCGGCAATTTAGCAATTTAGCCTGAAAACGTAACAGAGTTATTTTCGTTTTTATAATATTAGTAAGGATTATTTACAGTCACTATTTATCAAAATCGACTATGCTACGTACTCTACGTAGCACAGTCGATTTTGATAAATAGTGACTCTAAATATAGACCAAAGAAGTTGACGATATGCCAATATATGACCCAGTGATATATTTATATTTTTAGGTGATTGGCATAGATGAAGGTGACGTTACAGAGGCAATAAGAGCTTGTTGCGCGTTTCTGAACAAATGCCTCGAATTGCAACAAGTAATAGATACATCCATGCGTAATTATAAAGCTTTTTTTAGGTGGCTTTTTGTTGTGATAGTCCGATTACTTGGAGAACAAACACCCAGTGAAATTGTAAAAATCACTCAACAAGAACTTGGTCATATTGCTGAATTCTTATACAACTTTGATAATGTACAAGTAGAAAGCAGTGAAAGTTTACCTGACAAACCTGTTAAATTTAATTTAGAAAGACTAGGACAATATTTGGAAGACCAAGATTTGACGATCTTGCCAGATGATGAAGATAATCCATGGCACAAATTTCTCAAAGATAATGCTTGTCTACTGAAAGACAGCGACACAATTTTCTCTTTGTTCGAGTTCAAAAAGTTTTCTCTTGTTCAACAACAAAATCATTTAAAAACTACAATAGGACAGATCTTTGATGTCGCGAAAAAGGACACCTGCAAATATTTTTCTTTACTGTACAACATTAAATGCTATGAGGACCACAGCAACAGCAAGCTCATAGAAAATTTACGAATTTGTCAAACTTACCATGCTGACGCAAATAGATTTTTAATGGCCTTTATGGATAAAACAAATGAAATAGAGGGACTCCATTTCATGACAGTCAATATTAAAGAAAAGGCGTGTACTGTAAATGCAATGAAGTACTACTTCTCATCATGTTTAGTTGCAGACAATGATACCATGGATAATGATAATATTCCTATTATGGATTTACAGTTTTATTCGCCTGAATATTTCTCAGTGCTTACACAACATCCACACAATGATGCAAGTGCAATATTTATTCAAGTTCCAATTAAAATAGCATTAGAGAATTCGGTTGAATGCAATATAAAAACAAAGTTGTATTTATTCAATGATAAGATCATTAAGAAGAACATGTCGCCTTTGCTTGAACCAGGAGTATACAAAGTGTTGGATAAGCTTGATGGTTTTCGAATAGCTGTATCTGGTGGTCGCAAAGTAGCCGTGGTTTTAGCAAAAAGTCTAAGAAAAGTACGCGTATTCGAGATGGAAGTTGACGGCGAGGATGAAGAAGATGAAATATTAGACACGACACCCCAATCACTCAATACCACAGATCAGTCTATTGCTGACAAACACAATGTTACACCAGCTGATGCAACATTTTAAGTGATTTTTTTTTTTTACGTGTGGAAACCCCACCGGGGTTTGCGGCGGGGTGGTGTGTCGGAATCGGACCGACTAAAACCACACGGTGTGCCACTCTGCGCCTGTAATAGGAGGGATCCGGGAACTGCTGTTATTAAGACATCCGGACCCCTCCTAGCGCCTGCCCGCAATTAAGTGATCTTAAACCAACATTCTCTAAACCTGGTGGTTGCTGGTTGATCTTTAATGTTGATGCGCTCATGTTGGGTAGTACTAGTAAAATGTACTAGCGCCGTACTAGTATGTAGCGCCTTTGTGATATCTGTATTTATTAATACATTAGAAACTGATTACGCCGCGTAGCCACCCGTTCTATGGCTTGGCCTTATTTTTTTAATCCTGAACAAGTCTGATGAATAAGACATAAGAATATTAAAACAGTTTATTTAAGTAAAATAAAAAATATTTTTTTTAATCAACATTAATCTTATACTATATCCTATTTACATACTTTCTATAACTATAACTTTTTTAAATATGTTATGCAATAGTTAACTAAACTAATGATGATTGGTGTACTTTTTGACACAAACTACATTTAAATCAGACTTCGTTGTGGTGACTTAATTTGAATATTCTCAAACACTGAGTTGAAATCTGTATCTAAGCCTTGATTGTCTATTCCAAATAATAGTTGGTCTGAGGATGGATTTCTGCTAGGTCCAGCTTGGGTAGGCGACGATTGCTGACTAATGGAGGTAGTTGTTCGATTATAAACCTCGTCACCTGCATCTTCATCCTCCTCTACTTCGTCCACTGAAACATTTTCCATATGTTACTTACAATTAACAGTACCTTTCTGAAATCAACTATACTTATTTGGGTGAGTGTGCATGTGGTTAAAGTGTGAAGCTGTAGCATGTATTATATCCTACTTGCATTTGTTTGTTCTTACGGTATAGAGGGCAAACCAGCAGATGTGTCACCTCACTGTAAGTGACTATGATCGTCCATGGACACTTTGACTCAAGAGTCACAAGTGCTTTACCACCCTTTGGACTCAAACTCTTGGTAATAAGAGTTTGGGGGGTTTTAGGCTCTGGCAACCTCACTCACTAAGTAAAAAGCAACGAAAAAATTGCTTGACACCGATTTTCTGTGAGGCCATTCTATCACTCCAGTCGTGCCAGCTCATAAGTGGGTTACTGTTCCTTTGAGTCCACACCCTTCTAGAAACCCTTTAAACCTAAATTTGTTTAAGCGCAACACATACAAAGAGGGGGTGGGTCGGGACGGGAGGGCGGCGTGTCTAATTCTGTATTTATGTGGAAGACAACCCGACCCGGAAAGTTTTTGGTGTGTTGTCTTCCATATAAATATAAGGAATTAAACCCTGCACACTCCCGTCCCGACCCACACCTGCTTTATGTGTGTGTTGCACTTTATAAGCACTATAATTATTTACCTGGAGATACCACAACTCTGCCATCATATTTCCTCCAATCTTGCTTCAAATGGAAATACAGTGCAACAGAGCCAATGATTACAATCAGAGATAAGATAATGGCTACTAGTTTTACTGCATCCATTGGTGTGAATGATGCCCCCGTGACAATCATGTCCACTTGTCCAACTGTGTAGCCCACACCATTAAGCTTCTTTGAAATGCAGTGATAGTAACCAGATTCCTTAGGGGACACATCCTAAAACAAAATTCAAAGTAAATGTAAATGTGTGATATATTGTAGTATTGAAAATGATAGTAAATAATCAAATTATGTAAAAGAATAAGGAGCTCGGAGGCCTGAATGAAGATGGCTTAAATTCATACTCTCTCCATAATAAAAAAAATACACTGGATTAAAACATCTCCAAGCCAGCTAAGTCTCATAATGCTTAACATTCTATATATGTGATTTGACCTCTTAAAATAGTTTTCAATTTTATTTTCTTTTATCTCCTGTGAGTGTGTGCGTTACCCCAGCAAAATAATGTCGAAAATGGTCATTTAAACGTTATAGATAGTTGCTCCCCTTCTGTAATTGTTAGGCACATTTTTAAATTTGTTTCACTTGAACTTTTTTAGTTATTTCAAAAAAACATTTCCGGCTGGGGTAACATTTGAAACGTTACCGCAGCCAGACATTTTCTTTTTTAATTGTAATATTGAAATAAATGTTAGCTAAATAATTAGTTATCTGGACTAGGTAAATGTTACAACTTATTTGGTATTTGTATTTTCTTCGGCAGCGAAGTTATTCGAGATCCTGCTGGAGTAACGTTTGTGGGTTTGCTGGATCTCTGAAACGGGTAAGCGGATTGTAAACATCTCTTGTACATAACTTCTTGGATTAGTTTTAATTTGTTCGACAATAAAATAACAAAAATAATGGACCATTTAAAAATTATTTAGGTAAGTATGAAAACACTTCAATACGTCCTAACACTTTGAATAAGACATCTAAAGACTTACTTCAAACGTTATTCTATTGCTTGTAACTACCTTCAAATGTATACGAATTTTCGTAAGTATACTGTAAGCGACTAAAAAGTTATGATGAAATGTGGCTCTCCACGGTCACGATCACAAAGCGTGCGGCCTTTTTTGGCCACCGATAAACCTGTGTGTGGATATATAAACTGAATGTTATGCCAATAATTAGTTGTTCAGTTCAGTTGTCTACCTGTAAAACTTCAGCGTCGTACATATAATAATTTACGAGATAATCAAATAAAAGTCATTAGAAGGTGCAAGACCGTGGTAACCCGACCATGTTTAGGTGGTTCAATTAATTTAATAAACTTCAATTAACAAATACTACACAGGTACCAATTCTATGAACAACTATAAACAATTCACCTTAACATTACGAGAAAACAGCTTTTTTGTAACCACCTAAACATGGTCGGGTTACCACGGTCTTGCACCTTCTAATGACTTTTATTTGATTATCTCGTAAATTATTATATGTACGACGCTGAAGTTTTACAGGTAGACAACTGAACTGAACAACTAATTATTGGCATAACATTCAGTTTATATATCCACACACAGGTTTATCGGTGGCCAAAAAAGGCCGCACGCTTTGTGATCGTGAACGTGGAGAGCCACATTTCATCATAACTTTTTAGTCGCTTACAGTATACTTACAAAAATTTGTATACATTTGAAGGTAGTTACAAGCAATAGAATAACGTTTGAAGTAAGTCTTTAGAGGTCTTATTCAAAGTGTTAGGACGTATTAAAGTGTTTTCATACTTACCTAAATAATTTTTAAACGGTCCATTATTTTTGTTATTTTATTGTCGAACAAATTAAAACTAATCCTTAAGAAGTTATGTACAAAAGATGGTTACAATCCGCTTACCCGTTTCAGAGATCTAGCAAACCCACAAACGTTACTCCAGCAGGATCTCAAATAACTTCGCAGCCGAAGAAAATACAAATACCAAATAAGTTGTAACATTTACCTAGTCCAGATAACTAATTATTTAGCTAACATTTATTTCAATATCACAATTAAAAAAGAAAATGTCTGGTTGTGGTAACGTTTCAAACATTACCCCAGCAGGAAATGTTTTTTTTAAATAACTAAAAAAGTTTAAGTGAAACAAATTTAAAAATGTGCCTAACAATTACAGAAGGGGAGCAACTAATTATCTATAACGTTTAAATGACCATTTTCGACTTTATTTTGCTGGGGTAACGGACACCCTGTGAGTAATTTAAAGGATCAATCCCAACATCACTGTCATGTGAGTTACAAGTGAATTGTTGGAAGTCCCCGAGAAAATCTGGAAGACCTGTCCAGTCACACCCTTATAGTTTAGAGGTGTGGCGGATTATGAAGCACCAACATCTCAGTCTACTCCAAAATATATGGATAGGACACTATTAGATAGAAAGACAGGCATGTAACAAAATAGCGCAAGTCAATTAAATTTTATAAAAACAAACATTTTATTTTCACAACTGATGGAAGTGAAATTATTTAACCTTGACCTTCAATATTAATAATAATACTTACATAAATATGCAGGTTGCCAGATAGTACCTCATACTTATATTTTTGTTGATTGTAAGGATTGCCAGGACCAATCACATCAGTTCCATTGAACAGCCAAAACATAAAGTTATGGTCCAAATCATTACTAAGGCAATTCAAGACAGTAGTATTTCCTTTTGGTACTTCCTTAACCATCAAACTCTTAATTTCAGGAACACTTTCACGTAATAAATGCATTGTTATTTATATTTATCAGTAACCTTTGATAAAAATGTTATATCATCGAAGAACCCAACACAGGAACTAATAATTTTACATGTTGAAACTTCAAACACAGTCACAATGAACCTGTGCCAAGTTTAAATATATCTATGCTGTTATGATTACACTGTCACATCTTACTATTTCAATTCACTTCATTTTAAGCACATCTTAGAAGTAAACTGTTTGTTAATGATTTACTAATATCGACTGCTTCCACTGGAATGCTTAATTAAATGCATAAATACTTCAACACACAATACAGGCAACAACATCCATATAGGGGTCATGACGACATAAATAGGTAAAGTCACCCTAGAGCTTGTATATTCCAATTTGATGCAAATAATAATCTGGGCTGCCATTTTTAATCCTATTGCAGCTATATACCACACATTTTTATTGATTGTTCCTCTAAATCGTTCAATACCATTTCTACAATGTGAAACCATATGAAATAACACGTATATTAATAAAATACTATCATAAACCCACATAGGTATAAAAACTATAAACCAATTCCAATGGGTTCTTGACTCGAGGCGAAGACATAGAAGGATTAGGAAAACCAAAAATATGAACCACGTAAACAAGGCTCTATGTAAAATAGCCATTCTTCTTTCAGTTGCTTCCAATTTTTACATATATTTATTATTCTATTATTAGAGATCGCCTTGAAAAAGAATTGTTTTTTTTTAGTTGACGTATTGGACAGTCAATTGACACATTTGACACAAGTGTGACTAGTGATGTTGTGATGTACGGGTACTAAAAATCTCTGTCAGAAAAAGGACTATGTTGAACTATTGAATAACCTGACATATTGACTAGTCAAGTGGAATTGTTTTTCTAAACTTCTTGTTGAATTCACGACAATGAAAGCGAACCTGTGGGCAAATTTGTAAAAAAAAACGAGCCAGGGTTAGACTAATCGCATGTAATGTGTAACATATCTCACCTCGGTAATACAGTAAAATGAAATTAATTTTCGTACTGAAGAATAGTTATTTTTGATAGTATGTACTTGTATACAAGAGAACAAAGTAAAAACCATTAGAAACAAAAATTAGCTTTAACCAAGTTGGTTAAAGCTTAATGATGATGACCTGTTAATGGTTAATGATGATGACCAAAGATTTAAAGATTTTGCAACACCGGTACACCACTGACAAATGTACCCCATCAAATGTCATTTTTGTGATTTTTAAGTAGTGATGCGCAAAATGTATCACTGAGCTGAAAAGATTGATACATATCATTTCGCTCTAAAGATATATATCACTCATCTAGCTCACTAGCTCATTTAGCTCACTAACTCATTTAGCTCACCAACTCATTTAGCTCACTAGCTCATTGATCCGATTCAATTGATTGGTCTCTCAATTAATTCATTTCTTCATCTAAGCCTTTAAGCCACTTTAAGCCTCTCTCGCCATACAAACCTTTCTTTATTTTCATATTAACCTAATTTCAGTTTTTGAAACTACATTCTTAACCTTTTTTTTTTAATAAAATTTATTCATTTTGATAAGATTACATAATTATTAACACCCTTTTATATAATATTTAAAAAAAGAAATTATTTCTTGTACTTTTTTTAGGTTGTATAATAGAAATCGTACATAATTTGATTTTCCTTGTACTTGGCAGGCTTAATTCTTAAGTAATATTAAACTTTGATCCTATAGAAATAATGTACATTTTGCATAAAGAAACTTGCGTGAACTCAACCATCATCTATCTCACTCATTTATCTTTAGTCTCACTCGCTCATGAAACAAAGATCGGCGTCGTTGAGCTAGTGATCTAATGATCTAGTGAGCTAGTACTGAGTTACTGATATATTCGGAGCTAGTGTGAGTGAGTGATACATTTTATCGTCGTGAATGATATATATCTTTTATATCACTCATTCAGGAGCTACACAACTCTATTTTTAAGATTTAGTTGTCAGTGGTACATTTGCACATTTGTGTTGCGGTGAAAATTCAAAAGGTGTTTGATATATCAAGTTGATTAAAAGTCCAGCGGTAATATTAAATATACTACTATATTATACTTATACCACAGTTTTCAAAAGAAGATATTGGTTTGTAATATAGAGGATAAGCGCTATGGCTTCACCTTTAGAACAATTTGTAAACAATGTCAGGACTATGTCGGCATCAGGCAAGTCTTTTATGATTTGATTAGCTAAAGAGCTTTGTAATTTTATGTAAATGAAATCTTAATATTTAATTTGTTCATTGTAGGATCTTTCCGTGAGCTATGTGATGTCATTGCCAAGTCAGACGAAGTATTACAACGCAACAGTGCACACCTTAGTACAGTCCTCGAAACCCTTGATATTCAACAGCATTCTCTGGGTGTCTTAGCAGTACTTGTTGCAAAATTTACTGTTCAACAGGTATTTGGCTTGTATCTTTATATTGTTGTATTGACAATGCTGTTGTCACTTACACAACACACTTCGTGAAGTAACTTCTCATAAAAACTAGAATCCTAAAGTTACGACCTTGAAAGCCTGGACCCCTTTTTGAAAAAATGAAAAATTTGTTTAAATCTGGATGTCTGCAAAAATAGACCACTATTTGAGAAATAATCTCACAAGTGTCAAACTATTTTGGAATCCTTATTGAATAATCCCTGTAAATAATGTGTGTAAAGTAGTTAATTCTAAAACTAATAACTTATCTAGCAATCATTGCATGGCAGTAAATATATATTTGTTTGTATTATTTTAGGGAGCTACTGATGTTGATAAGTCTACGATGTATCAACAAATCCATGATTTCATAACAAACTGCAATGGAGAACAAGTGCGGTTCTCACCAGAATTATGTATGTATCCATAATACACAACCTTTTTAAATTATATTTTTGAATTTACACTTTGAATGTTTAGTATAACAACCCAAATAATAATAAATAGTAATAAAATTAAAGTTAATGTGTTAAACTTAATAAGAATAAAGAAAAATATGACCAAATTGTGAACTTCCTCCTTTTTTTAAGTTAGTTAAAATATGGAGCAAATGTTAAGAAAAAAGATCAATGTAATTTGTAAAAATGTAATTCTGTTAAATAGATATCTTCAATATCAGAATATATGTTCAGTCAGAGTTAGCACTCTGATGGCAAATAAACATTACTAATTATATTTTTATCCCTTTCAGACACAGAATTATGTCACCAACTTACAAATTATCTTATTGAAATAAAACAACCAATCAGAGGCATAGAAATTCTAAAGAAAGCAATTAGAAAGATCCAGTTATTTGATTCTCACCTCACCTCAATTCATGCAGATTTATGTCAACTTTGCTTACTCTCCAAATGTATGAAGCCAGCTTTAGAATTCTTGGATACAGATATTACTGGGATAGGTTCTGAGGTAAGTGTATTTAAGGGAGGTATTGCTGTTTTTAAAATAAGGTGATTGAACTTTTAACCTTTGATATGTCACATTGTACAGTCAAAGGTTAAATATAGTTAAATAGCACTTCTTGCATTGTGTGAATACCCACAATACTAGTGATGTCACTTGTACAGTGTACATATTCAGAGTAAAAAATGAATCTGTTATACCAATAATTTAACATAATCTAATCTGTTATACAAATATAATTTCAATATTTCTTAAGATGAATAGATTGGCAATAGATTATAATGTAATTTCAATGAAATTAAAAAAAAAATCATTAATATTCTAAATTTTATAAGAAAATGTAGAACTGTTGTAACAAAGTACAGGTTGTAGCTCTATCCAATATACTAACTTCTTCTTCTTATTGTGTCGATGAACACATTAGATAACATTAACAAATTATAGTATACTAACTGCATCCCAAACAACAAATCTTTTCTGTCTGCCTGTTTAAAAATAATTTAAACAAAACTATTTCCATATGTTTTAGCTAGGTGGCAACAATGATTCTAAACATTTTCTCCTCTATTACTACTATGGAGGTATGATCTACACTGCAATGAAGAACTATGAAAGAGCTCTCTACTTCTTTGAAGTAGTTGTAACTGTCCCTGCATTGGTTGTTTCACATATTATGTTGGAAGCTTACAAAAAATACATTTTAGTGACATTTATTCTGCATGGAAAGGTGGGTGGAAATTAATATTATTTTAAATGTAACAATTTATTGATTTAATATACGACCATAGTAGTCCATTCACAGAGAATCGAAGACTCACTGCATTTTATTTTGAATAGCATGTGTGCATGATCTAATATTATTTTCCCATATAATTGAATTTTTGATAATTCTAAATTTATTTTCATTCCTCTACAAAAAAAAATCGTTACCTATTTTCTCCATCAGGGCCTTATTTGACTTATCATACTTTGCAATTTTACATCTAGAAATGATTAATAAACAGATTTTACCAAAAAACATCTTGTGAATATACATGGTACCTTCGAAGATTTTTTTAATGTATTGTGTTTTGATACTTTAGATCATGTGTCTTGTCAAATAATGTTACCCATAATTACTTCATTACTGCCGTGTGTTCTCACACGTCTGTGTAGTTATTATTTACAGTCATTTACGTTCATTAATATGTGTAAGGTAATACATACATGGATGGCCTCTTAATATTCTTTGCCTTCCAGGTATTACCAATGCCGAAATACACCTCACAAGTGGTGTGCCGTTTTCTAAAGCCATTGTCAGCAGCTTATTATGAATTGGCCACTTCTCCTCACGCTGCCGTAAAGCACCGCGAGATATTTGTTCGAGATAAAAATATGGGTTTAGTCAATCAGGTAACAATATTCAACTTTTTTACTGTTAATTTAATTAATAATTAAACATTTAGCACAAACGCACGTTTTCTGAACAACCCTCTCTTCGAAATTTGGCACAGAAATTGCTTATAGTTTGTAAGTTAGTAAAATACATTTGACAGAATCAACCGTACTGAGAACTCAAATACAAATGCAAAAGCTACTCTTAGAGAGTTATACTCCTTTAATAACTGACATACTTTAGCAGTCCGAAAAAATAGTTTTTGTCTTCATGTGGTCTTGGGTCACCCTATTTAGTTATGTATAAATTGCATGAAGACAATTATAAAATGACTTCCCTCTTACTTGCAGGTGTTAAGTTCAATGTACAAGAAGAACATTCAAAGGCTTACAAAGACATTCTTAACGCTATCTCTGAGTGACGTCGCGGCTCGTGTACAGCTGTCAGGCCCTGCACAAGCGGAGAGTTACATACTCAATATGGTTTGTTTAATTTATATTCGTTTATATGTTTAGCTTTTGATGGAAAAACATGATCCAAACATTAGTTTTGTGGACAACATTAGTTTGATGGAAAAACATGATCCAAACATTAGTTTGGATCATGTTTTTCCATCAAAAGCTAAATCATTGCTTAAATTAGTCTTATTGATATAGTTCATATTTAATATTTTGACAGATTGAAGAAGGCGAAATTTACGCAATGATAAACCAGAAAGATGGAATGGTGGTGTTTCTGGATAGCCCTGAAAAGTATGCATCGCCTGAAACATTGTGTGTGCTAGAACAACAAATGGCAATTTGTACGAAACTACACCAATATATTCAAGAGATGGATGAACAAATTCAAGTTAACCCACAGGTAGTAATAATTGTTTAATTCAATTAACTTTAAAGGCCAACATCAACTGATAAAATCTTGTGTGTGGATGTGGAGGCGATAATCGTCATAATGAATGGTGTAATTATTATTAGTGATATTATTTCTGGGATTTATCTGCCTTCTACATGTAAACCCTATGAACACAAAAGCCATTCTCTGCTTGCAAAACCTACCCAAGATACTAGGCATGCCTTTTAAGTTCTGTCCTTTCCATATTTCCGGGCCATTTTGAATTTGGAACTGTTCTAAATTCGAATGTGTTTAAATTTTGAATCTCAAAACAATTAAAAGTATTAGGATTAATGTTATTGTTTAGTCACAGCGTCAATTGGAATCTGTCAAGTTACGTATGAAAATGAATCTTTCTAAGGAAAATGTTTGTGCAATAATTTTCTACAACTTTAGAAGAGGCCTGACACGGCTTCAGTGTTTTGAAGAGCTAACATCTGTGTTTGGTGATGAAGCCCCATGTCTGCGGACTGTCGAACGCTGGTATTTAGAATTCCAGCGTGGACATAATAGTGTTAGTGACAAATCTCTCGAAGGACGCCCAAAATCCGCCTTCACTGAAGATAACATAATTGCTGTGAGACAACTAATTCTCGAAGATCGTCATGTGACGTATCGAGAGATAGAGGCTCTATTAGGCATCCCAGGGACAACCATTTAGAAGATCTTGCATGAAGCGTTTGGTGTGAGAAAGCTAGTTTGCCGTTGGATAGCGCATCTGTTTTCCGACGATCACAAGGCGGCCCGTGTCAGATGGTGTAAGAAAACTCTGCAAAGGTTCAACCGAGGAGAGGCAAATCACGTCTACGATATCACCAGTGGTGACGAATCTTGGATCTATGCCTACGATCCTGATTCTAAACAACAATCTACAATCTGGGTCTTTCAAGACCAGCCAAAGCCGACTAAAGTTGTTCGTTCTCGAAGCATTTCAAAGAAGATTGTGGCCACGTTCGTTGGAAAAACCGGCCATGTTGCGACTATTACACTTGAAGATCGTAGAACGGTTAACGCAGAGTGGTATACCACAGTTTGTTTACCACCGAACTTCGAAAATCTAACTCAAAGCGACGCATCATCTTGCACCACGACAACGCAAACTCAAACAGCGCTCGTCAAACGATTGAGTATTTGAAGCAGGAAAAATTAAATTAGTAGTAGAAATTCTTGACCATCCTCCATACAGTCCTTTTTTTTTTTTTTTTAACTTGTGGAAATCCCCTCGGACCGTCACCCCACCGGGGTTTGCGGCGGGGTGGTGTGTCGGACTCGGACCGACTAAAACCACACGGTGTGCCACTCTGCGCCTGTAACAGGAGGGATCCGGGAACAGCTGTTATTAAGACATCCGGACCCCTCCTAGCGCCGGCCCGCTCCTGTTGCGGGCCCCGTCTCAAAATTTTCCTCTCTTTAGGCGACGTCCGGCACACGCGGACGCCGCCCCCTCGCGGCTGGCCAAACTAATGCGGGTGGAGGGGAAACGCACCCCGTCCACCCGCGGCCACACTCAGGGCGGCATGAGGCGGTGATAGGCGCGCCTCCGCCGCCCGGTTCGCCGGCGGCGGATCGGGTCCGAGTGGAGGTCGTCCTCCTGGGCCTTCTCCGCCGCCTCCTTCCGCGAGATTACTTCCTCGCAGAAGGTTGCGACCGCGGTAAAACAACTGTCGCTACCGGCCATGGAGCGTACTTCGGCCGGTAGCGAGAGATCCACTCCGATGACTGCAGTGAGGGCCCGGCGCTGCGTCGCCCATGCGGGGCAGACCGCCAGCGTGTGATGGGCCGAGTCCTCACTGCAGTCGCAGTGGTGGCAGGCGGGACTCAGTTCCCTCCTAGCGACCGAGTGCAGGTACTTTCCGAAGCAACCGTGCCCGGAAAGCACCTGCGTCAGCCGGAAGGAAAGGGTCCCGTGCTGCCGCCCTGCCCACTCGGCGATGACCGGCTGGAGAGCCTCCACGGCGGCGAAGCCAGCGCGTGGAGTCTCCAGCCGGAACGACCAACGAGCCATCGTGGCTCGGCGAGCGGCTTCGCGCCACTCGCGCACATCCTCGGGCGGAGGGCGAAATCCGCTCTCCGCCCGGGAGTCAGCCACTCGCCGATAAACTTCGGCGAGCACTTCCGCCTCCAAATCCCACGGGGGAGTTCCGGCCAACGCGCATGCCACCTCCGTCGAAACGGTGCGGTAACCGCGTATGGCTCTGACCGCCATTACCCTCTGAGGGCGCCAGAGGCGTGCCCTATTCTGGGCGGTCAGAGCCGCCGCCCACACCGGTGCACCGTACAGTGCCATTGACCGGACAACCCCCGTGTACAGCCGTCTTGTCGCGACGCTGGGTCCACCCAAATTGGGCAAAAGTCGCCCTAGGGCAGACGCAGCGCCGACCAGCTTTGGAGCAAGCTGTCGGAAGTGCTCGTCGAAGAGCCACCTCCCGTCGAGGATCAGGCCCAGATATTTCATCTGGGCCCGAACCGGTACGAGGACCGAGTTGACCACGATTGAGGCGCCAGGGGGTGGACCACGACGGGGCCCATGAAATAACAGGGCCTCCGTCTTATCTAGGGCCACCCGTAAGCCCAGCGCCTCAATGCGCCCGACCACCAGGGAGACTCCCCCCGTGGCCAGGCGCGCCGCCTCTTGGAAGTTTGCCCCCCGGGCTGTCACCAGGGTATCGTCTGCGTAACAGATTACACCCAGCCCGGGGGGGAAATCGGCGCGAAGGGCCCAGTCGTACCCTATGTTCCACAAGAGGGGCCCAAGAACAGACCCCTGTGGAACACCGCACGAAATGGGCCGACACCTCAAATTACCCTCTCGGTCCTCGTACACGACGGTACGCTCCTCTAAATAGTCTGCCACTAGCCGCCTCAGGTACTTTGGCACCCCATGATAGTGGAGTGCTTCCCTGATGCAGCTGAATGGCAGACTATTGAATGCGTTGGCGATGTCTAATGACACCGCCAACAGCACGCCGCCACAGCTCACAGCCTCTTCGGTCACGGCCCTCAGGCGCAACACGGCGTCGACTGTCGAACGCCCCGCCCGAAAACCAAATTGGGCGTCCGACAGATCGGGGCCCACCTCGTAGAGGTGCCGGACGCTCCATACAGTCCTGACCTAAGCCCTAAAGATTTCTTTACATTTCCTAAAATTAAGAAAAGTCTTCGTGGTCAAAGGTTCCAGTCCGGTGAAGAAGCGGTCGACGCTTTCAAGTCAGCCATTTTGAACACCCCCACTTTAGAGTGGAATAAATATTATAATAACTGGTTTGAGCGAACGGAAAAGTGTATTAAGCTACGTGGTGAATACTTTGAAAAACAATAAAAAGTAGTTACAAGTAGTTGTGTTTTTTATTCAAACGACAAAACTTAAAAGGCATGCCTCGTATGTATGACTCACGGCTCAAAATGCTGCTTTATGGGATGTTTATTTTTCTTAAATATGTATATTTTTCACAGTATGTCAAGAAATCTGTAGGAAGCCATGATGAAGATATGCCAGCTACAAGCCAGAATTCAAAGACTACTTACTCAATGTAATAATAAATTCACTCTTATTTAATTAATACTTGTACAATGCTATAATAAATATGTAATTAAACACTGTTATAATTTTACCATAGCTTTATTCCCATATACATTTTATTAAATAACATAATACAAAATATAACTAAAGTAAAAAATAACAATTACAACATTTAACCAGCCTTCCATATGATCTCCACATTTATATCTTATCTATGTGTGAAAGGAGTATAAAATGTAAAGTGTACTCAATTTAAATTTATTTTAAACTGAAAGAATGAACCATCATAGGCAATTTTCCTAATGAAGAATTACATTCTTTTTAAATTGCAGTTTTTACTCTATGAACATTGTTTATGATTTGAAAAACTATACTGTATTCTTAGTAAATTATGGTTGATCGTCGTTTTTCTGTATAGTTTAGCTTGTCATTCTGAAGGTGCATACTGATATATTTGTTTAACAAATCAAATATGGGCTCTATGGTTATTTGAAACAACTAAATATGAAAGGCAAATCTAACATATTTGTGTTATCTTAAATTAAATATAAAGGACAAAAATAAAAATTATAAAGCCTCATGAATAGCCTCTGTAAAAGCTGTCATACTCTCCAAAGGCGTTTTTGGAGTGATTCCATGACCCAAATTACAAATGTATCTGTGTTTGCCAAACTTTTGTGCCATTTCAGTTGTCAACTTCTTTATTTCTTCCTGTTAATGAAAAAAAACAGCATTTCTAGTTAAACTTGATTTTAGGGAAACAAAAAGTGGGTAAAGAGGTACATAAATATACTTACTGGACTTTTATACAAGTCTTGTGGATCAAGATTTCCCTGCAGTGTAATGTTCTCACCGACAATCTTCCTAGCCTCAACTGGATCAACAGTCCAATCTAGGCCAATAGTTTCATATCCTAAATTAGATTGTATATCCAATGACTGACCTCCACCTTTAGCAAACACAGTCTGTGAAGAAAATTTTATACATATTCAGTAATAAAAACATCACACATCAAACGAGACAGTCTACAGGAATCTTATAATATTACCTATATGTATATATTATTATATATACATATAGGTATATTATATACATATATTACCTATATGTATATATTATTATATATACATATAGGTAATTATATATATATATATTGGTAATTTCCACCCAAACACAGAACATGCTCATCACTCAAATATATGTCCTAAGTGGAGGCTTGAATCCACAACTTGTGGCTTAGCAGTCAGTAACATTAAAGTAACAGGCTCATCAATTACAGACAAAGAACAAAATTACACTCGTGCGTGGCAACACTCTTAAATAACAACAACATTCAGCGCATGAATTCACGAGTATAATTTAAATGAAAAAAAAAAAATCTAGTTTTATATGCATTTCTGGTAAGCCGAGTTTGTTAGAATAGTATGTTTTCTCTCAAATAATAATATATTATACTTTTACATACCATTGGGACTTGTTCTAATGATTCTTTGTTAAGTGATTCCTTAACTCCACTCCTAATATCTTTTAGGTATGGAGCAGAAAACTCAATGAACTGTTCCCTTGTTAGGTGATCAGCACTGGATTCAAAAACTTGCAATAGCTGTGCACCACTCTCAACCTATAAAAGGGAAACACTTGATTCATTCTACAAACACAACACACAAATGATATTTAGCTTATTAAGTACAGTAATCAAATAACCATGATTAATTTATATACATAATATTTGACAATAGTTTAAATGAGAACATAGTAGTATTACTATAATGACACTGCAATAGCTATATGGCATAAAAAACATGATTTATTCATACTGTTCTATAGGAAATGCAAAAAATATTTACAAAAAGCCATAATATATACTCATTGGCAGTCAACATATAATTGGAAGGTTAGACCAAGGTAAACTGCAACCCATTACCTTTAACGGCATAGTCATTCATTTTAGA
The DNA here is from genome assembly GCA_902825455.1 of Arctia plantaginis. Lineage (NCBI taxonomy): Eukaryota > Metazoa > Arthropoda > Insecta > Lepidoptera > Erebidae > Arctia > Arctia plantaginis. Next base: position 12,602,010 of record CADEBD010000300.1, read on the forward strand.
TAGATTGATAGATAGGTACTCTTTATTGCACACCATAATTAGGACACATACAAAGAAAAACAGTGATGTAATGGGCGGCCTTATTGCAGTCTCCGATCTCTTCCAGACAACCTTTAGATCAGAGATGTTATAGAGCTCCGTAACCGTAACCGAAACTATCGGATATCCGAAATAAAAATATATCCGTAACCGTATCCGTTTCACAAGTCTGATAGTTTCGTATACGGGTGGAGTCTAAATAAAACGACATGTTTCGACAGGTTTTTGTTTCAACGCTCGCGCGCCAAGTGAATCTTGTTTCAAGTGAGTTGGTTTGTTATTTCTATTCATAAAATAACCTCTTTCATAAGTAGTTAGTTTTTTATTTAAGAGTTGAACTTAAGAAAGACTTTCTATAGACAAAATGCGACCAAAGTCGGGTTTCATTTGGACATTTTTTTATCAAGTTAATGTAGATTCAGAAGCCTAGGCTAGATAAAACCTATAAAAATATGCAAATTATTACATACTATTTGTGTTTATATTTTACTTCAATCTAATATTCGTAACCGAAACTAACGAATAATCCGCAATAATGATATATCCGTAGCCGTAGCTTCCGGTAACGGATTCCAGAGGCGTGCTGCTTATCCCGTAAAATATGTATCAGTAACAGTTGTGGAGTGGAGTTTAGGTTTATGCATGTTTGTGGCTATGTAAGTATTTATGTATGTGTATGTTTGTATATTTATCGCATTGTTTCTGTCTAACTTATCAATAATTTTCTTTTACTTTACATATCATTGTTTAGTGCACCTAGTCACACATTTTAGTACCACCCTAAGGTAGACTGGGAGAAAATACCTGTGGCATTAAGTCCGCCATTCTACAACTCATACTTGAGCATTAAGAATTAAAATAAATAAATAAATATACCAGACCTGCATCACTAAATAGTCGATAATGACGTTAGTTAGTAATCTGAGAAGTTTGTGAACATCTTTAGGGAATTTACTTAACCATTCCTTAGTTTTTGACATAGTTGGGCTTCCTCCACCTTCAATCATGTATCCCATTAAGGTAAACTGCAAATATTTAATTACCTGTTATAGTTACAATACAAGTACTTATGCTTTCCAAAATCTCAATTATAAATAAAATAGAAATTTTGTGCAATTATCATCATCACCAACAGCCTCTAATAATATACTGCTGCACATAAGCCTCTCCTGAAAGGAGTTATTGGCCCACTATAACATGCTGGCCAGACATATGGGTTTGTGTGAAATTTTCATTCTCTTTGAAGTGCTGTTGTCCTGTGTAGTTTGCTAAAACATGCATGGGTTGAATAGGGGTGGTGACACTTCAGATTCTTAATCTGTCACTACACGGACTATGCAAAAATTCACACCTTTGTGCAATATTAGACAGAATTTATTTTGTTGTTTAAGTACTCACTGGGGCTCCTGTAAAACCTATTAAAGGCACCTTGCCTTCAATTTTATGCCTTGTCAATGTAATAGCTTTACCAACATACAACAGTCTAGATACAGCTCCTTCTTCTTGCAATTGATCAATTTCTGATGGATCATGAAGTGGTTGTGGGAAGACTGGCCCCTGGAAAAATAATAATATACTTTTGATTGCCAAGATCATTGGTTTTTACAATCAATGCATAATCAATATTTTTCAAAATGGTTTTTTGTTCTAACTTAAGCAATTATCTTAAAATTTGCAAGTCATGCTATCAATGCAATTTTCATAAGTTTCTACTCACCTTTCCAGGATGCATTTCCACAGTCATTCCCAAAGCTTGTGGTATAACCAGAATATCACTAAATATAATTGAAGCATCCAAATGTGGATATCTTCGCAATGGTTGCAAAGTTACTTCACAAGCTAGCTCGGGTGTCCTACAAACTGTAAAAAAGTCGTGTTTCGCTCTAACCTCTTGAAACTCCGGTAAATATCTACCGGCTTGTCGCATTACCCATACTGGCACTTTATCAACCTCTTGACCAAGTGCGGCGCGAAGCAATCTATCGTTTTTCAAATCTGGAAATTTCTATTAAAAAAATTTAATTAATATTCATTTAGTTCTACTAAATATTAAGAAACTACAACAAAGTTTACCTTCGCAGTATATTCCATGTTATGAAACGATCAGGTCAATTTTAAGCAATTACTGTTAATCTGATAAAATAACACAAGTTATTATATTTTTACAGTGAAATCCCTTTATAGTTATCTTGGTACTGAATTTACTTGAATAAAAACTTTATTTAAATCAGCTGGAACTCTCATACGTCAAAAGAAATGTCAGTTTCAGTTTGACAAAAAATTAAATTTTTTTTTTCAACATTTCATTGAACGCATCTTATAGAAACGAAAAACAAGAACCTGAGATGGTCAGTTATAAAGGTCTCAGTAAGACTGCACTTTTTCATTATAAAATAAAAACACGTATTGTATGAAAGAGTTGTGATATTTTTATTGGATTGTAAAGAAAACATGTTTCGATTAAGTATGGAATAAAATATCCGGCAAATGGCCCCTACGGCTCTGATGACAGGCCATTACTCTTTTCATGAAATTTTCCATGACTTTTACACAGAGATGTGACTGTATCTCTATTTGAGATCAGGAATTGTTTCTGGTTTATTCGCATAAACCAGAGATTTCACAAAACTCCAAAAAAAAATCGCACGGCGTTAAATCGCACTATCTTGTTGGCCAGTTACATCAGAATTTCGTGTGATAATGTGTTCTGAAAATCGTTGCTGCAATACGTCGATTGTTTCATGAGCGATGTGGTAGGTGGCACCGTCCTGCGGAGCGAGAGTGCGTAGAACTCTGCCGTCTCCTTCTGCGAGCAAGTTATGCTCGCGAAGGAGACGGCGGAGCGGGGCCGGGAGAGGTTTAGAACTCTCCCGGCCAGGCAGCGCGGGCGACTCAGGCGCCGGAGGTCGCAGAACGACCTCCGTCCTCCATAAGCGCAGGCCTGGGGGGGCCTAGCAGAAGCAGGCCGGGGTGGCGGCGAGCGCGTTGCGAAGCGCGCTCGCTTCCAGGGAGCACAGGGAACATGGGGTTCCCACACGGGGCGGGGGTCGTCTACTCGTCTGTAGATGACCCGAGGTATGTCGGGGCACCAGGGCCTTCCTTTCTAGGGTATACCTGGTTCCCCGGCTATTAGTACCCGGCGAAGGCGTGCGGTTTTAGTCGGTTCGAGTCCGACATGCCACCGACAGGTGGTATCCGAGGGGATTTCCGCAGGAAAAAAAAAAAAAAAAAAAAAAAAAAAGGTGGCACCGTCCTACTTGGTGGCGCCACAAGAACACAAGAGTTCTATTATATTCCTATAACGAATGCCGTTTACAGCCACTACAATTTCGCCCTCATCTTCAAAAAAGTAATACCCTAGCACGCCGCCTGACCAAAATTAGCACCAGATAATTGCTCGTTGTGGGTGCATTTGTTTTCATGGATTGCATGAGGATTTTCTGAGCCCCAAATTCGACAATTTTGTGTATTCACGCAGCCATTCAGATGGAAATGCGCTTCATCGGAGAAGATGACTTTTTTCGAAAAATTGGCATCGACTTCACTTTCCTCCATTACCCATTGAACGAATTGCCGGCGCTTTTTATGGTCTGCTGGTTTAAGTTCCTGAGTTAGCTGAATCTTATACGCATGAAGGTGGGGGTCTTGAGTCAAAATTCGCTGCGTAGTGGTTCGTGAAAGTTGCTGAGAACGATGGCGAATTGATTTTTTCGGGTTTTTGTCGACACGCGTTTACAGCAGCAATGTTTTTAAAAGACCGACCGGCAAAGGATTCTTAATATTTATAATCGACCCAGTTTCTTCAAATTTTTTGACCACTCTTCGACTGAAAATTTGGCGAAGTTTGCGAGGGATTTCAGCGTAACTTTCACCATTTTTGTAACGAGTTTTCACAATTATAACGTGTTGTTTTTTGGAAACCGTTTCTCCTTTCGAAACATAAGCTGCAAGCTCAGCTGTCGAATTTCAGAGTTGCCACTTGCACGAAAAAAAATGAGTCTAAATTTAAAAAGTGCACTCTTACCGAGGCATCCTTTATAGAAACATTTGTTTTACACAGAATATTTCAACGTGAACAAAATTATATTATTACACTTCTTGAATATCCAATTCGTAGAAAAGATGGTGAGTAAAACAACATCTTGATTTCGGTGGCGTAAAATAGAGGACGCTACTTGATATTGTTCTCAGCAGATAGAACAGAACAGAAGCAGTTTAATGCAGTGCCACTGTTTGTACATTCATATTCTCTTTGATTTTAAGGTTTTAATTGATATTTTAAATCTTACCTAGACAGATAAAATTACCATCTATACCCTACCAGAAGTTAAATAGGTCATATCGGTAGTGTATGGAGAGTAAGTATCGAAATATATTATCTTTATCTTAATCGTCAAAAAATAATGTTTTAGTTCTAGTGCATTGTGGCATCACATGCTTTATGTTAAAAAGTCAGTAAATTATTCTTAAATTAGTGTTAAATTAGTTAGTAATTCCTGTAATAAAAATTCCGAAGATCGAAACTAAATGTTGAACGAATTTTTATTACGAGAATTGGCCTTCAGAAAGCTGTATCACTTCCGAGAATCAGTCAGATGTCTGTTAGTCCTTCTTTCCACCGTAGTTTTCTAGCCGTTCCATCACTGTCACTTCTGCAAATTATAGGCGCAAGCAGAGTAATAGACTACATAGAACAAAATCTCGGTTATTTCCACCTTGACCGAAAATCAACGCAGCAAAGTTTTACCTGCCAGTGACTCAGTATTAAGGGTCTAAGTTAACTGTAAATTTTATAATCCTTCAAAATTTTTTAATATTACTCAAAATTTATTTAAAATTAAGAATTTAAAATTCATTTTGAGCAATATTGAAGAAATACATACCAAATGAAAAGGGCAATGTAATGTGGTCAATTTAGCGAAATTATTTGGCAAAATATTGTTATTGCTCTGTATGCAAAGCAATAACAATATTTGTATGTATGTTCTGTAAGTTTTTCGAGCCAAGTATGAGTATTGTAATAATTTTAATGATTCTTTTCGTCGAATTTCTCCCTTTAATCACACGCAATATAATTACGGTGTTAAATTAAATGATCTATGGAATAAAGTACCTACCTAAATGTTTGCGAGTGTACTCTTCTACCTGCCTCACACTTCGATCAAAGCTTTAAAAAATACAAATGAACGGACGCCTACGATAACGCTATGGTTTTTGTGAAGGGACACAAGGCGACCTTTTACAATGTTGCGTTTTTTTGTATCAAACCTTTATCCCACTTTCCTAATAAAGTTTATTCGCCTTACATAAAAAACGCATCTCGATTTTGAAAGGAGTTTGAATTTCGAATTCATGTTTTATTATTACTCAAATCGAAACTCTTGAAGATGCGTACTATGCGTAGTGTGTATACAGATGTATTCGTATTAATTAGGAGATTTTTATGGTTTTGTATGTCATGTGTTGAATGTATATTCACAGCTTTATGAATTCGGTATAAGACATAATTTAATGACTAAAAGGCGGGCCCATTTTCTCGATAATACAATACCAAAGTTTTGAAATGGGTACATATTCCTCTATTTAAACTTAAGAATAGGTAAGGGTAAAGTGAACTTTATTTGCATTTCGCGTATTTTTAATGCGTATGGATAATGTGGACTATTGCTGGCCTCTCATTTCGTCTTATTTTTTTTTTACACTTTTTCGCATACTCCTTCAATATGTACACATACTAATTATGTTTTTAATTAAAGGAAGAGTGGTTAAAAAATGAATGGATGCAATATCTATGTATTTTATCTAAAAATAATTGAAGTTTACCTTTTAATAAAGATCTTTATTTTGTTCTTGCCGATAACTTAATATTTGGCAGCCACTTCTGTATTTGAATGACACTTGTTATCTTCTAATATTCTGTGGACCGTTTTTATTGAATCGGCAAGGGACACAGGTGCTGTGACTTGTGCATTCTCTGTGCCATGCCGTGGGATCTGCGCGCGACCTATTCATAATATTTATTTTAATTTGCGTGTAACGATCAATATATTATATTTTAAGAAAAGATTTCCTCATGATGACAGTAACAGTGCTTTTAAATTAAAAAGTTATTTGCACTTACTACAACGGTAGGGGTGATGCCCTATCTCCCCACGTACCAAAGCTTACGTTACCTTAGAATTGTTCTAATTCGCAATATACTTTTTTTCGCGTTTTCTTTTATTTTGCATGCTCATAAATCAACGTGGTAGGTAGGTTAAGGTAGCACAAAGATAAAAGCACTTAGCACAACCTTTTTGAATCAAATCATAAAATAGTGTGGGAACAAAGCGTTTTTTATAAACGCAAAAACAAAAAACCAAGGCAAAAGATTATACGCAATAATTTAGTCGGTCCCGTTATATCGAAATGTTTTTTTACCAAAAAAAGTTAATGGCCAGTGTATCTGCGATTTCTTTTTTTGTGAATTGTTTTTTTTGCAACACGCATTTTGTTTAAGTTCAATGGGCTCAGTGGGGGCTATAAGAGATGAATACTTTATCTTATACAATGACTATTAAAATTTAGATTTACTCAGTATTATATAATATCTGCTTGTTATTCAGGCACATTTTTTAAGAGTTATTAACCATATGAGTAGAGAATGTGGTTTGTGATTGTGTGACAAGTCAACTACTCGTGGGTATATGCCGTGTGTGTTGTGTGATTTCTTGGATAAAAAGGCTTCTAAATTTCTATCTATACGTATTATCGTTTCCTCGTTATTTGTTTTATATAAGTGTACGGCCTCGTACGTTAATTGGCATTTGAAAGTGGGTATATTGTGTGCAAGTCCCTATGCCGGATTCCCTTAGTTCGATTCAAAGGTACTTAATAACTAAAACGTGGAGAGACACAAACACAGCTGGCGTAAAGTGGTGGTATAAAAGTATGACATACTTACTCCTCCAGAGCCTCAACGCTTTTTCTTCAGCATATCAATGGTATGTTGCAAATCAGTAGCATTCGTTACTCTCACCTTATATTCGGGCAACTTAGGACTATTAAGTTGCAGGTGTCCACCCGCGGCGACAGTCACTTATTATCAAGTGACCTATCTGTTCGTTTGCCCCTATAATGTAAAAAAAGATACATAGTTTAGTGACCCTGCTAATAAATCGTATTTAATAAAAGTAAAGCAAACGAAAACTGACAAAGAAATTAAGCAGTTGGGTGTCGAAAAGTGATTATGTTCGTGAGATAGTGTGGTCTACAACTTTAGACCAACGACTAGGTAGAAAGAGATTTTAACTTTGTTACACGCTATTCGTACACACTCACTCATAACCACAACCCACAGTGCAATTCTAAATGGAATATTAGTTTGGTACATTTTGACAACCCTTGTCGTGTCCTTGTCAAGGACTTTACAGTAGTAACACCTGAATTTTTCCAGAGGTCGCTATTGTGGGTAATTTTCTAGTAGTGTGGTACCAGTCGTGTACTTTTCTTTAACTACTAATTTATGACACCTAGTTATATAAACACAAAGCATTGTTGAAATTTCATTTTTGAATGTTATGTACACTTTACTTACTTTACCCTGAAGCCCGCCTTCTGTAATGTTTCAGTATTCAGAATCAGATGTAGATGTGTCAGGGTCTTTAGCGGTTCAAAATCCGAAATCCGAGATCCCGAAATCCTACAACTGGCCTACACCAAAATACAAGACCACGGTTTCTTTATATTTGCTTAGTCCCTAGAGCTACACCTTATGAAGAAAATTATGATATTAGAATTGAAGTGAATGCAATATCGCAACATATAATTGGTATCTTTGTTTTCACCGTAGCCTAACTCGTTGGTCGTGTGCTTGTTTAGCGACTAAGTTGTAATAAATATATTCAAATCAAATCAAACTTTATTTGTTTAGAATGTAGGTAAAAATACAAATTAGATGTTGTGTAAGTAAAGTAAGTTCCTGGTACATTCTGCCATATGGCATACAAATCTTAAAATAATATTGTGAATAATTTATTGCTTACAAAAATTTATGACTGATAGTAAATAATTTCGTAGTAAATATTGTTTCAGAATTGCGCTGTTTTATGCAAATCCATTCCATCTTTTGTTGTTCAATATGTAACTATAATCTAACAAGCTGTCGTTCTTTTTTACTTGGGTTAGTATTTACAGAGATTTTGGTTTTCTGCTTTTTATAAAAATAGAAATAGCATTTTGCTAACTTAGTAAGTACTAAGTTAGCAAACTGTCATCAATGCTAATTTTATAACGTTATTAGTTCTTTTTTTCTATTTTTTTTTAGTCGTTTAGTTAATTTCATTTAGTCAGGCATCTCAGGATCTAATAAAAAAAACTGAGAAAATGTAAGGTTCGGAACGTAATTTCCATTTTCCACAAAAAGTTTCACACAAGTAATATTATATCTATATCTATAGAACATTCCCAGTTCGTAAAACTTAAAGCGTCAATATTCAAAAAATTATGTTCATTAAAAAAATAATTGTGTGTCTGTAGGCACAATCAAGTGTAAATAAATTGATTAATTTTTAAATTATAGATTGATTTCGTGATTTAACTGACATCAGGCATTGAGGGTATTGAGAGGATATACTGTCCTCACGGCTAATGGTACTCAAAACGTCAAAAGCAAATTGCTCACTTAGCAATACCCGGGGTCATAAATTATTTTATATGTTTTATATTTTTATAACTACGTTCTTAAAATATATTTAAACAACGTATGTGTACTTACTTAACTTTTAATATGCGTTTTATAATTGCATAATTTGACGACTAATTTTCGAAATTTTCTAATAGTGATTAAAGATTACCTAAAGTCTGCTTCAGTTACTCTGTTCTCTCAAATTGCTTAAAATTTCAATCTAACTAGGGTTAACGAGATCACCTATAATAAACCCCTTTATCTATGTTAAGATTTGCTACAAATGTTTGTCCTATGTTACATAAAAAATGATGTGTACAAGTTGTATTCGGCCCCATAATTTCTAGTGAAGTGTACATAGTACTAAGGTGCATGAGGCGCAGCGTCGGCGGCGGCAATAGCGAACAATTGCCACTAATGCAGGCTCAATTTATTTACGAGCCCGTCGCTAGGGGCGAGTGGGAACATAGACTGTGCTCAACATTGGAGTCGATTTATCTTTTAATTTTTAGAAATCCCTTTTGGTTTATATTTAGAGATACTTAAAGACTAGTTCATAATAACAACCTCATTCTTAGGACCTGAACGGGGTTTTATTGTTGGAATCAAAATGAAAAATAATAAAAAAAAAAAAAAAATATAAATACAAAAACTGCTATTTATTTCACCATACCTTACTGATAGCAATTTAAAGTTCATACTATTTATGTTCTAATTTTTGTTTATAATTAATTACTTTTAGTACCGTATTTGTAAATTGTAAGTAGAATAGTAGTGTAAATGGATATATGTATACAAAAAATAATAATTATGGAGAATCAACTTTAATACGATCAGATTCACTTACCTACATAATCGCATTGTTAATGACAAAGTAATGTACGGTAGTAATGTTATCGTCTGTAATTATAATGGTAATTGCCTATTTATTTATGTCCATGCAATGGCAATGATCAGATCAACGCCCTCAAGTGGCCGTTCTGGGGCCTGTATAAAGGCGGAAGAGACGACTCCAAGGTTTTCCTTGTACACAGGAGGAGGACATTGACTCAAGCAATGTAAACAGTTCCTTATCTCAAGCTTCGTTGCGGCGTTGCCGACGACTCGCAGCTTTTATCTAAAACATAATTGTAGTTAGTGAACATTTACTTACGATATTGCGCGCTGAGACATTTTGGTATGACTTTCAGTGGGTAAAATCTTCTTTACAGAGTATTTGCACGTTGATGACCTTAATAAGTTCTTGTTTCGCTGAGTTCACGCTGTTTTTCACTTGATATATTTACTGTCCAAACAATAGTGGAATGATGCATTTAAATCGAGTTATTTTAGAAGCGCCATTCATAATAACTTACTTCTCGGAGCACTAGTCGCAGATTACTGTAATTCTTTTTTATTATTCGTAATTGTTTTGTAGAAGGAAATATTATTTGTTGGAGAAACGTATATAACGTATATTTGAGTATTTTGTTTAAAGTAATACGAGCGAGCTTAACACTTACATGGGTTACTATGTTTCTAAGTGGAGTTCAATTCCTACACATGGATAAAGATTCAAATAAAAGACATCCACCACCTAACTTTTGGCAGGCAACAGGTTTATAGATTCATAATAGGGCATTACAATGTCTGAAAGAAGTTAAAAACTGTATGGTTAGAGACTTCTGATTGCGTTATGATTGTCAAACTTCTAACTTGTCCACTTGTGCTCTATGTGATATTCTGATTAGATTCTTATTCGTTTTAAGTACGTATTTTATTTGTATCTACATGACGTTATGCATGTCTTAAATAAGTTCGTTACTGCACTATTTGTCCTAACGTATATTTTATAGACGGAAGTATGGTTTTGACTACGATTATAATCTCAAGTAAGGCGGGTGCACACTGCACACGAGACATAGAAACACGGTAGATAGTTAGAAAGCAGTTTTTTTCGCCGCCACGGCCAGCTGCTCACCAATCAAAATGTGCAGTTCGGTTGGGGTAGCTTCGTTAATTGACGAGTCATGACCAAAATGTTTTGATGAAAGAACGTAGACTGGCCGGTGCGGTAACTTCTGATGTTTCAAGCTTTATTGATTGATTGTTTATCAATTGAAATGTGATGAAAATAGTCTAATTATGCCACCATTGAAGAGTTGCAATGGCCTAGCATCGGTAGCCACTTATTGGATCTTATAGTAATGGTTTTTGGTCCCTAACATTTTGGTAAGGTAAGCATAATAATACCTCTATAACATTTTTATTTTTGAAATATTTTCACATCTTGACTTAAAAATATTTGAAAAGCATATAAAAAGAACATTACACCAAAAAATATAAAAAAAATAGTTTATCTTCATAAAGGGCTATGGGTACAGGACATAATATGACTAAAACCTACATGATTCATACCTATAAATGAAAATGTTCAAATTTCCAGGAGACATAGGCGATATCTAAGACTCACCTTGCTTTTGGACTTTACAAAATTAAAGAGGCCGGTACACCGCAATTTATCATTTACGGTCACACCCAGGATGTTTTTGTAGAATGATATTTTATTCTTACATTCATTACAGATTGTTTAAGTAAGCAGTTAGCAGCAGAAAGGATAAAAGCACAACCCGCAAAGTAATTATCATTTCTTCGTAAATAATAGACTGTACAAGACTATAAATAGCGTAGAAGAGAGGGCGATATTCGAGAACGCTAAATGCACGTGCATATTACACGATTGTATTGTCAATATTGTAAAGGTACAGATGTATTGTATTCACTTATAATTAAACTTCACATCCGATAGCCATTTGTTAATACGACTTTTATATTTCTACATATTGCTGAGCAAGGCCGACTAGTTCATGTGTTCGCACTTTGTATCGAATTTTCGTTATGTCCAGATTAACATTCCATATCCATACTGATCCATACTAATATTATAAATGCGAAAGTATGTCTGTCTGTCTGTCTATCTGTTACCTCCTCACGTTTAAACCGCTAAACCGATTTGGATGAAATTTGGAATAGAGATAGTTTGACTCTTGAGGAAGGACATAGGCTATTTTTTATCTCGAGAACCGAGCCGCGGGCATATGCTAGTGCATAAATATAAACACATATTATGACATGACTAGCCTTTAACTTGTTTAAGGTTGTTTAAATGGCTAAAGCTTTTCGTTTTTGAACATTATCTGATTTTTCAGTAAGCTTTCTAATTTGTTTTTCTAAAAAAACATACGTAATTTCTACTAAGGTATAGCCACTACCGCCTAGCCTTTCTGAAGTAAACAGCTAACCAACTGTTGCGCTTATCAACAAATTTATTACTTTTTTGATAGCTTTAAAGATTAGGTAGCGTTCAACCTGGCTTTTTGGCCAACTCGTATGTCAAACCAAATATATTTACAATAGAGAACCAGCTCGAGCGAACTTATTTAGAATTAAATAATAGGCATGTTAAATCCCCCAAGTAAGGCGTGCTACATTATCTGAGCTGCACAAGTATGGCTTGCATTTTATAATGAGGATAGAAGGAGGGCGGTGCCGCTCGCGGTTCCACCGCGCGCTCACGTAGGCGGCGAACTCGTTGTTTTATACTCATACTTTTTTGCCCTTTTGCCCGACTACCCTTCCCTCGCAGTCCCGCATACTATGTAAGCTGATCAGGTTTTTTACATATCACTGTAATGCAGGTAAATACTGACCCTCCGCTTTCTTGGCTATGCTTTTTAGCGGATGGTTGCGCGATGACCGGTTATCGAAGCTTTGCCTGTGTTATTTATATTAACTTAGTAATTGCCAAAATAACTTTTAGCTTCCAAGCTTAATTTATAAATGATTTGCGTATTATGATATATTTCATAGTTTTTGCACATTTTGTATTCACAGTCAATAAATATAGAAATAGTTTTTTAGAGACTAATGAAAGATATATAGAAATGTATTTTATTTATTTTACAATAAAACTGAAGTTACCATGATATAGTACTTATGTTTACTTACTGTTAGCTACTTAACTGACATACATAGGCGATTTTGGAAATTCTTCTAGGCAACTTTTGAATGATTAATAAAGTGTACCTACTTATTGAAGTATTTAATAATTCAGTACATTTACCTACGGTAAATAAATAATATATCAACTTAATAATAATAATATTTCAGACATCTGACACACAACATCATCTAGTTTCAAACTAAGCAAAGCTTGTACTATGAAAGCTAGATTGACTGATAGAATACTTGAATAGTTTTTTTTGTAAATACATACATATTATACATCGAAAACACCCAAACTCCGAAACAAATATTTACAGATCATACAAACATTTGGTCCGACCCGGGAATCGAACCCGTTACCACACGCATACGCTACCACTGCGCCACCGAGGCAGTCAGTAACGTTATAACGCTATAAGTACTTGTAAGGTACCTATAAACTGACTAATAGCTACATATTCTATACCTATGTAGAAGTATGCAACCTTTCCAGACGAAACGTGGTAGTGATTCAATGTCATCGTCACAATATGATTGGCTATTTTGATCGTATCAAAATTCCTGAGACGAATTTAAGGTACAAAGAATCACAAACAAATCCCGACAGCGACTTCTCAGCTCACGACTTGCCTAAAAAACTACATAGTCAAATATCCTTTGGTTGCCGCGGTCCGCGTAAACTCACTGCAAGCGGCCTGCACTACACTACGCGATTCGTCAAAATCCAAACTCTTTCCTATTAGAAAATTAGTGGTGCGACGAGGACGTGACTAGTGTGCAACGGACCTCGGAATTTGGGTTTGGGGTGAATACCCTCGAGCCGGTAAAAACTATTTTCAAGGTTAGGCCCGGGTTGGAGGGGAACGTCGCGGGTAGTGAGGTGCAGGGCGAATTCGGCGCGGTGCGGGTACAGGGGGACGGGACGAGAGGAGCGCGGACGCGCCGAAATGCTGATAGCCCTCCGCCTCCCACACCTCACTTCGTTCCGCTGCCACTCCTGTCTAGTCACTGCACCCTGGCTTGTTGCTGTCTGGCGAGTAACGCTTTGCACATCGTGTGTTGTCGTTGCAGCTATTAATGACAATACTAAAAGTACTAGTCACCATATCTCAGTGGCATATAGTACCGTAAATAGGTGGTTTTAGGTACTTTTAGGTAAGAGGGACCTAAAATTTATTTTTGTAAAATCAAATTTAAATTGTAGTACGCCTCAGTCATACTACAATTTAAATTTGATTTTACAAAAATAATAATTTTACTTCATATTCGTAAATAAGTTTGTGTATTTCTTCGTGCACATTAGTAAAGAATCAATCAAGGTTTTGAGAAGAGGTAGATTATTATCAGCAAACACTCAACCCACAACAAATACTTTTACGAATTCAGAGATATCAGAAATTGATTTATTTTTATGTTTATATATTTTACTGAGATATTTTTTTTTATGTTTACTTTTAATTGCTTTTTTTAATATTCATTATACGTAGAGAACACTGCTGGACATAGACCTCTCCTTAGAAAGGAGGTTTTAGCCTATTATACCACGCGGGCCAGACGGGTTATACCTACATGATAATCACTAGGAAAAAGTGTTAGTAGTCAAGCATACATATATTCCAATTGGCGTAGCAAAGTAACCAAAAACAGTAAGTTGACGGTCGAAAAGTCATCGGCTATTGCTCCCCTTCGTGTAATTCGCCATTAGCAGCCGTTTGCACTCGGCTTTTTACCTTAATGAGCTCCCCCCTTCCCCTCACACGCACACGCCACAAATACGCATTTTTGTGCAGTTACCCTAAACAACATTAAAAATGTCAAGGAGAAAAATGTACGCAGGAAAAAAATGTTGCAAATGGGTAACGGACGGTTAAAGTTTTTAATCAAACTAATATATTAATAATCCACGATTATGTAGGGGACATAAGTGCCCAAGGGGGACACATCCGTATTTTTAATGACCTTCAAATTTCCGGTAGATTAAGTTCCTTTTTTGTTAATCTTAATTGTAATAATTACATTCCTAATAATAATTATTATTAAAAGCTATACTTAATTCTAAATCTCAGTATGACAATTTTTTTGCAATGTAGATAGATTTCATAGGTTTTGTTTATTGATTGCTTTGTATAATTTAAATATTCAGGTTTTTTGGTAAGGGATATTCGCGTTGCGTCACAGAGTAAAACATTTAGTTTTGCAGAAGTCAGAGTACGGCCGATATCTGCCCCAATTTAGTTTTGCAGAAGTCAGAGTACGGCCGATATCTGCCCCATTTGAAACTGACCATATACTAATACCTTCATCTTAGAGAAGATTGCACTTAGATACCACTATTACTGCTGTTTTTTTAAACTGCTGTAAGAGGAATCTTATCGGCCGACCTTACAGCAGTAGAAGAGAGAATATACAAACGGGGACACAAATCTCCACAGGTGTTTTGATAGCTCTTAGGTACTGTGTACAATAAGGCAACGGAGTACTATTCAACGACTTGGCCAAAAAGCTTGTTATAGTTGTGAATGTTAAGGCTTTTACAAACCCTTGCAAAATTGCCTTTAGGCTCTAGATAAGCCGTAGCAACCTGTGTAGCACTATGTAGAAATCACATTCGATTATCAAATAAACAAGTACATAACTCATATAAATACATGTAGAATATATACCCCTTAATGCCATACTAAATAAAAAGATGAAAAACTCTAAACTTCATTTTATCAAACAGATTTTTTCATAAATCCTGAATTAAAATGATAAAATGAATAAATTGTCATTTCTTACCCTAGTCTTCAAAAGGTTACTCAATTTAAATTCAGGATTTCTGTAAAAATTTGTTTACCTTGCAAGGCAAGACACTTTTACATTAAAATTACATAAGTGAGCAAGCCAGTAACAGCCTTCTATAACATTTTTAAAGGGTTAGTGAGAGTTTTTGCCGTCATTTTGGTAAGAGAACAGGTTGCTATGAAACCACCTGTCGTTTCGTCTGGTGCCTGCTTGCTTGCATGTGTATGTTTATGTGAATTTATTTTATTAGACCTGTTTGCTAAGAGTTTCTGACTATCGAACTGAGATACTAAAAATGATCAACGTGGACGTAATAGTCAGACAGTGACCTACGCAGATTATGTTGATTTCTAGGAAAGAATGAGACATTAATAATGGACACGCTTATGGGACTTCTTTAAACTATATTTTTTTTTAGTAGAAACAGCAGTTAAAGCTTAGCTTATGTGTTCATTTTTGTAGGTATATTCTTATGTCAATACAATTCAGATATTTTATTGGCTAAAGTTTTTTCCGTAGGTTGGCAAAAGTTGACGGGCCTGTTGGTATAGTGGTTCCCACCCAGGAGAAATAATTGTGTGATGAACACGATGATTTGTTCTGTGTCTGGGTGTAATTTATCTATAACATGTGTGTATTTAGAAATATATAAGTATGTTTATCAGCAGTCTGGGTACTATAGCACAGGCTCTGCCTAGTTTTTAATCAGACGTCTGTGTGTGAGATGTGTTAAGGTATTATTATTATTTACGTATAAAGTACACATTTGGTAATTAAAAGGAAAAAGAATCTTCCGCCGGGCTGTACCTCTTGGTCTAGTTGCGAAAAACAGCAAATATTATCAACATTCAGTACAGTATATTCGCCCAGCTACTGATATAAATACATAGTAACATGTAATAAGGAGTGAAAGTAAAAATAATAAATTGAGCCTTGAATGTTCATCATGATTACTCTAAACCTGGCGATTTATGAACGTTTTCCTGAAAATTTCTATTACTTGTCCAAAAAAATAATGTGAGGGCGAATTTTTATTTAGGCTTCGCGTCATACATAACAATTAAGTGGCTAGCTTTAGGATAGTGCGTGCATTGGGTGCGTGCGATAGCGATCTCCGCGCGCCCCTCGGGCCCTGCCGCCCGCTCTCCGCTCTCCTCCAAAACAACATTCTAAGTATTTGTGAAGCAGAGGGTTTTTTGCGCGAACCCCGAGGGTGGCGGAGCGCAATCGCCCGCCACCGCACAAAAAAACACTATAAAATAACTCAACAGAACCGCGGGGCGGATTCGTGGTCGCGATACCACTCAAATTATAATACCTACGGTTTAATTAACGCTAGCGACAAAAATTTTACATGTTTTATACCATACTGGTAGGTGCTTTGTCTAAACTTATGATTTGCCGTGCGATTAAATTATGCCAATTAAAAATTCGAGACTAAACGTATATAACTGTATAAGGTTGTTTGTGTTTTTTTATCTTCGTAGAATATCCTAATGAAATAGGGGTTTGAATACATTGAATGTAGCGATGTCATGCGACCCAGTTCGTCTCTGTCAACCTGACAGTTCGTATTCAGACGAGTAAAAAAAGCGATAAAAACTCGCACCGTATTGGATGCAACAGCAGCAAGATTTCCCTCCAAAACGTGTGTGATGTACGAAAAAAGTAGAAAAATAAACACTAGCGGAGGTCAGAATCCGGTCAGCAGGTAGATTATTGTGATAAAGTCATTCATAAGAGTAACGCGATAATCCGGGTCTGGCATTTTTAGCAGTCGGATTATCACGTTGTACGCATACTGTAGTTACTTCTCCAATAAGACTTGGAGACGTAACAACAGCAACTTCCAAAAATAATATATTTACAAAACTTAGGTTCCTGTTTTAGTTACTACATAGGTCTCTCGCCTTGAATGATGTTAAACAGTAAACCAAAACAAGTATTTAAAGGCATATTTATATTTTTCTGTGTAAGTTCCAATAATACCGTGATTATCGATTCAGCAATAAAGCTTAAATTTCCTACAGTAGGTAGTTTTTGCGTGCATTGGCCATAGTTACTATGGCATTAATAAAGTTTAGATATACATTTATCCTAAACCATAAATTACGTTGAACGACAAAAAGATTAGGTATCTTTAATTTTTAATATTATTTATTTGAGTTATTATATTACAATAATATACCACAACTTAGTATAGTTCTTTTATAATGGCCAAAGCTAAGCATGTTTTGTTAAAATAAATTCACGAGTTTATTAATGATTTTGATTTTTATCGATAACACATGGAGTCGGTAGAGGTAATCCCCGCCGTACTTAAAAGTAAGAAGTTACATTTTACGATGTTTGTACACCTTGTGGCTGGTTCTGAATTAATATTGAGCTTATAAGTGCAATTTGACAAAACATATAACCAAAAAAAGGATGTCTTACACCGTCTTAAGTAGCTAATGACATCTATCGCAATAAAGTATGAGTAGTATAGTGATAATAATACTTAATTGAGTTCATTAACTCCTTTTGATGTTAAAAGCAGTGAGAAGAACCTATTCGTTTTTCGTACCCAGGAACAGTACGTATAATTAGAAAAAGAAAGTTTTTTTTTTAAGATATACATAATTATTTAATTTATCAATGAAATATACTTATTTAAATTTACAGTACTTACATAGCCACAAAACAATTTTTAGCAAAAACAAGCCAAGTGCATTCAAATTGGTCCTGAAGTAGGATGTTTTAAAAGTTTATACAATCTGGATTTGTAGTTATTAATAATAATACTTATAATAACACTAGGCTCTAGCCGAACAGGTGCACTTGGATATCAACTTGAATCATTAAAGCGAAAGAGCAAACATATCTTCGAGAACCACTGAATTAATTAAATTAGCTGCCGTTCACCTGTTTATTTTTTCATCCATTTAATTAGGTATGCATTAGTTTGTAATTCTTAAGGAAATGCGTTAGAAATTTTCGTGCACATGGTCACGCAAGATCGGAGGCGATTACTTTTAAACATTACTTGTCACCTATTTTTTATATTACGGCTTTCGCTGGGGTTCACTTTATATTTTTGTGCGATAGAACATTTCATTAATACTAGTTGTCGAGAAAACCCAAAAGTTATGAATTATAATAGTTTTAAATTTTTAAATATAATAAGCAAAATAACACACTTATGAGGGTAGTAAAATTACATTCAGGTACATTTAGTGTATGTTTTTATATGCAATGGGTTTCTGACCCATGACAAACCAGGCAATAAAAACTGACAGCCAGTCTTTTTAAATTGTCATTAATTACAAAAAATTATAAGATGTATAAATCTCCGATATTTTGTTTCATGAATTCAGTAAAGTATCTGTGAATTATTGAAACAGTTGTACCGTTATGTAGGAATCTAATCTACATTACTCGGTTTCTGTATAAGGTGTTACTGTATAAATAACAAATAAAAAAAGGAACGTAAGAAGTGACACAAATATTTATCTTGTGATTTTGATTAAAGAAATATAGATTAAAATTAAAGGATTAGTTAGATTTATAATTAGTCTAGGCCAGTTTTTTGTGTTTATCTTACACAGAAAACTGGCCTAGACTAGATCTTGTACGAGAACAAAGAGAAAGTATGGTAGTTTACCATTTGATTCACATTTACTCAGAAATTTGAGCAGGCTCTTAGCAAACAGTAGCATTTAAAAACCTATCTAACAGTGTAATTGTATACTTTTGAAATAAGTGGGTGTTGGAATGGTCCATCGTGAAAATGTTAGTTCAAATAGGTAGTTTATTACAGCGTCTTTGTTGAATTTCTGAGACAAGCACCGAATATTGAAAGAGCCATGGTCCGTATGTTCCTAAACTTTATTTGTATGGTGAAGCACTACTAGGGTGAGCTGTGTAGTTACTAATTTGTCAACTAAGCATTAACAAAATTACTTTATCAAAATTATTGTCATTTTACTATGCAGATAAATTTTGAAATTTATCTGCATAGTAAAATGCATAGCAAAAATTATTATTCACTATTATTTTTGACTACCAAACATCAGTTTGCGATTTTTTTTAAACTGCTACGGCTGTTACAAAGAATGTTGTTTTAGTAAATGTAACTAAAGCAAAACTCAAACATATGCCAGACGGATTCTTTCGACACCTCTCCAACAAGCCGTGTCAAATGTACTTAATGGTTAGAAGTTCATAAATCACTCGATTATATGTTTGTGAGTATACAAAAAACATCGCAAATCCTAGTTGGCTTAAGTAAAAGAGGTCATTAATCATTGAATACGGCTTCACTACGGTCGAGGATGGTAAATTATTCGGTAGCGCTAATGATTGAAGGATGCGTGTGATGACGATAATGATAGATCTACACTCTTATCCCACTTGAATGACGTTTACTTAAATTTCGTTAGAAGATTCTTAACTTTAAAATAAAGCACAATTTACGTATGGAAACCTTTCTTGGGTCCTTAAAATCACCTTTATTCTCTAGATATTTTTAATGTCAGTGTCCAGACCATAGATAATATTACCAGCCTGGCCAGCGTGGTATAGTAGGCCGCGGCCTTCTTTCTA
The DNA here is from genome assembly GCA_902825455.1 of Arctia plantaginis. Taxonomy (NCBI): domain Eukaryota; kingdom Metazoa; phylum Arthropoda; class Insecta; order Lepidoptera; family Erebidae; genus Arctia; species Arctia plantaginis. The sequence goes on from CADEBD010000300.1 coordinate 12,622,066, forward strand.
AGGCCTCTCCTTTCAGGACCTTGTCCAGCAGTGGACTATTAAAGGCTGTTGTGTGATGTGATTAGTAGGACGTTTTGTAATCCCGTTAAAGGTTTTTGATAGGTTGAAAGGAAAAATTATTCTCAGTTGAGCTTTGATTTAAAAAGTTTTGCTAGTAGTAGTATAGAGTAATAGGGTTATTCTACAGGAATATATTGTGACATACCTCAAATATACTTACCTAAAAACAGGATTCTTCTATCAGCATTCGCGCCTGGGGTTCGCGGCCCTAGAATTTATGGTCCATTCTAAACTTACTAATAAGTCAGTAATCTATCATTGCAAGCAGGAGCACAGGTGAGCAGTTAGTATTTTGTTCGTTATTGCTAATTTTAGATGAGGTATGCTTTAGTGAATATTAATTGAATTATTGCGAAACTTGATGCAAACCTTTAAACTAGAATCGGTGTTATATCTTAGTTATATATATCTGTTATATGTTAGTTATATGTTACATCAACTTCTTTTGTTATAAGAGTCATTACAAAGTCTTGACACTGTACAGCTTAGAAACTTATCTAGTGTAAAACCGACAACTGAAGGAGCGACACTTTGTTGAGAGACTGCTTAAACTATAATATAAAAATAATTTAATAACCTCTTGATTGCATGTCCGATGCCTTAGAAATAATCGATAGGTACGTAGTGTTGTACCAATGATAACTACAGTTTTCTTTGGTACAACACTACGTTACAACTCAGAAGTGCTCTTTTTAGGGTTAAGTGTAGGAAGGAAAATGGCACCCTTAAAGTTGTATAAAGTCAACTTCCAAGATAACACATAAGTTTTATATTTCAATCAATTTTAATCATTCGCATTCGTAAATAAAAACCAACAAGGTATTCACCATTCACCTTGAATTTTCACATTTACATCGAGGTTAGGGGAAGTATTTAAAAAAAGGCAAAGTATAAGGTATTGACATGAATCATCTACAAATTGTACGGAACCATCAGTGAGTGAATCATACTCGCACTTTTTCGCTGTTTAAATATCAATAATCTAAGGGTACAAGTGCAATAATGCAAATATCTACAAAATATTCATATGCAATAAATGCTAAGTAAACATCAGAAAATATCACCCAGTCTCTGTGTGGTCGCATATACATATGTTGTATGAATTTATATATTATTTATACATACATAAATATTCAACAACAAAATATTATTGATACATATTTTAACCACCTATCTTTATATTTGTAACTGAATAAATCTAAATCGAATCTCAATTTATATATGTATAGGTTCGATAAGCAGCTTGATTATATTCGTATGTAGAGGGCAGATATAGTCTGACGATAAATGATAATACATATTATACCAGCACGTGTGTGCAACTTCGTATGCGTGGGATTTAAAAGTATGCGTTTATTGGGATATTTAGATAATTATACTCAAAGGACAGAAGAAGACGTAAAGAAAGGCAGATAAAAAGATGGGAGGATCATCTGCCTAAGAATTAGAGGAATATAGCAAGGTATCGAAAAATGTTGAGGGAATTGTTTATGTCGCAAGTAAGCCTGACAGGGTGAGTAAAAAGACGATCGAATAAAAGGAAAAATATGTAGATATAGATTTTTCCTGTTTTTCTTTTTCGTTACTCATAGTTAGTTACTTTAACCGCGATTTATCTAAAGCACGTCTAGCAAATCTTGATCAGTGTCTTTTGTAATTTATTTTAAAAAATCTACTACTACTTCTTATATATATTTACAGAAATAAATATATTTCGTGTATGTGTGTTTTTGCAAGACAAAAATCCAATAAAAGCTAGAGCGAAGCTGGTGCGCAAAATTACATTAAAGCATTTTTTTTTGTAAAGTTAAATATTATTTAGGCGTGACAGTTAGGTACTTGAAGTTAGATGTTCATTACACTGCGCACCGTTCAAACTAGCACGCTACTTACCCTGATTATCTGATATATAATGCAATACGTCAATGTCTCTAAGACAAGCAAAGCGGCCTGTATTGCTTTCGTCATTATTCTTTGAAACAAGCCTTAACTGCACTTATCAGTTATTCACGATTCGCATTCTTCTATTAGCTTGAAAATCGTTTACAGTTTACTTAACTATTATCTACTAAGGTATAGGTACTTGTTATTTATGTTATGTACATATATCGGGTTTATAGTTTATACCTATCTATTCATCAGAAATCTTAAAATGTTGAACCTGTGTTCTTATAATAGCCGCTCCACACTTGTGCCGTGAAGCTCTGCGAACAGGCTTGAACGTAAATTGTGTAGATGGTCTTATGGATGTTTCACGTGTATTTGTGTTTTCAAATACATGGCACCAATGTGGAGCCGCCATAAGGAAAAACTATCCCTATACTTTTTACAGAAGTAGTATTTAAAGAAAAATTAAAATTGGAGATCCTGAGGTAGGAAAGATCGGTGAATATAATTCTACGTTTAAGCAAAATGGTTTAAATGGATTTGTGATTGTACCCAGTGCTTTATATGGTGACTTATTTGTTAAGAGATAGCGTACCGACGCAACGTTCCGGCAGTGGCGTCCTGTTTCCTTAGGCTGTTAGAACATATATCGTAGAACATATTTCGTATTGGTTTCTTTATAATTTTAATGGGTTTGGCTATATGCCTGTTCGACTTTTCAAACGAAAAACCAGAAGTCATCATCCTCCAAGCCTTTTTCCCAAACTAGGCTGGGGTCGGCTTTCAGTTCATTACGACATGGCCAATCTTCTAATTTTTACTTGAAGTACTAGGCGATATCGAAGTTCTGTAGTTAGACTATTGTCGGACTTTTTAGGTCTCCAACTACCCGTAACGATTGCCACAGATGTTTGTATGGCAACCGAGATCGATGGCTTAACGTGATCTCCGACTCTCTATGTGTAATGGTCACCTGTCCATAGACTGACCTGGCTAGGATTGCTTAACTTTGCAATGTGCAACCTACTTGGTTACCACTAAGCCACGAGCCCCTCGACGAAAAATATAGAAATTTCCTTATTATAATTACTAATAATATCTACATTTGTCACAGTTTTTGTGCAAAAAGTTGGTAGGTAACCTGGTACGGTCGCGGTCATAAGTCCAGTAGACGACTTTTACGACGTTATAGCATTATAACTAGTTGCACTTATGACCTTCTTCTATTGGTATTGGTATTGGTTGTGGGCTCCGATTTCCGCATTTAGACGAGGGTGGTCCTAGAGGTGGGTCTAGAAGAGATTGGCTAGGTGAGCCAACCAAGCTCCTTCCAGAAGCGCAGAAGCCTCCTGGCGTTCGCAGGCTTCTAGGAGCGATTTTGTACCAGGTATGGTACTTGCCCGTTTTTTTTTAAATCTTTTTTTTTTTAATCAGGGGTTTTTATCCAAAATTATACGTACTTGCCCGTTGTGAGGCCACTTCCTCGCATTCCAGGATTACGTGTTCGGCCGTTTCTTCTGCTTTAAGGTATCCTCTGCAAAGAGGACTGTCCGTCGCATTAATGATGAATAGTTGTCGGTTCAGGGCTAGGTGTCCTGTTATGGTTCCTGCAACTATTCGGATATCTAGTCTGCTAAGACCGATCAGTCTGCAAGTAAGTCATGGTGAGACTTCAGTCAGCACCAGTTTGGACTGTCGGCAGCCGGGTGAATTTTTCCACCTTCGGTTGTGCGCTTCACGAGTACGACGTCTAACCCAGGATCGAAGTTGGTTAAAAGGCAGTGGCAGGAGTGTGGTTGGGCTGGCAGCCGGGTTTGCCGAGCCCCTCCTTGCCTACTCATCTGCATCGTCATTCCTGTGTGAAATACTATGCCCTTTAATCCATTGGAGGAGCACCCTATTTGTTGTTGCAAGCTGCTCCAATGCTTGATGGCATTGGAAGACTATACCAGAGGTCATTGTGTTGCCCTCCAGTGCCTTTAGGACGGCCATGCTGTCTGACAGTATACGGATTTTGTAGTCCTTAATACCCTTTGACATGGCCGTTGTGGCTTCGTAAGTTATTGCCACAAATTCGCATTGGAATATGGAACTGTATTGGCCTAACGCTAGTGACATGTTCATGTTTAGGTCTTGTGCGAAAAGACCGTTCGTGTAAATTCGGCTTTTGCTCATATTCCACTAATTGATCCTATAATTTGGAATGCGATCCATCACCTTTGTGTCACAGACCTAGGTGTCTGAGTCTAATGATCGCCATAGCTGCCTTATGCTGCATGAAAAAGTCCAGTGGGGGCAGACCAAGAGCCACCTCTAGTGCCACAGTTGGCGTTGTGCGCATGCAGCCAGTGACCGCGGAGCATGGGAGTCGCTGGAATTGCTGCAATCTTAACTCTGTTCTGTGCCACCAGACAACGCCACCGTACGTGATTATTGGTCGTATGATTGGTCGATGACCTCCTTCATATACCCGCACATCATATCACACGCATATCACACACATATACCCGCTACGTGCGTATGATTATAGTGACTAATATTAACGTGACCAATACTGTCCGTCTGGCGCTACTGTGGACGCTCTGGTGCAAATGCTGCCTTTTCAAAACTCATGTAACCTCACAGTAACTTTTTGAGAATTCATGGAATGAGGTTATGGGTGCAGTATTGTAAAGACAGACGAAAAATATAAATCTTTGATTCAATATTTTAAACTAGTAGTCAAAAGTTGGGGGTAGATTTTAAACAATAAACTATTTAATTGTTTCAAAAACACCCTCGACTTTTGACGTCCGTTAGTGAACGTAGTTACGAGTATACTATGTGATATTAAATGCTACTGATGTTTATATTTAAAATCTGTATTCAAAATGCAAGCTTACGCGATTATAGTTTTAAGGGGCCCGAAATATCTGAAAGATCCAAGGAAACCCGCTAGTGTAAGTTATTTTGATGGATTATGTGATGATAACTGTGGTGTATGATTTATTTTATAATCTCTTAAGTATTGGGTCAAAGGGTCTAATAAGTTTTTTTTTTTCTTTTTTAGAAAAAAAGCTGTGAGAGGTTTAGTGAACAGATTCCTACCCGTCGCCACTTGTTAACTAGTCTCATCATCATCAACAGCCTAATGGTTGGTGAATGTGAAACAAATGGTTCCAAACCAACTAGACTCCAATTACGTCGAGGTTTCGAACGCCATAAAGCTATCTACTGTGCTGTGTGCTACCTGTTTATTCCGTTGAAGAATTTAGTAAACCTATTTTATTTAAGATAACTGTGCGATACACTGTGCTGCTATTATAAAATATTATAAATGGTTTTAATCTCATCAATATTCGAATGTTATGGTTACTCCATGGCCAGTGCGATCCCATGATCTAAACAGTATAGAAAACGTATGGTTTTTAATACGTCTTATACTATATTAGTTGTATTATAAACAATGGAGGTCACACTGAGTATTAATAAAAATAAATATTATATTTAAATAGAAATACCTTTTTCTTAGGGCAATTTAGGGGCGGAACTCCACCGTGGGACCTGGAGGCGAGAGCCCTTGCGGCTCTGTATCAGTGGCGCAAGGAGGCGCGAGAGTTGGGTCGGTGCCCCGAGATTCGAGAAATCGATGACCGGAAAGCCCAACTCCGCCAGGTCATCATAGGGGAGTGGAGTGAACGACTCGGGCAACCGAGCGCCGGGCACGCCGTCATCGCGGCGGTAAGACCCGTTATGGAGGATTGGCTCGAGAGGCGTCACGGGACCCTCTCATACCGACTGACGCAGGTGATCACTGGGAAAGGATGTTTCGGGGATCACCTGTGTCTGATCCGCAAGGAGCCAACGCCTGAGTGCCACCACTGCGATGGCTAGACCGTGGACACGGCTCTCCACACGCTGGCAGAGTGCCCGGCGTGGGTTGAGCAGAGGCGAGACCTTGTGGCGGCCATCGGAGTGGGAGTTCTCTCGCTCGATAGCCTGATTGAGGCTATCGTGCGGAGCGAGAGTGCGTGGAACTCTGCCGTCTCCTTCTGCGAGCAAGTTATGCTCGCGAAGGAGGCGGCGGAGCGGGACCGGGAGAGGTTTAGGACTCTCCCGGCCCGCCAGGCCCGGGAACGGGCCAGGTACCGCAGGCGACTCAGGCGCCGGTGGTCGCAGAACGACCTCCGTTCTCCATAAGCGCAGGCCTGGGGGTGACAGGTGAGGCCATCTGTCACCCTAGCAGAAGCAGGCCGGGGTGGCGGCAAGCGCGTTGCGAAGCGCGCTCGCTTCCAGGGAGCACCGGGAACATGGGGTTCCCACACGGGGGGGGTCGTCTACTCGTCTGTAGATGACCCGAGGTATGTCGGGGTACCAGGGACTTCCTTTCTAGGGTATACCTGGTTCCCCGGCTATTAGTACCCGAGACGGCGTGGGGTTTTAGTCGGTTCGAGTCCGACATGCCACCGACAGGTGGTATCCGAGGGGATTTCCGCACGAAAAAAAAAAAAAAAACAAAAGGGTAATTTAGGGGATGCGCTGGCTGTAATAGTAATAAGTTAGTTTATGATTGGAATATGGAGGTTAAGTTTCAATCTTCTTTGCCTTGAGAACAGGAACAAATTAAACTGTAAACCTCTATAACCAACAAGAACAAATTGTAAAACTTGTTCAACTTAAATGTGTTTATTTTTAATGTTTAGTTTGTTTTAAAGGTTGATATATAAATAAATAATCTTTTGAAAACTAATGATTTTTTTATTTAATTACATATTGTATCTTTTTGCAATAATTTTAAAGTAACAGAATGAAAAAAAATATCCTGACTTAAGAACAAAAAGTTTAAAAAAGTGAACAGGCACCGAGGCTCGAACAGTCGCCACTCGTTTTCAGGTGCGGAGGTAAACTAATCGTACTATTATGCCACTGGTTCTAATGACTACTATGTTGAATTTTAGCATCGCTTTGAAATAGGTGCTACCACTGGAAGACCACTACTACTACCACTGGGACTTTAATACAAAGAAAACGTTTGTATACTTGGACATTATACGTGTCTATTTTCTGGTGATAATATGCGTGTGCATTGAAATACCGCACACACAAAGATAGGCTCAGAACGCAAAAAGCCATTTTTCAGACCAAACATTTCACAACTTTTCACCACTCAATGTCGGTGCCACAGGACTAGGTTTTTTTTTAAATCAGTCTAAACAGTACCTGAAAACTGTACAACGATTGTGTACTAATGGATTTAAGGCAAGTAAGTGCCTCTGAGTCGTCCTTCGTGGACCTATTATTTGTAAAACCTTAATTATTCGGCCCTTATCTATATGTAACTTACATAATACCTACACTACATTAGTAAAGGTTGTCTACCATGTACCAGACCGAACTCAGTCAAAACGCTGTAAAATGTGTGTACGTTACATCTGATTTATCACTCTTAGGACGCTGAGCTCTTTGCATTGATAGTATTTATTTTGTAATTGGTAATTATTTGCAAGATAAGTACATACTTTAGTACATATTAAACATTGTAAAATGTTGAATATGTACTGTAAGCGCTGCAAACTAGGTAAAAAGGAAATTGTCGCAGCATTTTCCTGTCCCCATAAAATACATTATTGAAGGATAAGGTTTTTTAAAATTATGGTAATTACATGTTTACGTGGATATAATGTTTTTATAATACATCACTGATGAAGTATGCTTGGAAAAATAGATAGTGAGAGATAATGTTAACGGGCTAAGTTGACACTACACAAAAGATGTACCTTTTCTTTTTTTAACACGGAGAATGCTTTTTACACCATACCCTCCGTTGGGGAAACTAAGGGCGCGTGTGAGACTCTATGAGAACCGGTCTACTAACTAAACCCCTCGGCGGCCTTCCTCGGCAGTAGGAAGGAGCTGAAGGAATGCATCGGTGGCTTCTGGAGTCCTCCCTGCTATACCCCATGACTGAGGCATATCACGGGGGACCATAATCACCACCGGGGCGGGATGCTGCCGCGCCCCTCACATCTCCACACAGCAAGAGGCGCAACAGCGCCTCGCCTTAGACGACACCCCTCCGGCCGGAGATAAGTATACCTACCGGACGTCAGTCTCCACGAGGCTAGCGTGGCTCTCAAAATGGTAAAAACAACAAAACACTGCGTGAAGGCGGAATTACGGCTGAGCTCTTGAAGTCAGATGGAAAGCAAGTTCTAAAAGTCCTTCAGAAGATATTCAATTCCGTCAGACTCGAGGGGCAGCCGCCTCAGGCATGGTAGTGCTTTTCTTCAAAACAACACCTTTTTGAAAACTATAGGTCCATTTCTCTTCTGAGTTATGTCTATAAACTGAGTTAAAACATACATTGTTTGTAAAACGTGAGGCGCGGATGAGGTTCTACTAATTTATTGTGATTTATATGATTAGGCACCTTTACTTTGGTTACCCTTTCCAATAATAATTATAGAATTTATTTATTTATATAACGCCTTTTTTATTTTTGGTAAATTTTAAATTCTATAACTAGATAATTATCGTTTTTTTATTATCTTATCGTGTTCCTTAACAATACTTAAATAAAATAATTAGTATTTGTGCTGTCTGTATGTCTGCGATTCATGCGATATGGTAGCTTTGGATGTTTGCTGTAGACATAGCAACCTCGTTACTGAGAAAGCAATCACGAAACAGTAACAATTTGGTATCCGTGATAACATTTCGAATGTTCATAACTATTCCGTTCTTAACATTATTTCGCAACGTGAGTGACCTTTCGTGCTGTGGGCAGCAAATCGCGCGAAAATATCGATTATTCTTATCTTATCGGCGGCTATCGGTGGCGTGTCGCCACGAATAAATGGGAATCAAAACGCACGCATCTGGTGCCCACTGTAAACAGCAAGTAATTTAAGCATGGCGCATGCGTTTTGCAGGCCCTTGCATTGGATGTCGCGGACTCCGCCCCCGATAGCACTATTTGCAATCTGCTTTGCAAATCCGGTTCGCGTAGGCTAAATTCTTTAAGCTGATAAGGAAAAACTGTACTGAGTGTTTACGATACGATTATCGTGGCTACAATTACCTACCTATTATCATTACTGTGTAGACTTTGAACTGTTTTAGCTTATGTTTGCCTGGTAGTAACAATAGGCATTGAATAAAGAGTCGGGAGCTATATAATCAAGATGACCTAGTTGAGATTTATTTAATACAATGATTCGGCTGTACCTAATAGATGTTTCTAATTTGCGAATACCATTATTTTGAATAAATACAAACCTGCTACCGTTTTAAGGATTAAGTTTTGCCTTTTTATACCGTTGTGTGCAGCTTTATGAAGGATTTTAGTTGACTGTAGTAGTTGAGGGGCGGTGGCAGCATTGAATATATATAATTTATATGTCGAAAATAGATTGCTTAGTGTTTATGTATGGAAAGACGTGAAAGCAGTTACTTAAACTCGTTTACGGCACAATCCACCTGCTATATAATCCGCGCTGTTTCGCAACTCGCCTGGTATCTATGTCATAGTGCTACGAGACAGAAATAACGTATTAACGCGGGAGTAAGCGAGACGTGTGTACAACACCGGATTCTGCGAGGACGGAGGACGGAGGGGCATCGCTATACATACTTACTACATTATCTGTTCGCGAATATTCTTGCGCAACGTACACCCGGTTAAATAAGTTCTGTCTTCGTTCGAACAATTTACGTTTTTTCCAACGTTAAAATCAATAATGTAACCATCAATTTGGGTCGAATTTTTCCTTTCGTACCAAAGTACATCATTGATTGTTCAGAGTTGTGCTATAAATCGCCTTGAAAACCAGCTTAATCAATGCGACACAGATTATTAAATTACATGTTTGAGTTACTGTTACCGGCGGTAGAAATTTCGATAAATTTGAAGTTTTGGCGCATTTTAACTTCAGTAAATTGATCGTAATAGCTTTTTGTTAGACAAGACATGCATTTAAATAACAATTAGAGCCCAGGGTAATCGTTATTTCCATATTGAGAATGTTAACAGAAATGTACCTACATGAGTAAAATAAATACCTATCGGTTCTGCATCTTGTTCCTAAGGTTGACTGGGCATTTGATGAGCTCAGGCAGATGATACAGATATGCAACTAGATTTTGCAACAACTAAAAATATTTTTTCGGCGCTTGACTAATAGGTAGGTAGGTACTTACCTATTAGTCAATCGCCGAAAATAGGTAAATTTTTCGTACAATAGAGTTATGAACAAGAGATTTGGTAGGTAAGTAATTAGGTAAGTAAATGTTTGGGAATGTCCTACTGCTGCCTGCTAAGACGAAGTTATATTTTTAATTTATTGTGATTTCCCAGCTGGAATGGTATGTTATCTAGCAAATGGCGACAGTTTTGGCGTCGTTCAGGCGTAAACACGTGATTACGACATCGTACGGAACAGAAGTCGCTGGATTCGCGCTTCACTACCGCGCCCGCGCTTCGCCTCAACATGGCCGCCACGTACGAGTCAATGGCCTCCAACGAGCGCTTGCGCAACTGCACGCGCGAATCTCAACAGCAAAACAAAGTCTTCGACTGCGTCACGTATGTGTGTATGTTCCACGCATACAAATACAGCGTTTATGTCGTATTTCTGCGCTAGTATTACATATGTGTGCATAAGGTATTGTATTAAAATGATATAGGGTGTAGGTAATACGTGCATGTGTGTGAAGTTCTTCAACTGTGTAGCAGTTGACCGCAATGCTGATTAATTTGATGATAAATAGTTGTTTGCTTTGAATTTTCCTTAATTGACGTGATGAAGGATTTTGTTTATTTTTTCTTTATATGTTGTTGTTTAACAGAATTACAATATGTGTTGCAACAAATTTGGTCGATACCAAATAGGGTTGGCGAATGCTTAGTTCGTACAAGTTTTATGATTGGGAAATATTCACTATTAAAAACTTAACTTTTATGGTGATTTCTTGAATAGTCACTACAGAGCCATAACTCCAGAAATATGGAAGAAAATCATTTTAAACAAATGATTTAGGAGTAATCATTAGACACGCATGAACAGCGACAGTAGCAGTATAGGTATACTTAAAGAATAGATACGTTATTTTAAATACGGTGTCAAATTAACCCCACAGTAAATACTTAATATACCTACTGTACACTTCTTAGTTATTTTTAATCATAAAGTAGATGATTCTTAAACTTTCAGTTCTAACGCCAGTTGTTGGCGACTAAATGAACACGTTGCAGAAACTACTGGTTCTAGTTCAAGTCGTCAATGTGGTATGGTCCCGTTATTTCGCCGTGCAGTTAACTTACACGCACATGGCATTGGCAGACCTCAATAAACTTGAGGACAAATGACCTTAGCAGCTCATAAAGGAATGCGAGAACGTTTTCGACGATTGACTAGAAATTAATTACTGGTAAATATTCAGCGATTTAAGAATTCATTAAAACAAATGGCCGTTGTATAAGTCTTTTAAAAGTTCAAGCGACCCGAATTGGTGTGTAGGCAAATTTTAAGTATGTACCTACTTACGACATTTGTGTCGCGACGAAATTTTCATTGCAAACTGATCTTTTGAAATGTGCCTTTAGAAGTGGCATTCACGGACATTACACATTCCGTTGTTTACAGTTTTGTGTTTCGTGTTAAACTATGCTATGACCATCATCGTTTTTTTATATCTGCCAACCTCGAATCGCAAGATAGGAAGTGTGTAGGTACATAAATGTTTTGGCTTGAAGTACGATTAATACATATAGTTTGATTGTTAAACTGCTGGTACAGTGATTTCCTGTAAAATAATGTGCCTTAAAGGTCAATTCTCTATTAATTCTCAATAGGTTTGTTGGCCAATTGGTGACCAGTTTATTTTCCGTACGGTTTGTGATAAAACAATTGTGAGTTTCTCACTATTACTAACTTTTAGGATTGAACGGAATGATAGCAAGCTATGTGTTTGTCCATTTCCATGCAGGATTGTTTCCCTCCCCTTTTATAAATATGAGAGTTTTATATGCCATAAATCTAGTAGCAGGCATGCAAGGCAGACACAGTTTGCGGTTTTTACACTCAAAAAACCTCTGTTTCAATGGGTTACGAATGGCGATCGGTGGGATTTCCACAAGGGCAAATAATTATTTCCGTTCAGGAAAGCAACAGTTAAAGAAAGTTTAGGTACCACGGTATTGTACCACGAATCGAAATAACTGTAAATAATATTATGGTAACCTATGAGGTTTATTAACAGTTTTAATCAAACCGGTGTTTCTGCCATTGTGACGTTTAGGTTACAGCTGCGCAGCGGACACTCCCGGTGTCAAATGTAGGTCACCACACTCAGATTTGCATGTACCTACACCAATAAAACCTTTCCGTTGTGTTTTCGAAGGAGAGGTAATACACTCGTTGTATTCGTTTTTAATTAATTGAACGAATTTTGTCATTGATTTTCGTAGGTTAAGATATGTCTTGACAAGCCGTATAGTACTTATAAACTTAATTATTTATCTAAAAAATAAAATAAATTAGTAAGTTGCAAATCTTTGCCAGAATATTTTGTAAATTGAAGCATAAAATGACAGATTTTTTATTTTTGAAAAACTATATTTTCAGTGCGAAGATCAATCGTCGATCGGTCAATTTTGGGTGTTTCCTCATTGATTTTTTCCCCTAGGTATGCTTTGAGACTAGGTAAAGGCATGCGTGACGTCTGATGCCATCACGGTACGCTTTACTTACTGTAAAAGGGCCCGGACTAGTCGATTATCTCCGCAACACACACGTGAGTAAAACCGTCTATTTTTAATAAATAGGTAAACGCTTACACGTAACGCTATATAGGTATTATATTTTGATTTAGATTGATTATCTTAAAAATGTCAAAAATACCCTCTAAAAAGTATGGAGTTTGACAATTTGTTTATTAGAACGTCAAAATACCTAACAACGTGAGCTGCATAGCGAATTTTTCGAGTAAGTTTTATTTTTACTTGAAACCGTATTTTAATTATGATTTTGACACCTCCTAAAACTGCCGCCTGGTTTTTGTCCAACTAGATCCGGGGTTGGTGTCTATGTCTATTGTGTACCATCATTAGGTATAGGTACACAGATAATAGGGTATTAGTATAAAACGTACCTAAATGTTTTACATTTCCAAAATTAAATTACAATTGTACTGTATCACTCATGTTTAAACGAAATAAATAATTTTATTCTATTCTACATTTTATTCAATTAGATACTTGAATAGAATGTAAAGTCCTTATAATTATGGTGTTTTAATTTAATGCACGATTGAAACCGTACGAAGGCTATCTTCACTGTTTATATTTGGATGAAACTTTCCATATAATTCAAAGAGAAATACGGCAATTATAAAGCTTAGTAAGCAAAGGCTACGGCAAAGTATGTATCTGGCTTAAAAAAGTTATCGCCAAAGTTTTTAGTTTCTTATACAAAACAGTTTCCAAAACAATTTATAGGAATATTACAGGTGACCATTTACAGGTAAACTTTAAAAAATAATTTCCGATGTGTGCAACTTCGTGTATTGAAGTAAATTCTAATTATACTCCATGAACATTAACGATATGTATGGATAGTCTATATAAATGATAGACTATCCATAAAAGGAGAATTAACTAAGCGTCACTGTAGTACAAAAAAACCATCAAATCATAACGGTTGACATTTAATTTTTGATGAAGAAATAATAATATTGTAAGTGCAGATAAGCAGGTACGTAGGTGTAATCAAATGAATGATATTCGGTTGCAAATAGTGTTTTGTGCTATTGATGTTCATCAGTGATAAAATTTATTAGTACTTCATATGAAAATGTTGCTATTGCAAGTTTTTCTAAACATCGTTAAATTTTGAGTTACTCGTAAGTATTAGGCTAAAGTGCAGTTTTAGTAGGGCGGCGCCTATTCAAGAAGAAATCCGTTGCACCGAATCTTCCCAGAATTATTGTTACTACGATAGAAGTACCTCCCTTATTGTGTATTATTAATGACCATAGATATTTATAAAGAAGATTACAAATATTACACAAGATTAATAAACAAATGCAAAAACAGTTTGGTACTTAAATAATAGTGTTTGATTAAAATAAAGTACAAAGAAACATTAATTATTCTGGTAACATAGCTTCGTGTTTGGATTCCGTACGATTGATCACCTTCGACTTTCAAAATACTCTAGTTGTGCATGCGAATCGGAAGTGTTCGAAAGAGGTCGTTGCGCCGAGAGCGACACGTGTAACGCTTGAGTATATAGTAAAACAGCAAGGTTGTTGCTGTAGTTGCGAATACCATGAAACGGAGCTGAAAATTCAGGACATTGTGGACATGACTTGCCTTGTATGGACATGACTGTATGATTTACTAGGAATACTTGCAGGGTTTCCTTTCAAAAATGTATAGAATTATTAATGTACCCACAGTAGATTTCTGCGATTAAGGTTATAGGATAGGATTAGGGGTAAAGTTAGAATTACATTTACATTTTCATACGCAGATTGACTTCGGAAAATCAAGACTACGGATCTGGGATCATAGTTGAGCCTTCGTAAGTTATCGGTAGCTAGATTGTTAGAGATCATGATAATTTTTTTCTATATGCAATATAATACCGACTACCGACTGTAAATGTTGTCGTATATTTTAACATTGAATAATTCCGTCAAATCAACTTGCCGATAGCGTTCCAAACTTTTAGAGACAACACGTACGCTGAAGGTGTAGCAAGATAGCTGTGAAAATCATTCCATCAATATCAGTAATACAAGCCCTACATAGCAACACTATTACTTCAAATCGTATGTACAACTGTCACCAAATCTTGATTTGTCATGTAACAATTCACATCATCAATAACCTTTAACAGTCCACTGTTGGACATAGGCCTCTCCTGACACACCACCCCGCCGCAAACCTTGGTGGGGAGGGGGTTTCCAAACGTAAAAAAAAGGAAGGAGGTTTTGGCCTCCTATACCACGCTGGTCAGACGGGTTGGTATAGGGTCTGTGTGGGGTGCTGGGCTAGAAAACCTCCTCGTGGTGCACCCTGGAAACGCTGGCGATGGTACTGTTCCCTCCTTGTCCTCTTGGAGGAGAGGATTATCGCCAGCGGCCAATATTCTAGCAGAAGAGGCAGCCGTTCATCGGCTCTCGGGCAAGGCCTGGTCCAGCAGGGTGGGCGTGTCTGCCGGTTGCCCTGCTGGCTCTTCGCTCTTCGGAGCATGGAGGAGGAAACCTCGGTAAAAAACCGGATGGCGGGGCCCTGTAGGGGCCACAGTTTTCTCCGCTGACAGCGGTGGAGAAAGGAGGACGGGCTCGGCGTGTACTCACACTACCACCGAGCAGGCAGGGGGACGTAGTCTCCCTGTCAACCGTCGGCATATCGTAATCCCGAGAAGAGCGCTGTGGTTAAGTCTCGCGGCTCTGATCGGGGGCGAGGGTCTTGGCTTAACCGCCCGGACCGCGAGGAAGATAACCTCTCTAAAAAATTCCCCGAATCCCGTGTTCTGGTGCGTGGCCAGGGGATGCATGGCTGATGGGAAGTTCAGTCGCGAGCGCACTCCAAGCCGAGGTACCTGCGGACCCCTCGGTTGGGTTAAAAACTTACGCTTTCCCGGGTAATGGGGGATCTCTGCCCGGGTGGACCTTTAGTTCTCCCCCACTCGTGGGATTTACTATGGAAACTGTAAACAAAAACCTAAAAAAACGATCGGACAAACACAACGAAAACAGGCAAGCAAAACGGACTCTGCAACGAAGGGTGCAAAGGAGAAGAGGAATAGTGGAGCGGATGGGTCGTCCACTGAGGGTGAGATGGTGTCGGGAACGCCTATCTCGATGGGGCTCCCAGAAGTCAGTCTGACGCTGGTCTCTGGGAGCCGAAGAGCATCAGATCGGCTGCGTTCCGGATCCGCCGCTTCGTCGGATGGCGCGGAGGCCATGGAAGCGGAGCGGAGCGACAGCCGGAAACGCGGACGCTCAGGGGACGTGGAAACCGACACGTCCGGCGAAATGATGCCACCAAAGGTGGCAAGCAGCCGCCGAGGGAGGGCGCGTAAACCGGCCTCGGTCTCGACCCCGTCAGGCTCCGCCTTCTCAAACGCGGAGTCCTACAGGAGCGTGCGAGTGGACGGCGAGGCCGTAGCGGAGGAGGAGATCGCGGATCTCCTGCTCAAGGTTCGGGAGCCGGTGGGGGGAAATGCCCCCCAGGCTCCCGTGTCCGTGCAGGAGAGGGCGAAAGCGGCGGTGGCCGTCATCGACAAGGTGGCCACCAAATCCGTGAACCTTAAGGGCTCGTTTGTGAGGGCCCTTAAGGACTCCTCCTCCGCTTTGTCGGAGGTCGTGGAGGGCCTAGCGGGCGACGTCTCTCGCCTGCAGGTGGCCAACGAGAAGCTGACGGAGCGGGTGAACGAGCTGAGCGCTCAGTTCGCCCGCTTCCAGGCGAACCTCCCCGAGCGGGAAGCCCCGTCCGCCTCCCAGCCTGCCCCTACTACCAACTCAGGGGCATTTGACTCCCAACTGCGAGAAATCCTCATCGCAGTTGGGAATATGCTGGACGGACGCCTGGCTGGCCTGGAGGCGAGACTGCCCCCTGCGCCGGTTGTGCGCCCCCCGCTCGCGTCGACACAGCGGCCTAAGGCCGCCGCTCCGACCGCGCTCCCCGTAGTGGGAGGCCGCGTCTCCTACGCGGCGGCGGCGTCTGCCCCGACTCCATCGGCTCCCCAAAAGCCGAGGAGGGGGGCCAAGGCACCGGCCCAGGCGCCGGCCAAGGCACCGGCTAAGGCGCCGGCCAAGACGGGGCCTAAAACGGCGCCGAGGAGCGGAGTGGCATTCCCTCCGCTCCCCACTCCGACACCCCTGCCGGGCCCCTCCGCACCTGCCCCCTCCAACGAGGGTTGGCAGGAGGCGAGGGGCTCCAAGAAGTCCCGAAGGCGGGCCAAAAAGGCTGCCAAAAAAGCAGCCCAAGCCCAGCCTTCGCCGCCGGTGGCAACGGCCTCCACAAAGAGGCCGCGGAAGCTGCAGCCGCCCAAAACCGCGGCTGTAGTGGTGACCGTGTCCCCGGAGGCGGCGGACGGCGGGCTGTCCTACGCGGCCGTCTTCAAAAAGGCCCGGGACAGCCTCGCCAACGATTTTGGAACGGTGGGGGTCAGAATGCGCCTCGCCCAGACGGGAGCTCGAGTCCTCGAGTTCCCTGGGGCTGAAGGCGCTAAAACGGCGGACACATTTGCCGAGAAGCTGCGGGGACTCTTTACAGCCACGGATGGTGTAAAGATCGCCAGGCCTACTAAGTGCGCAGAGCTGCGCATCTCGGGCCTGGACGACTCTGTGACGGCCGAAGATGTCCGCGCTGTAATCCGGGAGAAGACGGGGTGCAGCGCGGACAACGTCAGGGTCGGCACCATCCGCCCCCGGTCCAGGAGGGCTTGGCGCCGTGTGGGTCAGCTGTCCCGTAGCGTCGGCCAAAGTATTGGCCGACGCCGGCAGGCTGCTCATCGGTTTCGTGAGCGCCAGGATCACAGTCCTGGCGGCGAGACCGATGAGATGCTACAAATGCCTAGCATCGGGACACACGCGCGTCAAGTGCGACAGTTGTTTTGACTGCGGCGGACTGTGTTTCCGCTGCGGTCAACCGGGGCATAAGGCGGCAGAATGCTCTGCCGCCCCTCACTGCCCAGTGTGTGCGGCGGGCAATAAGCCCGCCAATCACCAGATGGGGCAGAGAGGCTGCAAGCCTCCCCGCAGTTCTCGGCAGACGTCGGGGGTTAGCCAGTCGACCCAGGCTGCCTCCGATGTAGTTCGTGCGTCGACGTCGTCGCCCATGGAGGAGGTTGTAGAGACGATCCAGTAATGGATCAAGTCTCCAACCTCCTGGTCCAGACGAACCTGAACCACTGTGCCGCGGCGCAGGATCTCTTCCTGCAAACCGTGGCACAGTGGTCGATAGGTGTTGCCGTAGTCGCGGAGCCCTATTCTGTCCCTCCCCGTCCAAACTGGATGGGTGACTGGGACGGCTCCGTGGCAGTCGTCGGTTCCACGACGGCTCATTCCCCGCCCTTGTCGCTAAGAGACAAGGGCACTGGATATGTTGCCGTCGAGTGGGGGGGGATCACCATATATGGTGTATATTTCTCCCCCAGACCCCCATTTCAGACGCTCTCGGATCACCTGTATATCCGATTTGAGCTCTCCCGGACCCAGGACTCCAGTAGGGGTCACGTGGCGCGGCGTTTATCCCGCTTTCCGCGGTGGGCTGTTGCCAGGCTGAACCGGGACCTACTAGAGGAGGCAGCCATAATTCACTCGTGGCTGTCTCCTCAGGCTCCGACCGAGGAGGTCGACGTGGGGGCTGGCCGCTTTCGCGATGCGATTACGCATGTATGCGATGCGGCCATGCCCCGCGTTCGAGGTCGTCGGCCTCCAAGGAAGGAGGTCTACTGGTGGTCCCAGGAGCTGGCGGACCTCCGTGCGGCCTGTACACGTGCCCGGAGGTCCTACACGCGCAGTCGGCGGCGTCACCGTGGAGACGGTGAGGAGGACCGGCTTCATGAGGAGTACCGACGGGCGCGGAAAACTCTGAAGCTGGCCATTAGCCGCGCCAAAGAAGAAAAAAGACAGGAGATGCTGGAGGGTCTTAATCGTGACCCCTGGGGTCGCCCTTACCGCGCGGTGCGACAAAAGCTCCGCGCGTCGGGCCCCCCCCTTACGGAGACTCTCCAGCCCAGCTTCCTGCGAGAAGTGGTTGAGGGCCTTTTCCCGCAACGAGCGGAACACACTCCCCCGGCGATGGCCTCCTTGGCCGGAGACGACGGGGAGCACGGGGAGGAAAATGTTCCGCCCGTCCGGGATTCGGAGGTAGGGGCGGCTGTTCTACGGATCCGTTCCAAGAACACCGCCCCTGGGCCAGACGGGGTACCGGCCCGAGTGCTGGCCCTGGCCCTCAACCACTTGGCAGACCGCCTCGGGGAGGTGTTCGACGCTAGCTTGGCGTCGGGACGCTTCCCTGAGTGCTGGAAGAGCGGGAAGCTGGTCCTATTGAGGAAGCCGGGACGGCCTGCCGATTCGGTCGCAGCCTATAGGCCCATCGTGCTGCTGGACGAGGCGGGCAAATTGTTTGAGAGGGTTCTTTCTGCCCGCATCGTCCGGCACCTTTGCGAGGTGGGCCCCGATCTGTCGGACGCCCAATTTGGTTTTCGGGCGGGGCGTTCGACAGTCGACGCTGTGTTGCGCCTGAGGGCCGTGACCTAGGAGGCTGTGAGCTGTGGCGGCGTGCTGTTGGCGGTGTCATTGGACATCGCCAACGCATTCAATAGTCTGCCATTCAGCTGCATCAGGGAAGCACTCCACTATCATGGGGTGCCAAAGTACCTGAGGCGGCTGGTGGCAGACTATTTAGAGGAGCGTACCGTCGTGTACGAGGACCGAGAAGGTAATCTGAGGTGTCGGCCCATGTCGTGCGGTGTTCCACAGGGGTCTGTTCTTGGACCCCTCTTGTGGAACATAGGGTACGACTGGGCCCTTCGCGCCGATTTCCCCCCCGGGCTGGGTGTAATCTGTTACGCAGACGATACCCTCGTGACAGCCCGGGGGGCAAACTTCCAAGAGGCGGCGCGCCTGGCCACAGGGGGAGTCTCCCTGGTGGTCGGGCGCATTGAGGCGCTGGGCTTACGGGTGGCCCTAGATAAGACGGAGGCCCTGCTATTCCATGGGCCCCGTCGTGGTCCACCCCCTGGCGCCTCCATCGTGGTCAACTCGGTCCTCGTACCGGTTCGGGCCCAGATGAAATATCTGGGCCCGACTGGTAGCGGTCTATCTGGTAGCGACAGTTGTTTTACCGCGGTCGCAACCTTCTGCGAGGTAGTAATCTCGCGGAAGGAGGCGGCGGAGAGGGCCCGGGAGGACGACCTCCACTCGGACCCGATCCGCCGCCGGCGAACCGGGCGGCGGAGGCCCGCCTACCACAGCCTCATGCCGCCCTGAGTGTGGCCGCGGGTGGAAGGGGTGGGTTTCCCCTCCACCCGCATTAGTTTGGCCAGCCGCGAGGGGGCGGCGTCCGCGTGTGCCGGACGTCGCCTAAAGAGAGGAACACCATTGAGACGGAGCCCGCACCAGGAGCGGGCTGGCGCTAGGAGGGGTCCGGATGTCTTAACAACAGCTGTTCCCGGATCCCTCCTGTTACATGCGCAGAGTGGCACACCGTGTGGTTTTAGTCGGTCCGAGCCCGACACACCACCCCGCCGCAAACCCCGGAGGGGTGACGGTCCGAGGGGATTTCCACACGTTAAAAAAAAAAAAAAAAAAAAAAGGGTCTGTGTCAAGTTTTCCTTCTTTTTGCAGTGCTGTTGTCTTGCGTAGTTTGCTCCTTTTGTCGGCTCTAATGGCATCCAATGTCACAATTACGTAACTCAATAATCCATCGTCATACATCAATAGTATTCACGAGCCAATGACATCGCTGATGAACTAGCCAGATGAAGATCGGTGATGGTAGTAATAGAACCTAAATATTCTAGATGGTCATGTCAGTCGGTGTCAGACTAAGGTATTCCACGACTAATAATCGACTGAGGACAAGCAAAGAAAGCTCTCTCTGGCTTAGACCAGAGGCTGCACCAAATTACAAATATCTTTTTAATAATAGGTGTACCCGTTAATATAGGACTTTATGGACGTAGTAAGGACGTTGCGAAGACGTAATAGTATAAAAGTAAATTACAGATTAAAAAGTTTGGTAACGTTTCCAATTTTGATGGAAAAGTTACAAAACAAAACCAGAAAAATTCGCGGCAGTCAATAGCAATGATCAGTTAAAGATGATTATTTACTTTAGTTAGTTTGTGTTGTATATTTACGTACTTTAAGGTATCATACTAGAGTCAAAACAATAAGCTATTTAAGATATAGTAGTATAGTATAGTAGTTAATATTAGGCACGATGCGGCTATAATAATGACTTCACACATCTCACATAAAACCGTCTCATCCGAAACTAGGCAGATAATGTATTACTAGGCAGACTGCTCATAAACAAACTTAAATATATTTAAATATATACATATTATGCTTAGATGTATTACACTCAAACATAGAAGAAATGTTCATGCTCATAGCACAATTATTTGTTCTGGGTGGGAACTCACAACCTCTGGTTTCGCAGCACATTCGTAATCGCTTATCTACCTATTAGCGGAGATTTAGTTGGAGGTAAATATTCAGTCCTCGACCGTTTTATTTGAAATGCGTTAAAACATAACAAATAATTAATTACCGAATAGAATAAATTTCATACTTTAAAAAAGTATATTGTAAAGTACAGTTGGAAATAAAACCGCAGATGTGATATAGCATTAAATATAAAACACTTTGCCATTTAAGTATAGTAATTGCATATTTATCGAGGAACAGTATTTTAAAGTGGAAATCCAGGGGGGCAGAGTTCTCTCTCTGTGCGTGTCACTAATGGGATTTCCATCCTGAACACAATGGAATTATGTATTTATATATCTATAAAAAATGTATCGGAGACGAATTTAAACTTTAATTTTAAGAATGTAAAATATTCTATTGCAAAATTTATTTGAAAATACATATGTTTTTTTAACAATATTTATTCAAAAATGTTCTAGCTATTTCCACAATAATTTATCGCAGCGATAAGTGGAGTCATGGCAAATCAAAGGGCCTCGCTTTAGCGGCGGAAGGTCGATGAGACCTTCTGTGCATTGCTCACGAGTTAACATTGACAACGGCCCTTATGCAAATCGTCTTTGCGCGTGCTTGTCTTATCCGCACTACCGGCATGATAATTATAAATCCACTGCCCTTAACTTTACTGAACTGCAATCATACCTCTTTCAATGAACCTTCATTATGGACGCGCCATCCGTGACTATGAGCTATTTAAACATGATTTCCTGGTCTCAGCCTCGGTTTAGCTGCAGGTAAATCAAAATGAAGTCCTTTTGAACATTACTTGGTATTCAAATGACATCGATAAATAATATTAGGATATGTTTCAGGTAATAAATAATTACAAGACTTGTTTGCAGAATTCTTCAGTTTATTTATTTAATGTACAATTCAGTAAAGCAAAAAACGGGAATAGCAAGTGTTTTTTTATAATTTTATCTTGAATGTAGTTTTCATTCCGTTACACGTCGTGTAAACTTTCTATCCTCATCCCAAACTTTTTAATCGAATGTTACTAATTAGTGGAATACCTAAGATATATGATGATTTGATAGGTGGTTCTTTTACAAGGGAAAAAAGTTAATAGATAATTATGAAGTCTATTTAATCATTAAAAGTAACAATAATAGAACTTGAAACGTGATAATGTTAACATACTATACATACATCGTTTCGAGTCTTTGTAGACAATTCGTCCATCTAAAAAGCGACTAACTTAATGCTTAGTATGACTTAAGACTTACTATGTTGAGAAAATAAAGGATTTTCTTTTGTGATCTTGACGTTTTAAACATTTCAAAAAAGAAACAATAGCATAAAAAATAATTGAAATACAATGTATGTGTATTGAAGGATACATTCCTCATTTAAAAGAAGCATAATGCTTTTAGATTGTTTGGTCTATGATGGCTTATTAGTCACTACCTTAATTGTACACTTTGTTTTACGACACGACAGGTAAATAACGAGAGCTTTCGGGCAAAGCACATGAGGAAGAATTAAAAAAATGGATGTTTTCTCGTGTCGTGGCCTCGAGTTCAATTTATTTTTATTTTTAGCAGAAAACCGAGCGCAAATTAATAGAGTCAAGCTGCCGGTATTAGTGGGACGGTTCAAGGCGAGCCCTGCGGCTCGCAAAGGGCCGCGTCAGCGTCACGCGCCGCCATTGACCCACTTACACATACCTACGCGGCGTGTGCGCACCGTGTAGGTACATTCGGCGATGAAAGCCCTTCGCGATAAAGTCTGTCACGTACACATAATTGTCGACGTTTTCAGCGGTTTAGATCAAAATTTTAGCAGATTACATAATGCAACAATAAAACGTCGTTTTTTTTAATACATCTTTATTAGGTAACCATAATAGATTGTATTCTGTTTGTTAAATTATTCATCTTATATTTGCAAAAGATGTCAAAGTAACCAATCCATTAAATTGCTGAGTACAGTTTTTATTCATTTAATCATTCGAATAATACACGTTGAAGAATTTGAAAAATTGAAAAAACTGATTCTTCTAATTTTTGGATGTCCGAAATTTATATGTACTCGTAAATACATAAATGTATAGTAAGAGAAGTAGTACCGGCACAGAATGCCCTTTCATTCAGTACAGCAAGTTTTATAATATGCTTTAAAAACCAGAACAGTTTTATTATATAGGAAAGTAATTGTCTTTTCTCAGCTGCCAGGATCGCAGCGTATCTCTAAGATGGTATCTTCACATCACTTGTATGCCCGACTGTAATATTTCAGCGGACCACGTTCGCTACAGTTGTTTGTGCGCGCATCTCAAGGCAACGTTCGGCCCTCCGCCGCAAATAATTCTGCTATTGTGAAACACCAGTCTTATCATCCGCCAAGACCTTCGCTACATCACACGAATTACGGTCAAGTTGACGATTTTACGATTAAAAGTCTTATATGACGATAATAATAAAAGGATCCTATCCTATGTTCTAATTTGTATAAACAGACATTAAAATCCCTTTGTTAGTTAGAAATTGAGTTGGACGACTCAAAGGCTAGACTAATTTAGCTTATTTTTTATAATATTCATGGTACATAGTCTAAGAAAGATTTTTGAGGGAAGGAATTTTTTTAAGTATCGAAGAATATTAAACATTCGGTCAAACTTAAATATATATTCAGATATGTACCAAATAAATGTATCATCATACTGAATCTTTTACATAGGTATTCACATCATTATGCAAAATCAAAACTTCGACATTCTATATTGATTAGTTGGTCATCCTTGTGCCTTTTTACCAGTAGGCACTTTCTAATGCAAACGCATTTATGAATAAAAATAATAATAAAGAAGTTGAAGTGCTAGGTATGTTTATATAATAAATGCGTTTATCGTGGTCTAGTGCACTTCTTCATTAATGTCGGCAATTAAACGTATTGTGTATAATTAATTCGTTTATTTTAATGTAGGTGCATAAACGTACACCGTTGTTAACTGAATAAACGCTTTTTTTTTTGTTTTTTTTTTTGGTTGCATGGTTTCTAGTTGCACTAGGTACAGGCAATTAATATATACAAGCAATTTCTATTTGGATTGGCATCCGACCCAGGAAACATTTAAACGGCTAGATTGATAGTATTAGTAGAAGAAGCATATTGCGAGAATTTTGTGGTAGACGTGTGAGGTTGAGACCAAAGTAACCGATTACTATTATATTAGGTGTAAAAAAAATACAATTGTAGATTTAACTTCTTGGTTACGTGGGTAATACGAGTAGTTCATAACTTGTACTTACTTATGTAGCTAAATTATGTTTTAAACGTTCATTAAACATACATTTAGTACGCACATGTACATTACATTTATATAAATGAAAAATTTTAAGCATCCATTCTATTTCATCAATCATTATCCACAGCCTTTAATAGTCCACTGTTGGACATAGCCCTTTCTTTAGAAAAGAGGATTTGGCCTACTATACCATGCTGCCCAGATGGGTTGGTATTCGGGTTTGTTTCAGGATTTCCTTCTCTTTGCAGTGCTGTTGTCCTACGTAGTTAGTAGTTCCCTTAGTCGGCTCTTACGACATAACAAATAGTCTGCCTGTTGTATAACATCTTTTATTCCGTCCCTTTTCACACCATTCACTGTGATAAAAATCATAAAATCAGACAGACTACGCAAACACATTTGTCCAATGTTATAGTCTGTTGTTATAAATACAATGTTTTTGACCTTCAAATATTATTCTAGGCAGCCAGGAGCGCATGTGTTATTCATCAGTCTAAGGGCATGTTCTAAACATTATCTTTGAAGAGGCATGCAGTGATAAGTGCGTCGGGAACAGGCGTCAATGCACTCCGCTGCATGCCCGTAGGTCAGTTCCCTGTGACTCAGACATCATTGCACCGTTACTTACACAGCGCATCGTGATCAGCACTTCCATTATCGAACACATAAAAATGAGTTACCGAAACTAAGTTTTCGTCCATTGACTCGTTCACACACATTAACAGAAGTCGATTCTGGAAAAGGCAGCAACGTACAACTAAAATAGTTTCTGCTCGATGTTTGTACGTTCTTATAGTAGTTTCCAAAACAGACGGGCTAGTTGCAGCCTGAACGTAACAATCGTTACCTGGTGCTCCAGTGACTACAATAACATAAATCTCTTGCTTTCTTTGTGACTTTCGGTTTCAATTATTGAGTAATACATTTCAATTGTGGAGATGAGCCGCAATGATATGGTTGAAATAACAAACCAAACCAGATTTAATTTGAACAGTTTTTGTTAGAAGGAAAAATTTAAATATCTTTAACTTTCTAGATTTCGTAAACTTACTATGTATTATATAAGTAGTCTATTTTTCACCACTTATCATCAAGCTCTCCCTCTTTTATATTTTTAATTATATTGATCAAACATTTAGTTCGCAAACAAAACTTTTTAGATTGTTGCCGTAATCAATGCTTTCACATCTGAATACTATAACTGTTGATTATGTAATTGTAGCCGTGAACATCTGCTTGTTTGACTCCTCGGTCATCAGGGGTTGAGATAACCAACCCTTCCCGCGGCCACCGGCTATCATAGGCCATAGGTTTTTATCGAACTTCAAACAAAGCGCTTAAATGAGAAATATCGGTTACGGAAATGCTCCTCTGCATAGTACTGTCAAATATTTGTTTATGCCCTTCATTTTTTAAGAACCCAGTAGGTGCCTACTTGATGTGTATAATCTTTTTCTGCTTTGATGTTATCTCGGCCTTCGTTTCAGGGTTTATTTCTATCAACGCAGATAATGTAGTCTTGTATATTGTTTTTATGTCAATTATGGTGACAAAACTTTACTTGTGCAATATCTATTGTATTACATACATATCTACTCATATATACTTAATACTGTAAAGTATAATATTATGTATTTGTAGATATTTCTTAAGTCTTAAGTCAAATTATAGGTAATATATGCTTTATTAGCTCTTTTTCTTTCATCAGAGGTTTAGACTTCGGGCCTATATCTGTGTCAAAAGCGTTGCTTTCATAAATACATTTTGCACCATTTTATATTAACAGTTAGTGAGATTGTTCTTATTAACACTCAAAGTTGATTTAGAAAAGTCAGACGCTCTGTCTGTCTGTCTGTCTGTTCAGGAGAACGAGGGGGTTTTAATTTTTATAATTACTAACCTTTCAGGACATGTTCTGAAGTTATTTAGATCAAAAAATTCTAAAAAGTTTTACTTAAAATCTAGACGCGTCAATAGTCATTATAATTATTTTATTCAGATCAGATTTATGTTGATAAACAGACGCTATATAATCATAAAGAATCAATGGCAATAATCGTTGCAAGACAGACAAACAGAAGACATTTTTCTTCCATGTTTAAATGACTATTATAAGGGCATTATATATTATTATATTATTATTTCTTTATTTCATTCTTTATACATATAAATTACATTTTTAAATATATTTATATACAAAAACAAAACATAAAATACATTTAAAAATATAAAAAATAGTATCCCATCGGTATCGGGTACAGAGACCAAGATATCGGTGGTTAGGACTCCAGAGACAGAAACTTCCTCACAATACGTGCCGTATCGAGAAGAACTGCTTTCTGCATCAGACCCTTAATCCAACTGCCTAACGCGAGCCTCTGAAGATGTTGGTCGAGGCTCTTAGCAACTAATCCATGGGCCGATATGACTATCGGTACAACGATTGCCGAATCAACATCCCACATGTCGACAATCTCGTGGGCTAAATCCAAATACTTCACTTGTTTATCTTTTTCAGCTTTCAAGAGATTGTCGTCATGTGGAATGGTAATGTCAACAATCATTGCTCGGCGCTCCAATCGGTCTATTACCACTATATCAGGTTTATTGGCAACTATAGTCCTGTCAGTGATAATAGGGGCGATCCCAGTACAACGTTGCACGACCATTTTCAAGAACTGGGTCGGGCACATATTTGTAGTACGGTAACTCTACAGTCACAAGGTTATACTTAAGAGCAAGTTGCTGATGGACAATCCTGGCCACTTGGTTATGTCTATGCAAGTACTCGCCGTTGGCAAGACGAGAACAACCGGAAATTATATGTCTAAGGCTTTCACCAGGACAATGACATGCCCGACAAATGTCTATTGTGCCGTCCTTCAGGATATACTTCCGATAATTATTCGTCATAACAACTTCATCAGTAATTGCAAAGACAAAACCTTCAGTTTCCCCGAAGAGGTCACCGAATCGAAGCCAGAATACAGACGCTAGTTGATCCACCTCAGGCCTGTTCAAGGCTCGATAAAAACGTCCATGCAGCTCTTTGCCCTTCCATATCTCCTTACGATCAGTAATGTTGAGTACTGCAAATTTGCGCCAGTTCTCTTTACCTAGACCAAGCGGAGTGAGTCCGTTATCAACTGCTACTACATCCCTATGCATATCCACATCAACAGACAGGAAGTAATTCCTAAGGTTACATATCTCACGATTGTGGAGGGTCTTGGCATTTAGAAAACCACGACCACCACATTTTCGTGAAATATATAACCTCATCACCGATGAACGTGGATGATGCATTCGGTATACAGTAAGCAATGTACGAACTCTTCTATCCAGGGTATCTAGTTCAGTCTGAGTCCATCTAAGTATGCCAAAAGAGTAAGTTAGAACTGGTATGACCCAATCATTATAGGCTCTCACCTTATTACCACCTGATAAAAGACTATTTAATACTTTTTTCAGGCGGCTAAAGAAGCGTTCCTGTAACGATTGTTTCATGGTCAACTCATTTACACCTAACGCCTGTGACATACCCAGATATTTGTAAGTTTCGTTAGCTGAGAGACATGTAAAGTGCGTGGAATCTGAGAGTTCCAACCTATCAGATTCCACAACCTTGCCTCTTTTTACATGCATGATTGCACACTTATCTACACCAAATTCCATCCTGATGCATTTACTAAAGGTTTTAGTTATTTCTAGTAAATTCATCAGTATGGAACTACTGGAAGCAAACAGTTTTAAATCATCCATGTAAAGGAGGTGGGATATAACCTTACCATCTCTCTGCAAACGATAGCCTAGCCCTGAACCCTCCAACATAGTGCTGAGAGGATTTAAAGCTAAGCAAAACCACAAGGGACTTAAACTGTCACCCTGAAATATACCCCGCCTAATCATTATATATTCGCCATCACCTTGAGATTGCCGTCATCCTGGATAGCAAAGAACCGTTCTCCATTGCCGCATACATGTCTCCATAAAAGTGCATAGAGTTGTATCAATCTTGTACAACTCCATCACCCTCAAGAGCCACGTATGCGGTACAGAGTCATAAGCCTTTTTATAATCTATCCAGCATGTCGACAGATCTTTTCGGTTACGACGAACTTGTTGGTTAATAGTCATGTCAATAATAAGGAGCTCTTTAGTGCCACGTGCCCCACCTCTACATCCATTCTGAGAGTGAGATATAATAGAGTTGTTCGTAATATGAGATGTTATCTTCACTCTAAGAATGGACGTTAGTAATTTATATAACGTCGGAAGACACGTTATTGGCCTATAATTTTTGGGATCCGTGGCACTACCAGATTTATAGACTAGGTGAGTTAGTCCTGTAGTTATAAAAGATGGAAGCGAACCTGATTCTAGGCATGATTGAAAATGAGATGCCAAACGTACATGTGAGCTACGAAGCCACTTTAACCAAAAGTTATGCAGTCCATCCGGTCCCGCTGACTTCCAATTTGGTAGCGAACGAACTGCATAAGCTATATCCATATCTGAAATTGATACTGGCTCCATTGTATTGATTGACTCACACGATCGTTCGACATCTCGCATCCATTCACCCTCTGTGTGAGTGATAGGCATCGACCATATGTTACGCCAAAATGTATTAGTAATTTTAACATCTGGAAAATGTCCATCACTCACTAAATCAGGCTGCGCCCACCGTCTATAAACCCACCTCTCGTCCCTTTGGAATGTGCGATTCTGAGTATATCGGTCCACTCTTTTTTTATACCTTCGTATACGGTTTGCCCATGCATAAACCTTCTGTTTCAGAAAGTCAATGCGCTCTGTGACTCGTGCCATATAATCACAGAACCTGATACCAGTTCCCGAAAAAGCCTGATTCACAAAGCGCATTACTCTCGGGCGTGTGTTGCCCGATCTGAAACAGATAAGCTTGCCAATGAGTACCCTTGCCTCAGCGATACGACGTTCAATTCTATACTGCCACGACGGCACCAGAGACTTAGGTCGAGGAGACATGTCAACTCTTGAGAATTTGACACCAGCTACTCGACATGCAGTAACGGCCGCACAATATAGAATTGAATGTGTATCACTGAGGTTTTCACATTTTTCAAAACATGGTGGTAATATAGAATCAAGGGCACACACTAACGCCTTATTTCGCTTATGCATCGGCAAACGAGGTAAACGTGGTCTGTTTACGAAATTCATGGACCCATATTCCAGGATAGCACCTTCCAAAGTATTCCTTATTATATCATTGTACTGGGTACTTACAGAAGAAGCATCAATTTCCTCTCCTTCAGCAGGAGAAGCCTGTGGTATTTCGGGATCTTGATGCGTGACTGCTTGTGAAGAAGGAAAAGTAGTGAGGCTTATCTGTAAGTCGGAGCGTAGCCTTTCAAGTACAGAGCTATTCAACAAATTACATCGCTTAATAGCTCGCACTTGATCCGATAACCTTTGCACCGTAACGTTAACAGTTGGTTCAAGTTCCTGAAACAGAGTTAGTAAACGATTACGATACGCAGTGAGATTAGTTTCACCCTCTGTAGCCACAAAATATGCTCGCATGACGTTCTCGTTCATTGAAGAAGTCCATTTCATGCGACGCACATTACCACCGATAGCGGGGGCCCTATTCGAAGCCGATGGGCCTCGGGATCCCAGGCAAACCGGTGGCCGACCTCTCCCCTGCCGACGTACAGGTGTTGGCGACGTTGGCGGGGAGAAAAACTCGTCGCTTGAAGTCGAGCTCGACGCCTCTGTAATCACCGGGACTTGTGTTGTGACTTCCGGGGACTGCACGGCGGAGCGAAGCGACGAGTCCGGAGGTGTTAAACGTGCTCTGCTGGCTCTAGCTCTTGTAATCATTAACAAACAACAGTAGAATTTCTAAGAAAAAGATCTTGCTGTTTATTTGACATGACATTAAATGTCATTTCTCACGTATATTTTTTACCATTATAGAGTTATTTTAATCGAGTTGGGATTTTCTTTTCGCAATATATGTAATACATATTCTATTCTGAACTCTTCTCGAGTACATTAATTTTGCTGTAATCTAAAATTTTATAAAAATAGAAATTATACAGAAATTCTGACTGCTGTAGATAAGTGTTGCTAGTCTTTGTTTGTCTTTGTTTTTATTATTATTATTATTATTAATTCTGACTCGACAAACGAGCGCAGTTGTCTATTAAACATTGTCGGAGCTTAACGTTATAATTATGTGATTTAAAGTTTATTAAACTCCTATATTCTTAAGAATTCATATCAACAGTACGCAACAACAGTACTAGTAACTGCGACAACAGTATTTTAAAAATAAATGTATCTTGTAAAATATATAATCTCACCAAAAACATTTTTATGTAAAATGTTGCCAAGACGAGACCATATGGCTCGCACTGTCAAAAAGTAATCAGATCTCTTGTAGAGTCAATCTGCTAACTCTACATACCCTCACTCTACAAGCCCTAACTTAACAAACTCTACACCTTAGTCAAAATATGTAGTCAATGTACATTCAGTCAAAAAAGTATCGGGAATGGATGTTTTTTTTATGGTTCCAAATTCAAATTTTTGATTTTTTTTTGTTGTTGTGAGATTGGCACAACTGTTTTTCATTTTGGCGCCGAGTTTGAGTTGCATCTGTTATTTAAGGCTTACGGTGAATCGACTTTATTAAAAAACACGTACTTATGAGTGGTACAAAGCGTTCAAAAGCGTCGCGATGTGATGGAAGATTTACCTCGCTCTGGTAGGCCATCAACGTCTGCAACTGAAGTTAACATTGCAAAAGTGAAGGAAATAGTGACTGAAAATCCTCATGGAACTTTGAGAGAGATAGCCGCCGAACTTTCTGTATCTCACGAGTCGATCCGTACCATTTTACCTAATCATTTAGGTATGAAACATGTTACCGGTCGGCTAGTCCCAAAAGCCTTTACTAGTCCAGCAGTGGACTAGTAAAGGCTGTTGATGATGATGGTGATGATGAGTCCCAAAAGACCTGAATTTTCTCAAAAAACTCAATCGCATGAGAGTCGCTGAGGACATGCTAGAACGAGTCAATTCTGACCCAACATTCATTAAACGCATTGTTACTGGTGACGAGACATGGGTTTACGAGTTTGACATGCAAACTAGTCAACAAGCTTCGGAGTGGCGCCTTCCAACTGAACCACGCAAAAGTCGATCAAAAGTCAAAGTCACGTTGACTGTTTTCTTTGAATATCGCGGTGTTGTGCACTCGGAATTCTTGCCGGAAGGTCAAACGGTAAATAAAGAAAATTATTTGAGCATTATGCGGCATTTAAGAGAGCAAATTTGACGAAAAAGGCCAGATTTGTGGAAAAAAAATCTTGGATTTTGCACCACGATAATGCGCCTTCGCACAAGGCCATCATTGTGAATGGCCAATGTTTTTGACCAAACACTCAACAAATACCATCGAACAACCACCATATTTACTAGATATGGCTGCAGCCGACTTCTTTCTTTTTCCTAAACTCAAATTACCACATCGTGGCACCCGTTTTCAGTCGGTAGAAGACATAAAGGAGAATTCGCGGCGAGAACTGAACCCAATTCCGGAAACAAGCGTTTAAAAAATGTTTTGATGATTGGATTATTCGTGGTGATTGGGTGAATAACAAACATTTTGTGTATTATTGATCTTTTCCCGGTAATTTCTTGACAGAGTAGTATATATATGTATGTGTTAATAGTAAGGTGAAAAATTGATTCCCTGACAATAGTTCTTGTAATAACAAAACGGACAAGACACATATTTTGACTAAGGTGTAGAGTCTGTAGAGGATGTCACTTGTTTTGTAAGTTGCTAATGACAATATTTTTTATTTAAAAAAAAAAGACCTAAAGGTTTACTGAAAATCCTGAAATATGTATTTTATTATTTATAACAAGGAGTCCCTACTATATTAACTTCCAGATCTCTATCATCAAAACAACATCTTCTGACAACTTACCTAAAATAAAAATGTTTAATGTTACACTTCGCATGTATTATTATGTATTGTGCGGAATCTTATTAGTTCCAAATACCAACAATCTGTTGTCTGAGAATTAGGTCCTATCACTTTAGTAGGTACTCTATAATCAATCAATTAATGCGGTTACAAAATACTAGATTACCTATGTAATATAAAATACTTCATATTTTATATAGTTAATCTTGTTTTAAAACTATCAATTGTTTTAATTCTAATGCTACGAGATTGCGTTTACAACTTACAACATCGCAATTGTTCATTGAGTTCAGACATCAACGCCGAAGGGAGCATATGTCCTTCTAAATACATATTTGTGTGTTGACCAACTACAACCATAGAGAATATCTTGATCCAATTGGGAATGAAAAAATCACTTCACTCTATGCTTTCCTTTATCAATAGGGGAAACCGTAACATTAAATTGATTCATTTTATAAACTATTTGCATCTACAGACACTAGTATGGTTTTTTCTTCTGCAAATATCATCATTCATTATCATTACCGGTACGCAAATCTTGAATTTGTGTCCAGCAGCGGTTGGTATTATAAGTCTATATCATTTCCTTACATTTTGCACTTATTATTGCATTACTAACCTTAGTGCAGCTAATCTAGTAAAGAATCTTTTGTTTAGGGACTAAGGCTATGTCTAAAAAAATGAAAATTTTATTCAATCATGCTTGCATAAAATTAAATGTTTGAAGTTCTAAACTACCTACGCGAAGCCGACTAAGATACGTACAAAATTGTGTTAGTTTTTCAGACATGCAAACTTATCGATAACCAACTGCCCATCTATTAAGGGTGGCTAATAAATATCGATAAATAATTACAGAGTCTAGGTAAGGCAGATGTGAACGCTAAATAGGCGGTATATCGTCGTGATCTGCACTCGTACGCAGCTTGAGTGCGCCGGCCAATGGAATCGTGTTACGCACGTGGAATTAATTCACTACTGTCTGGAGAAAGGGGCTGTAGATAAGCACTACCATATCTCTAAAGAACGTTTCACATTGAGTCCGTTAAAATGGTTATATGAAGTAAGCCAACCACGTTTTTTTTAAATCTGTACGATTTACAAGAGCACTTAAAATAACTATTACAGATATGTTATTCTTGGGTGATATGGCCGTAGTTTTTTATACTTAGGTACATAAGTAAGGCATTTTATTAATTTTTGTTTTTAAAATTAGTTAAAAAAATTAAGGACTAACAAACAAACAAAAACAAAATCGAGTTACTTACACCATTTATAATGTCTCAACAATGTACTCAATAATGTCTGGACTGTTATTTGTAAACTTTGATGTTTTGTCCAAATATCAGAACACCTATTAAAATAGATGAAAAAAAAAAGAAGTACATAATGTAACAGAAAATTCATTTTCTATACATTATGTACAAAACAAAACACGAACGACGCTAATCGTTCGTGTTTTGTTTTGTACATAATGTAGCTGTGAGTTAAAAGGTGGGTGAATCTACGGAGACAAACAAGTATACTATATAGGTAGTATATGATAGTCCTGAAAATGGTACAAGTCACCTTATTAAGTACCTTAGTAGGTAGTCATTGTATGTATGGTAGAGAATAAGTTAGTATAAGGTACAATGGAGCTGGCGTGCCCATGTGGGCAAAAGTTCCTTCAAAACATTAGAATAAAAAAAATAAAAAAAAAGTAGGACCCAGTCTTAAGATCAAGTAACCAGTGCGAATAGCATAAAGCAGTGTTTTAATCATTTAATTAGGTAGATCACTGAGCGAGAGAGCCTGGGTAGTCAGAGAGATTGGGGTTTTATATACACGTTCTATAAATTCTAATATTAACAAACTTCCCATGTTCATTTTGTTTGCCTATAATGTGTTTTGCGACTCTATTAATTTATTATAGTGCTATCTCTAAGATATTTGCATATCTAATAGTATAAATTGTTTATTAACACTCCTAACTGATGTTCAGTTATGTTAACGAGCATAATTGTTTGCGGTTTGCACAAACACCTTTAATAAATTTAACCATCAAAAGTAATTTGCGGTATGATTCCATTACACTTGTAATGAAAGACCTCGTTAAATGAATACTGTATTCAATTTGATTAAATATTCTTAACATCCTAATCTGGGGATTAGGATTAGCTTCAGAACAAAAATTGGAATTCAAGGAGATATCTTTCCAGGTATACCCTAACATGGAAAGCAAAATAATTTATAGTGCGTACTCTAGTATGCACTATCAATTCTTTTAGCTTTATGTTATTTTTCTGTAAGCCTGTGGCCTATGAGCCTATATTTAGATGCCACTAAAAAGCAGCAACTGTGACTTATTGACTGTCTAAAAGCGCATACTGTTTACAGCGAATCATTTTAACTAAAAACCGTGGCGTACGTATAAATACGTAAATGTCACAATTATGTAACAGTCGAACAATAGCCCTATTTCCATTGCAAATGCTCAGTTAAAAAACGGAACAGACCAGCAACTCGTACAGCGGAAACATTCGGGGTTGCGTTGCGATTTATTGCGGACGTCAGCCGGTGTCCTTTTTACCTTTAATTGGCTACAAAACACATCCCATTTACAAAAACAGACTGAGATAACGGGACGTTGGGGATTTTGTGTAAAAAATCTTCCCAAAAAGTTTTAAGCAAGAGTTATTTCCGAAACGCAAAATCGTGGAGGTTATATCCAATGTTTCTTTTTTATTTTCTATCTGGCCCTGTGAATAGTCTCCTACACAATATGCATGATTAGGTATTTTTATAGGTCGGGGAGTACATCCCCTCCATCACCTTTCAGGTATACGATGTGCACTACTGAACTTACTTATGTCTCTCACAACGACTTTGGAATGCTTCGTCGTAGATTGTACCCTAATCCCATTTAGCGACTAGGGGATATTTGCGCAAGGAACGTTCTGCGACGAAGTCCTTTCGAAGATTGGTTGTAAGCGGCTTGTATACGCTGCAAAACCAAAAACATAAAAAAAATGGTCGTAAGTACCTCTTAATGAGTGGTTACAAGTTGCTTATTGGTTGAAAATTATAGGTTTTGGCAAGCAAATTTAAGTAAATAAGTACCTAATTGAATTGTTTTCTTTTACTTTTTAGTGCATTATTTCACAGCAGGTTTTCAAGACTTATTTTGATTTGTTTGAATCGAAGTTATTTTCCACACTGTCATAAAAAAAGCCTTAATATCAACAAAATATTGTCTATACTTTTCTTTAAAAACTAAATTGTGCATGTAAAATACTTATTTTATATATTAATATATAATTGCAATCCGCCCGGCTTTGCACGGGTGCAGTGTAGATACAACTAATACTACTAATGTGGTGTCAGTATGGAGTAATTAATTATACCATTATTATGATAGGACTATACTACAGGACATCTTTAAATGTAGGGCTGTAAATTATTATAGGCCCGGTCCGATCCTGCCGGTCGACGACAATTTTAAATCTCTCAATAATATGCAAGTATTGTACATATAAAGCTTCCTCTTGAATCTCTATTGGTGAAAACCGCATTAAAATCCGTTGCTTAGTTTCAAAAATCTTACGTACGACACAAAAAAGCGACTTTATTTTATACTATGTAAAGATATACTTGTAGTTATTAATTTGACATCAAAATATTATTTCTTCAAAGCATAATATATTTGCCCATTTTCCGTGGTAGAATGTCAGTATTAATTAATTATAACACGGATTCCGATTGGAAACATATCAGTAGATTTTATTCATTAAACTAGAATTTACATAACATACATTTAAGATATGTTTCATAAACAGATCTGCACATACTTAGTCCGAATCAAGGGCAAAAAATATGAAGAGGATTGCATTATATCCACAATAAATCTAATGACACGACAGTCTCTATAAATCGGAACAGGTAGAAATTAGAACTAATGGCTTTCACATTCTGAAAAGATTTATGCACCCACACTTGACACAATGCAATTTGAACCATATTGTGAATATTTAAATGTTTTACTTCAGCTCGTGTGTTGATGTTACAACTTTTTATGCAGTTTTAGCGGGGCCAGTTGAGGGGTGGGGGCGGCAAGAAGCAAGAGGTCGGTCGCTGAAAGGGTTGTGTGGGAACGGAGGGCACCTGCGACTGCACATGGTGCTCCACCAGCTTGTTTTTTATACATTCGCGCACACATATCTGTCTAATGCAGTTTTTTACTTATTTTACTTATGCATGTATCTTGATGTGAAACCAACACACGTTGGCAGGCGTAATGCTATGGAAAATACAAAATCAACAATGATGTTATCAAGTAAAGACAAAACCGCA
Source organism: Arctia plantaginis (assembly GCA_902825455.1). Taxonomy (NCBI): domain Eukaryota; kingdom Metazoa; phylum Arthropoda; class Insecta; order Lepidoptera; family Erebidae; genus Arctia; species Arctia plantaginis. Next base: position 12,658,801 of record CADEBD010000300.1, read on the forward strand.
ACTAAAACTCTAAATTATTTCATGAAATTGCCTTGAAAGGGGTTATTGCAAACTGTCGATTGCAACTGTTTGCTATGGCATTATCGTGTCAGCGTAACTTACTCGTATTTCTAATGTTGTGTTTCGAGTCGTATTTCACAGACCAGTCTTAAAAGAACTCTTTAGCCATTACTGAACACAGGAGGTAAGGGTTTAAGACGAAACAGTACGATTGACTGCATTATTAAGCTACGTTGGTCGTTACCGAGCGAACTGCCCCTATTTCTCGCCAGTATTTATTCATTTTGCAACACATCGCCTGTCAGCCTATTCACCCTCCCTTGTCGGCTCACACGTTCTCCTCAATGAATATTTAATGAAGCACCTTCGTTAAAGGCCGCCAAATTCTCGAAACCCGATGTTGTAGAGGCGTGAACCAAAATAGAGACACGCACATCGTTTCCTATACGGCAATTTATTTATTATTCGCTTTATAGTGAAAGTCGTTGTAATCGAGCGTCAAAAGGTAACGAAACAAAAGTTTTTTTAAATATCTGCAATTGCGTCACTCTGTTGTTTTAGCGAAAGTTGATATTTTTCTGGTTACGATTATGTACATTCCTGTACCTACATGCAGATTATGGTAAATGTTAATCACATTAGTCAAGAACTGACAGATATACCATTTAACTAATAGGTTCGAATTAGATATAAGTAGACAACGAAATGTGTATCTTTGAGTTCTAAGTCTACTCTTAAACGATTTCGTTCAAAATATTAAAATTAGGTTAGGAATGACAATGTTTTTTAGAGAGAGATTGATCAAGGATGTCTCTACCTCCACAAGGATACATAATATTTTACTACACACGTAACGATTAAAGAGATAAATCTATTAACAAATCAACAAACAAGTTTGTAAAGCGTCTAAGTCGTATTTTGTGTGAGTGTTAATCGGATAGTTTAATGTATTTTTTTGCATAAGCGGATAACCCTTTAACATCTACCTGCAGAGCGCCAACAATACGCGCATTGTGCGCAACTCCTGCGCAAGAGGGGTGACTATAATGCCGTTCACTACGGGACAAGTACTTATCCAACTATTTGTATTGTAAATGTTGTTGTTGTTATTAAAGCAGATTTGTTATCTATAAAACATGTACTTTAATATTTTAGTTTATAGCAATTGAACTTACTCACTGTGTATAAATATAGTGATATAAATAATGAGGATATGTGACAACGATTTGGAAGTAGAGGTTTCTTAGAAAGATATGACAAGCCGTTTCTGCTCTATAGGGGTAACCCGATTGAGAAAACACCTATAAATTAGAAAAGACGGTGTAAACAGGTCTACAGTTTAGAGTTAGTTTAATAAAAAATAAATGTTCGAAGTACAAATGTTGTGGAACGCTTTTAAAAATGTTTCTAAAACCACTGAAAGAATTGTTACCGTACAAATCAAAGGTATTCTGTGATAACTACAATGAGAATAATGAGCAAAAAATGCAAAAGAAAACACCCTTTTTTTAAATAATTTAATATAGGTCAGGTGCATACGCAACCCTTTCATAGCGTGGGAGTTCGTTTTTTTTCGCTCATCGCACTTTGTGCAACACGTTTTTTGGCGTATCGACATAGTGTTTGCGATAATTTGTTCCCACAATTCGTCGAGATCAGGGAAGTGATGACAGCTAGAGATGGTTCTATCGTATATTCCCGTTATGGATTGTGCAATAATGTATTGTAATACCGTTTAGGATTTGCGTAAGGTGTTTCTTTCTTCAATTGTATTTATTGCAATCCGGTAGTTCTATGGTCATATTGAATAGATAAGTAACGGGTTAATATTACTTATGCTATTTTTTCTATTCTTTTACCATTTTTGTAAAAATAAAAATAATATTTCTATTTATTTCTTATACGTGTCAGTTATATTTTTACCGGTATGATTTTTCGTAATAAAATTGTTGATCTCTGAAATTCAATTTAGTTCTTGTTGTGGCTAGTAGTTCTCTAAAATCTGACTATCAAGTCAGTTATATGCTTGTTTAATATGGATTTAATGTGAAGAAACTAGCACACAAAGGTAGTTAAAAAAATCAGAATTGTTTAAATACAAAGCAGAAAAGAGAATACCTACCTTACGTTAAAGTACTCGAATTGTTTGACAACTAAAAATAATGATGACGTAAATTTTTGCTCATATGGGGATAATTTTGGATGCAAAATAACCAAGCCAGCTTTGACTGACGTTCATGTCTAATAGATGTGTTATTTACTCGTATTACACATACTAGATTAATCTAGTATTAATGCCGTACTTACTGCCACATTATGAAAATATATAACTTTGGTTCATTGTATACTATACCAATGTATATTCTGAAGAACAAAGACATAGGCTCATTTTCCGTTGCAACCAACAGTTAATCATTATTTATGTATTAGTAATTTTTTAATCCACCTTGTGGTTTCAAAGCTTCACCGTCATGTGGCGTCATATTCACCCTTTAATGATCAATAATGATACAATCATTATGAAGGTAACACAAAGATCATTTGCGACGTCCGCCCCATCCAAGTAAAGGGTAGTCAAAACATGCTTGCTGAAAGAATAATGAGATTTCGCGGCGGGGGTGGCCCGGATATGAAACATTTGCAGTGAACCTACTTCCTGTGGCGTGACATGCTAGCATTATTAATTTTTTCACTATACCATTGAAGTTGTAAACAAACATACTATTTTGTCATGTTTTATTGCGTATGGACACTTGGAACACCAGATATTATGAAGCGAAAATGAAAAAAACGATTGCGTAGGATAGGGCGGCATCAATTATCCGCAATTAGTGCATGTGTCATTTATTTATTTGTTTATAACAAATAAGCTTACAGTTGTGGAACCAAAGCGCTTAAATATTAACTTACTTAAACTAATTTAATACAAAACATTATACAATTTATAGCTTTGAATAACAATTATAGTGCAACAATTACCATAATTGACTGAAAACAAGTACATAATTATATTACCACAGATATCATAACCATAGTTATATTCCAAGTAAATAATTATTTTAAGACGAATTCAAGTGCAGGAGAACTGTTACAGACATTATATTTGGCTGGTCCTTGAATATGTCGACATCCTAGTCTGTAGACAATAGATTATTAAGCAGTTCGATAGCTCTGACAGTGGGAGCAGTAGCGGCATGTGCTGAGCGCCACGTTGGTGGATGAGTGAGGAGTGTACGGTGCCTTCGTCCAGTCGCACACATGTACTGATCCGGTACATATTAACAAATGCATTCCCGTACCGATAGGTTGTGTACCTTGTTGGCCAATAGGAAACAATAATGCTTTATGTGTAGTAATTTTCGCCTAAGTTTTAAGTTGGAACATTCCCAATACAAACATTGAGGGATACAGAAATCAAAAATACCCACATATGCGCTTGTAAAGACTTCGAGCAAATTTACGCTGTGTTTCTCTCAATCATCAGGGTGTATACAGGTTGTTCTTTAGGATACCAAACTATTACATTAAATTAAAATTAACCGGACTGGAATTATAGTCGAAAGAAATTGCTAATAAATTAACAATGTCAGAGGGATCTGAGGTGATTGTTTCTCCGTTTACTAGAGAATACTATTTTTTTTCTCTATTCTTTATATTTCAATGCTTATTAACTATGAGCCAAACATCTTTAGAAATGTTGTCTGATTTGGCTAAAACAGCCTGTACTGCCATTTTTTTGCATTTCTAATTACTCTTCTATATATGTGAATATATTTTTTCGTGTCTCTGGGGTTTGTTTGAAAATATTTGTAACAGAATTTAAGACAACTGTCCCATCCAATGTGAATGCAGCAGATTTTGCTTTGTATATATTTTGGAATGCATCTGTGAAGTTTTTATTAGTCGTTATAATCTCAATCTCTATTTAATAGAAATGACCAAATTAGTTTATTTGAGGCAAGAACCAATATTATGTTAAGATAGTTTCGCATAGGCGGTTTATTGATTCCAGACAGGAGACCCGCTAAATCTTCTATGCCCACATATAAATTTCTACACCTAATATACGGAGTTTGGCAAGTTTTTACCGGTGTCAAAGTTCAAACTCAGCGTGAGAACGCAATCGCGACTGCGCTACACTGAAACTCGCGGGGGAGTTTTTGTTCAGGAGGGTTCAACGACACTCCGCTCTACGCAAATGTTTCACGTTACTCTGGCTTCAGTGACACGTTCACTGACGATTTTTTTGTTAAATACGTATATTTTACTAACAGCTAAGTTAAGGCAATTGCGAGTCTAATAACTTGAATTCCTTTATAATGGTTGCGTTTACGTTTAAATTTTTGTGAGTTTATAATGTATACCTATGAGTCGGAAATACACAATATATGAAAACCATGTCGTAGGTCTCAATTTTATTGATATGAGAATAAAAATCATTTGCAACAATTACATTTACGAAATAAGTATGTAACCAAAAAAGTTCGCAGATTAACACTCTTATTCCTGAATACAAAAAAATAAACTAGGCAAAAAATAAGACACCGAAATGATATTTCTTGATATACCTACATCGCATAGATGGTTTATAGTCTTTGCATAGTGTATCCTCTATTTCTCTCTTAGGTACGATTAGTGTTCACTAACAACCAATTCATATTAAACTTTTCTCAACTGCAATGTTTATAAGTTTGTTATTTCGGTCAAATCTGCTAAATCATGAATACATTCACTGAAAGATCAAAAGAAATAGCTAAATAATATAAACAATATAAACAATTGGTTTTTAAGACTAAACTTTTATTTAAACAAAAAAATTAAGTCTCGTAAGTTAATTTAAGTTTAGCTTTTGCATTATCATACTAGAATATAAAACAGCGAAGAAAATACATAGATTTTGCTACAAAGATAAGATGTTTCAATAGTTTTGACACAAAAAATGTAAACCCCGTTAAACCGGTATTACAGCGATCTCTATTTCAAAATAAACTTATCGCGTTACGAACTCGGCGAGAGCAGATTTTCTTTTTTGTTAAATGTTTTTGCACAAAATTCCTTTGATAAAAAACGATTAAAGTTCTTCTAGTCTCGACGGAAAGTAAACAATTATTTTATAATAAAACTAAACTTTTTAACCTTTTTTGACGGACAGGATTTGTGACGATGTGACGAATTACGATAATGATGATGAATAAATTGTGGCATATGGACCTAGCTGAATGTTAGTTCTTTTTAATATTTAATTTTTCTACTTCATCGATTCCTAGCTGAAATTACGTTTAAACTTTCCCTGGGCTTCCACAAATATTTCAAGACCAAAATTCCCAAGTCTTAGCAAGACTGACAAACAGCATTCCATTTTTATATCTAAAGATTAATGACGACATTTTGTATTTACGACGTTGTCTCGTGACGAGAGGTATTTTTGAAAGAAAAGCCTATCGTAGTACGTAGTAGTGGAAGTAGGGGTTCACCAAAAAATGTTTAAAAGAGGTTTCTTTCCATTTTTGATACCATCGCAAAATCAATGTTTGTCAAACACTAGCTAAGTCAAACTTATCACGTATGCTTTTGATTGTAACACATATTGTAAAAAAACTACAGACGGACTTCATTTGTAATCAGATACAAGATTTATGTTCCGGATCGAGTCGACCCGATGTCTTGCAGAGTACAGTTATTCCCAGACCCGTCCCACGCTTTTGCACAATTTGTACACAAAAAATCATCAAGTTTATAAAAGTTCGCCTACCTGCGCGTGTGGCTTGCAGAATTTTGATATCTTTTGTTAGAGATTTTTTGTGTTAATTTGTGACAATTATATCGGTATATGACTTTTTACCTGCAATTTTTTGCCCTTGATTTCGGATTCCCTCGGATCTGACATTTTGCACCACCGTTTGTTTTGAAGATATCGCTGCATTTGGGTTAACTGTTAGACTTTATACAAAAACAAATGTTGACGTAGGTTTAAATTTCATAAAGTTTAAGGTTTTTTTTTCTCGGTGAAAGGTTTATGGCGTTTGTAACATTTAAAATTTTAAAACTGTTGCTCTAAAACTATAACCACCTCACCTCAAATCTGAATACACCTTTGTCAAGCTCTAATCGATTAAGGATGATCTATTAAAAGAAAAACACCGAAGCAATCCAGGTAGGCTGGTGAGACTGCGTTTTAGTAAAGTATTTAATGTTAAAAAACAGCCTTTTTACTGCATGTGCCATTTAAAAGGCATGAACAAAAAATTATTTGTTAGGCAAAGAATGGCTGCCACGACCGCGGGAAGGGTTAGAACGTATGCAAGAGAGCAAAAAATGATAAAATGCTGGTTCGCTATGAAGTGATGATGTTCAATATTGGTCACTGATAACTAAATTTCTTATCTTTATACGTTCGTAAATAAATTTTTAAGCTACTTATACCTACATAAGTAGCTTAAATATATAGGTATATTTGTAACACTATTCTGGATTCGTTTGTACGTACTGTCTATTTTTCTATTGTCACACTATACAGAAATGATGAAGTTGTACCTTTTATGCAATGCCTTTTATTTCGCCATCAACAGATGATCTTTCTAAGCCCTTTTAAACATATTTATAAACTTGAACAAAAAATATAAATTATGCTTGCATCTTTTACGACATCAGTTATGATTCTCAGTGGGCAATCTAAAGCAACCCTACTACCTGACCCCACATTACAAATTGCAGGCAATAATCAAAGTTTTTTTCTCTCGTGGAAACAAACCGCAATAAAAGGGTATTTTTTATCCCACTTTCACAACATGTGTAATGTTCTATCTGACCTACTTACCTACACACTTCCTCTGCATTAGAGGGTTAAATGGAATATCCGCGTAATGGATAAGCAAAAAAATCAACCAAGAATTGTTTTTATAACGGAGAAAACCCTATTGTGGATTATATTAAACTATAGTTTAAAATGATCAAATGAGATTTCCTTTCAGCAATCCATATTCGGTATTGCCATTTAAAAATCTGTCATTAAGTCGATATTTCAGGTACTATAATACAAAAAAATTGTTACTGTCTTATATGTTTTAATTCGTTCATTAAACATAATTAATAATTAAGCAGTTTAATTAAGCATTTAATTAGCATATTAAGCATAATTTGGGAGTCTACCGTAAAATTGCAACCAAAACAACAAATATTGATTGATGCTTTACCATACCATACATACCAGAACCATACCAGAACATACATACCATGCATACCAGAACGCATAACAATGTATACAGAGTGTATACCTTGTTATGCATTCTGGTAAAGCATCTTGTTAAAATAATAAAAATACTTATTTGTAAACCTGTTAGACATGGTTCGCCTGTGACCACGGCCTGTGCAACCTGGTCGAAACGACAGGCATCTCTAAGATACATACCACCTATTTTTAAACACAATAATAAACAATAAGATTAAAACATTATGAATAAAAACCTATTAATAAATTAAAACAAAAATAGAATATTTATAAAATAATAAATTTAGAAGATATTACTTCTAATCCGTATATCGAAAAACTTTGAGTACTTCAAATTTTTTAGTACTGGCATATGTGTACTGGTTTGTTAAGATTGGTGTAAAATAGAATAAAGTATCGAAAACCTTTGCCTACTCAAGAAGCTTCATCAACTTTTTAAGAAGCCATTGCCTATTATTGTACTATTTAGGGTAAGGGTAACATTGCAACCTCTCAAAAAATAATAGCAGTATAGTTGACAAACTGACAGCTAATTGAAAAACGCCCATGTGCGAGAAGTTTTTGTTCTCCGGCTAGGAGGGCTAATCTCGCGACAACCCTTACGGTTTTTTGCCTTATATTATACGAGAGGGTTGGGTTTTTACTTGTTGGTATTCCTATAATTGTTTCAACATTCGTTAATGACATTCTACTTGGCCTATGCTAAAAATGGAAAGACCACCTCATTTGTTTTAGATTGCCAAATGTAAAAAGTACGGAAATACGAAAACATTTTTTATCGTAAGGATTTAGAAGTTCTACTAAATGTTATCATTATATTCATTATATGATCTCGACTCGTTTGTTAAATAGCAATAAATAACATGATATTTTCATATTGGGAATTAATGATGATTTATGCTGACACAGATTAAGATATTAATTAAATAAATATAAAATTTTAATATTCGTTAAACATAACATATCAATTTATAATATCGTTGTATGAAGTCAAAACATAACACTAAAAATCCAAGTCCAGCGAGCTGTAACGCAGTTCTTCTGTTGCAAGAAGTTTAAGACTTAATTGTTTCGTAGTTTGTTAACTAACATTATTTTAAAGTGGCCGTGCCAATATGAGTCCACCTAATATGATTTTTAATAACTGATTATAGTGGTTTCGAGAAAGAGGCTGTACTTTTGTTTTTTTTTTCTCAACTTGGCGGGGCACTGCACTGCCTCTAGATTCCTTTCCATTTGATGTAGTAGGTAACATTTATTTATTAGAGCTATAAATGTCCGTCGTTTTATATTTGACATTAAACCGAAGAAGACTTTTAACTTCATTAATTCAGAATTTGTTTGAAGTACAACTGTGTAGTTTTTTAGCGAGATAATTAAGTGTAAGAGCAGTCGATACGTTATTCTGCTCCCGTCTCCAGGGATCAGTGTAGGGTCGAACACGTGTTTTAAAACGCTTAAACTGAGATATTTTACACAAGGAAGGGTTGGCGTATTGCTTTGCTAAACATAGCACACACCACCCTGTCGCGTTTTAGAATCTCATTAGAAATAATCCTTCCAATTCTTAATAGAATTCACCCCTCGCCTTTTGTTTTTATACGTATTTCCGGTTCGGGAATTGAGTGATCTTTGACGTTTTGACATACGCTATTGTTTTGAACAGCGGTAGAAAACCGAGTTCGCATCGTTCTACCAAGGCCGCATAATACGGAAGAGGTATATCGCACTGAGCTGCGTCATCCGCGACGTATGTATTAAACTCGTTATATAAACGTTATGTATACATTGACTCTTAATTCTACCAATAAGATTTGATGAAACATTGTACATAGATACATACAGTTATTTACACTATATGTAAAATTTCAGATACCATTTAGTATACACAAGAAGCGGTTCATGCCTGTGCTAATATATTCGCGATATCGGCATGACTCGATACGGAGTTTGCACGCGACGGCACGTCCTCCGATTGGCTGGCGGTGCGGGAGGGCGATCCTCCTTCCTCTCGTCTGATGTGATTCGCGTACTACTACATACAGAGCTATAACAAATCGGCTCGCGTCCTGCGAAAATACCTACATACCCACACAAGTGTAAATGGCTATACAGTTTAATGTTTTATTTTATCTTTTGCTTGTGTGTTATATATTAACGTATAAAGAAGAGATATCAGGCGAGCATAACAAGCAATGTAATGAGGAGTTCTTTGTTATTATTCGACGGAGGGATTTAAAACTTCATACATTCACTGAAGGGTATAATAATGTATTTGCTTTTAAAGTTTTATCATTTTCAATATCAATCTATAATTTACTTATTATCCCATATCTTTCAATATTTCTAAGTAACTGTAACGTTCCAGTTGCGTGTTGTTACAAATAAAAACATATCATTATTTTTAAATTTTCTTGCGAATAAAGTAAAAGAAAAATAAAGTACCGTTGTTTACGTAATCAAATGAAGTCTAAGATGGACTCAACATAAAAAAAAAATACAATACGCAGATGTCCACACCATTCCGTTACACAAAATGCAATCTTCAATCAGTGTTTACAAGTTTTCCATCTATAAATATGTAAATATCGTGGCCTCTATCCGGTTTTACTGCGATTCCATTGTGCTATAAATTTTTATGAGGAACGTTATATGATCGATGGATTCACACGGATTTTATATATTAATAGTCGAAACCAGTCTTTGCACAATTGCTCAACGGCATCAGAGGTGAGAGGTCAGCGCGATCCGTCTGCACTTCGCTGAGGTGCACTGGTCAGTAGGACGGTAGGACGTGTATGCATTTTGCCTATTGTTGTAACATAGGAACTTTGAATAAAATGTCTATTTACAAAAGTCTACGTACGTGAATTATGTCATGGCCTAGACACAATAAAAAGTTAGTTACATTATGAAGTACAAATCGTTTGAACTTAGTACATAAGTGTAGATTAGTTCAATTCTAGTAGTATGTAGTTAGTAACAATGTTTTCATGTTGGAGGCATTAGGTACGTTCAAAATCCTAAAACAGTTTAATCATTCCTTTAGTTAGAACATTTCTATTCAATTTTAAATTAATTAATTATGCAGTATATGACGTTACTAATATTTATCTCGAAAGCAACCAATATCTGCAAAGGAAAAAAGAAAATTTTAGATTACCATAACGGAATTCTGGTTTGTTTAATAGTAACCTAGCTCTAAATTTATAAAAGTAAACATTATTTAAAATCGTATATAACTAATCACAATTATAACGGTCGAGGATACCTGTGAGAAAAAGTATTAGAAGTGGTCAGTGCAAAACTGCCCACTGGGTTAATGATTGACTAAACAAAACGCCGAACAATATGCAAGGGATGTGAGCACAATAGTGGGACAGAACAGAACAAAAACTATTTTGCACAATGGTCGATATTAATTACCCCTAAGGACGTTTACAAAAGATGGGGTTTAATAAGCTTAAAGTAAATAAAAGAGCCGTAAAGACTGACCGATGTTGACTGACCAAGCCGTGTTATGCTGAACTGTGAAATTTGATGTGACGTTTATTATAGATGCCCATTTCAATAGTTAAGTTATAGCTTAGCAAAGAATTGAGTTTAGAGAGCAAATATTATTTAAATATAATCAGAATAATACGAAATTCTTATTATAATTTTTATAATTATTAGTCGCGATTAATTGTGTTGCAAAATAAGTATATTTAATGAAAACAAGGTTTGCTAATGCTTCCTAAAATTCTATTTTCGTACATAATTAACACCTACAAGGATAACTGCAGGAACTACGGCTATTCGAGTTTAAGGCAGCTTTTGTTTATGTTTTTTATTAACGCCTTAACAGTATTACTGTTAAATTGGCATTGCTAGTAAATTGAATTCTATAATGCTACAAATATAAAGATCCTCACTAAATTTACTCAAAATTTTTAATACGAGTTTTTTACAAATCTACGATATTATTATAATTTAAAACTTTGTAATAAAAACTCAATATCAAGGCTATGTGAACTTGCTAATCGAAAAGATTGGCGGACCTTCTTAGGGACGCACCGGTCAAGCGTGGGTCAGAGGTGACGAACGGACGTCGGACCCGGTTTTAAATCAACGAACCATTCCATCCCTCCATTTTTTTTTCAATTATTATTTACAAACTACACTTACTTATCATTTTCTTTGTAGGTACATTTTAAAAAAAGAACTAGTCCCGTGTTAAAATTCTAAGCAATGAAGTATACCTACAGACGAAACTCATTGTTACTTTTGTTTGGAATTTTCAGATCGCTGAAACGACTTTATCGTGCATATCATTAATTTTTAAAGTGTTTTGTTAAACAATTTGTATTACTTACTGATAGCACACTACTAAAAATATTTGCAAAGGAAACGCACGTGCAAATTTTTTTTTTTTATAGTAATAATTATTCCGCTCTCACAATGACTTATAGTTACCGTTGGTCACCTCTGACCGCTGACCTCATGAGTCATGGGACTGAGAACTTGAACTTAATCCTTGTGCTGACATTGAACTTCGCAAAAATGATTTATTATTACATTTTATTAAAACAATACGGAATTAGTTGAATCGTCAAATATCTTACGCAACTCTCTGCTTTTGCTGAACAAACAAAAATTTTATTCATAATAATGATAACATCGGTGGCCGAGAATACAAACGTGTGAATTAAAGGATTTAAGACACGCTAGATTTTTACCAAGTTATCTATTTACGGGGTAGTTCTGGGATAGAAAGAGATAAAACTGTGTATTGTGCTTTATTTTTTTGGCAAACAATTACATTACCTGCTATTCTAAATGGCAAGTAGTTAACATTTTTAGCCGCAACCATAAATACTCGTACCTTTGAATTGTTTTACCAAAGCGTGTCAATTGGAGTATAAAAATTGTTTTGAAAAATGTAAAGTAAATAAAATTAATAATGAACTAAGTTTATTATTGCATCGATGCATAGTGTGCCTTAAGGTAAAGAAGGTGTGTAAGAAAAGTGAATTCGGCAACAGCACATGGTGTGTGGTTCTCGGCGGTAAGTGAGATGGAACTGTTGATTTTTCTGAATATTGATTCAGAAAAGTGATTGTCAGCTAAACTAAATACCGGTTTTAATCCCAATTATATGTATTTTTTTTATAATATTTTTTTGTAATAGTAAAGGTCTGGTTGCTGTACATCCGTATATTTTCTTCGTGGGAGAGCCATGCATAGGCACAAATAGGCCAGCTCGAACGGAGTGATAAATAATAAATATTTGGGATATCTAACACACAACGCCATGTAGTTTCAAATTAAGCAGAGCTTGTAATATGAAAGCTAGATTGATTGATAGAGTACTTATATACATTTTTTTATAAATACATACATATTATACATAGAAAACACACAAACTCCAAAACAAATATTTGCAGATCATACAAACATTTGGTCTGACCCAGGAATCGAATCCGAGACCTCACCAGCCTCAGTCGCACACAATACCTACTGCACCAACGAGGCAGTTAAGTCAAGATACCACGGGCTTACAGAAAACCGGTGCTAAGCAGTTCTTTCATGTTTGAGGTTATCAGAGTGAGTGAGGTTATCAGAACCTAAACCCCCTGATTCTGGGAGGAGAGACTCAAAGTGCGGTAACGACGGTAATGGTTACGACTCTTGAGTTGCAGGTACCTATAGGCGGCGGTAGTCACTTACCATCAGGTGACCCGTATGCTCGTTTGACCCGCTATACCATTAAAGGAAACCAAGAATTCTTTTAATAACAATTTGCCTGATCTGACTAATTTGCCGTGTATTCAAAGAAAAATCCTAACAATTTTAACAATTCTAGACCCAATACTTCATTCGTGCGTGAGTTTTACTTTATACAAACATTTCAATTCATTACTTATGCATCTAGATTATACAGGCGGCCAAGTTTACTTACTACAATCACGAACACCTTAAAGCTAGTTAATAAAAAAACTTAGCAAGATGTGTTTGGTCACGGTCAAATAATTTTATTCGCAACCCCTTGGTTGGTCTTTAGCCGTTGGTCACCTCTGACCACTGACCTCATGGGATCTACTACTTGTCGTTGGTACCTTATGCGACACGATAACTTGCTTTGACATTGAACTTTGCAATATATTTCATGTTTTGATATATTGTCACGTACAAATTCTGTGCTGTGCCTAAACAGCTGTGCCGTTTTAGAGTTTAATAGTGTTGTTTCTTGTTAGTCTGTAGAAATTCCTATTAAGATGATAAGAAACAAAACCATTTTATGGCATAACAATGTATACCTACATATTTTAGTTAACTTCCTCAACGTAGACAATATTTAATCCGATTTTTATTACCTACATGAAGGTTTGATATTTTAGTGTTGCCAATTTTTTTTAACATAGCGCATTAAAACTATCTCACTATATTAAGCGTGTTAAATATCTTGCCATCCTTAATACTATATTTTGAATAGCATTTAACCCTACTTCACAGTCTTTGTGCTTTCACAAATCTAGACAAAACTAAATAGCAGTAGAAAAGTCTAATTCTTTTATAAAATAAGATACTTTTACTAAAGTATGGTATTTATTTATCTTTTATTAATATTATATGTTTTTTGTGCTTTGGTGTATAAAAATTAATTTGCTCTAAGCACATAAATATATAATAATTTAGTAACAGCCGTAAAAAAAAATTTGATTTTAAATTTTTCTTTAATGATTTCTTACTATACTACTTCATACAAATAGACATGCGATTATCCCAATATGAATGAATGACTATTATATAAGCGATGTCTTTGTTATTGAAATTAGAAACGGCCTATCCAACTCACATCTCACTGAATGCAATTGCGAAAGGGTGCGCACTGGACGTTGGTCACCTCTGACCCACCAACGACTTGCAAGGATCCCTCTATGTTGAAAAAGACACTGCATTTTATTACTATTTAACATTTTTTAAGATGAGTTGTTTAAGATTTAAATTTGGAATGAAAATATTTTAATTTAATTTTAAACAACGCAATTGCAACAGTTAGGTATAAGGACGCAAACGCTATGAAGCAACACTAAATGCTTAGCAATGAGAAGCTTAGTACCTAGTCAGTTCAATTATTTGGTTTTTGGTAAAGAGTCTATGATAAAAGTTTCAAACGCCGACTTTGTTAATATTAAATATCTACCTAAATCAAAAGCAAATTATAAAAGAATGTCTCACATAGTCACAGTCATATATTTGTTTGTTATTATTGTATTTTTCAACCCTATCATTATCTATTTAAAAATGCAGTTGAATTGCTTAATCTTTTTCAAAGTGAGTAAATTAAAAAAAACTAATTTCTGTTAACAATACAACATATACGTTTCAAACGGCTTGCGCGGGGTCGATATACTCCAATACATCACACATTAATTAACATTCATTTAATTAATGAAAACATAACGCCAGTCGATTAGTTAAATTCGCAATTTATAAGCAGGTGAACATGTTAATAGAGTTTTGCAACACACAACAATGAGGTTCATTGATCGACTTGACACTTTGCGTCCGGCAACAAAGGCCATTCGGCCATTCGCCAGGCTGTTGCCAACGCACTAAATTTTGATAAAAAAATAAGGCCTTAAGTGTAATAGTTTTGTGACCAAATGGAAAGTAGGTATACCTTTTTAAATAAAAAAAAAGAAGTTTCAAAATATGATTTAAATGATTGAGTTCTTACAAACAAAGGACATAGGATACTTTTTACCAAAGAAATTATCCTTTAGGGGGTGAAAAGCGAGGTAGAAGTTTGTGTGGCGAATCAATAACCGCTGAACCACTTAATATGAAATTTTGGTATGGAGATAGTTTGAGTTATGGGGAAGAATAAAGAATAGTTATTTTCCTCGAAATCATCCCTTAAATCCTAACACCCCTGTGTGTCTGTTACGGTTCACGGCTACACAGATTTTAATGAAATTTGGCATGAAGATACTTTCATTCTTAAGGAAGGACATAGGCTACTGTTAACCGCAATAAGCGACATACACGCGGGCGGAACCGTGGCCAAAAGCTAATAAAGAATCTGTTAACTTAATATCCCGAATATCAAGATTCATGTTCCATAATTCATTTAAGTGTCAATGCCACAGTAGTAAATAACAGTTTTTTTTTTCAAAGTTTAATATTATTCATATCCCTTCTTTTAGTATAAAATTATTTAAATTAAAAATATAGAACAATGCATTCAGACTTCAGACAGAAGACAGTAGTTGCTGTGCGGGTGAAAGAGTTGACAAAACAAATGATACTGATATTTAGTAGCTTTTAACAGAACATATCTCTGCGTTCTACGTCTTTACAATTACTAGCTGAGCCGGCAAACGTTGTTCTGCCCTGCGAATTACCCAAGAAATGAAATCGCGATTAACAACTGAGGGTGTGGTAGGAGTGCAAAAAATATTTTACGACCTATTTTCATACCTACCACATCCAAAAAAAATATTAAAATGGGTCGAGCCGTTTCGGAGGAGTGCGACCACAAACACCGTGACACGCGATACATTTGCATGTTGATTCCGATTGAGGCAACGTAATTTATCTATTCCTCGGGAACACATTGTTCTGGCTGAAAGATACCGTACGTCCTTTTATGTACCAACCCTTAATCGTTTCGTATTTTTAATTTTTAAAAGACAACTCCCGCAGTTGGAATATATTCTGTGTCGTAAGGGACTTTACGAACAAACATGAAACGCACATAAAGAACACGTAGACTCAGAAAAACAATTTGTGAATCACACAAAGTGTTGTCCCATATGGGGATCGAACCCACAACACTCAGTTTGGTAGGAAGCGGCGAGGTGATCGCTTAAACTACTATGCCATCCTTGCAGTCTACTTGCGTTGATAACGTGTATGCAAGATTTTATAATGACCCAAAACAAACAAAACTCAAATTCGTAGTATTAATAAGAATATTGTAATTTCGGGGTATAAACGCATGACCACAAACATGGTTTGCTTTCTAAAATTAGGAGATTTATTTATAGTCCCTCAATTTGTGCCGTATTTATAAATGAATGTGTAATGTAACACGTGATCAATTAATCGGGCCTGTCGCTAGGAATAGAGTCAAGTTGCAGGTCTTCATGCACACATACATACAGGACAGCCGGAACTGTGCTTTCGTTTTATATTATTTTACGGACACACAGATCATACAGAGCTGAAAATGTTTAGAACTGACATGTTCTACTTAGCAAATTTTTAATTTGTAACATCGCCTCTTGCCTTCCTGTATGTTAACTGACGACTGCGCGAATTCGCGGATATGCAGTGGTAGCGTATGCGACTACTGTGCTGAGGTGGATTCGATTCCCCGGTCGGACCCAATGTTTGTATGATCTGCAAATATTACTTTCTGAGTTTTGGTGTTTTATAGGTATAATATGTATGTATTTATTTAAAAATATATATAAGTATTCTATCAATCAATCTAGCTTTCATAGTAGAAGCTCTGCTTAGTTTGAAACTAGATGGCGTTGTGTGTCAGATGTCCGAAAATGTTATTATAAATGTATATTTTGAGAGGGATTTGACCAATGAGCGGTGCTAGAATAACTCATTACCAGGGGTAGAATAAAACCACAATCACCTGTTAGAAATCAAATATAATCACACCTGTGACTAATTTACAAAACCATTGCGACTTATGATTACGCTAGCGAAAAACTCGCTAAAGGTTTGGTTTTTTCGTTGCTTAAGTTTTTGATGTCATTTATTTCTCTGTCTTTGACCAAATCCCAGTAGTAATTTATCACAGATGAAATCGCAGTGACTAAACCAAACACTTTATCATATGATTATGATTTAAAGGTTGCAATTATTTCCATCACTACAGTGATTACCAATGTGAGATGACAGATGTTACGCATCATATGCAACTACACGCCAAACACAACTATACACTGTGGTCCGCTCATTTTATTGTAACTGATTTTCTTAGACATAAGAAAGAATTACTTTAGGTGATAAAGTATTTATAATGGAAAAAGACGTAAAAACGTAACACGCAGGGAATATTCGGGCATTTCTAACAAAAAAGATCAATACGAATTTACAAATAATCAGCTTAATTAGTGTTATTTGTAAGAAATAGTACGTCATTAATAGCCGTCTTCATACAAAAGAAACAAAATGGATTGTTCCTAGCTCGAGCGAAGATTTTAGGCTGCCTTATCAGACTTCTATTGTACTTAACTAACGATCCTTTCTTACTTCACCTAGGTTAAATATTTACATTATATAATATGTAATGTCCATGTCTTTTCAATATCATAAAATATTATTGTATACTCTGAATGCATATTTTAATAACAACTGTTTGCCAAATATGTTTGAATATTAAAAGGTACTTAGGTGAATATATTCAACGGTATCAAAAACCTAATTTAAATCTGTTGTGTCTGTCCGTCTTTTTATTGAGACTAATCTATGCAGTTTATACATTGTAAGGTCTAATGTAGTCTACTTTAATTTATATAAGGCTTCCCCGCAAAATACATAAATGCATGCAAGCGAATGGAGGAGTAGCGGGCACATCTCACATGTATGAGAATTTTTCACCGTGCCTCGGAAAAGGTGAAAGGGCTTATAAAATTTTACCTACCACATACCGCAAATTAGGCAAACTATTGTAGGATGCCCACGGGCCATGTGGAGTGATGATTTGCGCAAGATGGCTGGCAGGAATTGGAAAATTGGAAAATCGATCGAAGTGGCGTGCAATGGGAGAGGCCTATGTCTAGCAGTGGACTGCGATGCTGATGATGATGATACCGCAAATTAGCTTTTTCTATAATAGTCCAAATAACCTACAAACACCTCATACACACACATTTATAAGCACATTTTTAACCTTAAATAACAAATTAAAGTACTTTTGATTTATATCTGAAGATTTTACCAGAGTCTCCTCCATTTATTTTAAACTCTGTCCAAGCAAATACAATCTTATATTTATTTAATAAGCCTCATCGTACACATGTCGCGCATGCGTACACCCCACGTGGGAAGTAGGAAGCACCTATCCTTTTATTGGGGACTGTAATTAAGGAAACTTGCTCTGTAATTACAGGGGCGATTGCTAAATATAATTGAACTCTTTTCTTTTTGATTTTATAAAGGTTCGTTCTCCGAGGGGAGGTGCATTAGTAAATTCTTAATATACCTACGATTATGTTTACCACTCATAACATTGATAAATTAATGGGAGGGCATTTTATTTTTACACGAGTGTAAGTACACGAGAATAAATACTTATTTATATAGATTATTAATATTTTTTTTTAGTAAAACAGTTAAGAGAAATCAGACGATATATTTTCCTTCCACATTACTGTGTTCTAAAATCTTTGTGGCATCGTTCCTATTTTAGGAACAGTTCGAGTTTAAAACAATTTTAAACACGATAATTGCAATTTGAATATACTGTCTTGTAAAATGACTATAATATATAATCGCCATTAACAATTTTAATACTTATATTATTAATCATGTGTTTAACTTAATATTATAATGCGTACGTATTTTTTTTTGTTATTTTTGACACATTAACTCAGCCGATTTTAGTGTGCCTTTTTTTTTTTGACGGGATGGAAAATCCCTTCGGATCTCCTGCTCCTCGGGTACTCAGGAGCCAGGAGTATGTGGTGATTCCACTAAAAACCACCCCGACGGCCGGCCTTAGGTGTCCCACTCTGGGGATTTTAGTGTGCCTACCTTTCAATGAGAAAAAAGGTACCGTGAATTGGTTGAGGGATGAAATACGTAATTCCGAGTTTGAGAGACAATTAGTGCATATAATACATCGTCGTATCATTGTCAACCTAATTTCCTTTATTTGTATTATTATCAGTATTTGAGTGAACACTTCAATTAGCGATTTGACTCAGTAGCGACAATTTGCATTGAGTGATAGTGCTATCAATGTTCTACAAACACGAATTAATCAGAAATTTGTTGTCGTAGGCCCAACTCGTCTAAATAAATGTACAAATGGTTAGATAATAAAATTATATAACATACATTATAACATACTAAAAATTTTACTACAATTATTTATAGGGCTTTTCTAGTAAATAAATAATACATAAAATATATTTTTTTGGAATTTGAAATTAAATTGATCTCCTATCTATCTCTCTTCTTTAAATTTCTTAATTTGTTGACTACTTTTGACATTTTCACTTTCTCATAAAAATCTCGCTTCGACACACGACATAAAACCTCAAAAATTCACATTTACTATATATGGCAAAACAATAGGATTGAGAACAGTTTTATTTTCCAAGTAAGTAATCCTACCCTATAAAAGATATCCCATATAGTATTTAAGGATTATGTTAACCAACACAAAAAAAAATTACCAAGTATTTACAATAAACTTCTTCTACTCCGAATAGATTCACTCCTCGAAAGTAACCTTACGGTTATGACGTAAGAAGTCACTTGCTTCGTGTTGTATTTCTGTTAAGAATATGCAAAGAAGAAAATATGCGACGAACCCCACTGTTTCTAGTAGTTACCATCACGTGGTATATAATATACATATTGGTTTACTTAATATGTTTTTAACCATAGATCATCTCTGTATAGATTTTCTATTCATCATCTGAGGCAATAGAGGCTATAACTGTACAGAAAAAATAAATAATAGAAAGAAAATAGTTCTATAACTATACAGGCATTTTTCGGATCTCATTTTTAGTGTCGCTCATAAACTAAAATCAATACCTATAAATAGGTTATGCATTTCGCCTTGCAATCATACATTTGCAATGGTATTGCAGTCGAATACAGTGGAGAAATAATTGCCGGTCTATAGGGCTGTTAATTAATAGGTAACATTTCGCAGACAAAGACAATCGTCATGAGTTAGAGACACTTATGTTCTTGGTAATTTATTATCAATATTTATTAAACATTCACATATTGATCTAATTACTATTGTAATCATCACTTGTTTTCTGACCTCTTTTGGTGTTAATTTAAGTCGCGTTATTTAGTGGTAAGAGAATGTTTTCTGACGCGTTAAACTGATTATTAATTGAGCAACGCCTAGAAAATCCCAATAAATCTGCATAATTCTTTATCAGTAGGTACTCAGATATACACAGGATTATATTGAACACATATTAGCATATTACTGAAATCACTCTCTAGTTCACGCGGCCACGACGGAAAAATGTAGGCAGCATATGAAGCTAAACTATTGCAGCTTGCAGCACACCTACAGAGAGATAGGTAAGAGTAACAGTTTCTACACAATGTATGTAACGCAATATTGATGTTATCCCAGAGAGCATTGTAGAGGAAATTACTAAAATGAATAAAGTAAATAAAATAATTACAAGAAGAAATTATACTTGTTACAAGGAGTATAGGAATATGAATACAATAAAACAAGGTAAGGTTCTGTGTATAGAGTGGTGCAGTTTTTCGTTTTTTTATACTTTACAGCTCAGATTACAAAACAAAACCTTTTGTTTTGTAATCTGAGCTTTACAGTACTTATTTCAATGAACCGGCCGGTGGCCATGCTATGACGATGAAAATATTCCACGTGTAGCTATCTTCTTTAAGATAGGCACACTGTATGTATTTTAAAGTTGTGGATGTACGACATACCTACATATTAGTTGTGGCACACTGCTAAGGAGTTTGAAATATTTTTTCTATTTAAGTAGATATATAAATATTCGCGGTATATATATAATGATTTTAAAACAAATCTTTAGGTGTTTATATTTTGTAATTAAAAAATTACACTTATAATAAAAAACTAAAATTAATTATTTTGGCGAATTAGTTGTTTGTACGTTCTATGTCATCAGCCAATAGAACATGAAAGTATTTACAAGTTAATAACATGTACTCATACGACACTTTCCAAAACAAAATCGAACTGTTACATCACGTACATATAGCTTCATAGCTATTCAGGAAGCGTCGACGTCACTCGCACCGTCGCAGGCGCATCTATATGCCGCGTGTTGAGGCAGGCCGAGCTCGCCCCGCGCCCCCCCGAGCAGTTCTTCTCATGCGCAGACATAACTGTAGGGACAGCAAATTAGAGATAAATTAAGGAAAATGTTTGGGCTTTTTCATTTTTTAGTTATTTTTACTTAATATGAGAGCTATAGTTTTCTCTTACGCATATAATACGTGGTTTCATTTTTTAATCTTGTTTAGTAATGTTCGCAGCTGCGATGCTGCGACGAAGTTGTGATACCGGCAAAGAATAGTTAAAACTGACTGCACTAAAAACTTCAGAATTGTTTCATATTTGTAACAGATAATATAGTATTAATGTCTACTCACGTGTGTATTTTAAGGATTCGCGACTTGTTTCTGACTCGACCTTTTACTTGAAGGTGGTGGTTATATTTTTCAAATTTCAGAATTAAAAATAGAAAAATAATAAGCAAAAAATACAAAACTGATAAATCTAAAGCAAAGTTCATCGTCAGACAGTACGATTACATAGCAGTTAGTGTGGACTTACGAGTACATAGTAAGTAACGGGAAGCATTGCGCGGGTTGCGTTTGCGCCGCCGCCACGGTGCAGCCAATCCAACGCCACTACGCGATGCGACTCTCTGATGCAATCCTCTCATTCAGTGTTAGTTACTTGATTTGATTGAGAACGATCATGATAAGTATCTGTTAGCGATTGTTATAAGTGCAGAGTCAATTTGAAATGATGAATCACCAAAGAATAAACAACTTTATTTCGTCTTTGGTTCAGTTGTCAAATACAAATGTTATTCTAATGATGATGACTTGTTAAATTAATTTGAAGTTGGTTCCATTTTTTTTTACCTAGATGATATATTTGTCTACGTTCAAAATAGGACTATCAATAGTATCCTATTGGTGAAAAGTCTTAAGATTGTGCAGGACCTGTTCCTTTATAATCTATATTAAGATGATCATCTTCTTGCCCTTTTGCCAAATTATTTGGGGTCGGCGTAGTGAGTTTTCTTCTTCCATTTTCCTATGATGATTCTATACTAAGATAGGAACGCAAAATAAAATTATTTTTCTTTGCTTGTTAAAACACGCTAGATTTTCGTAAAATTATTGGAAGTTATGTAAGACTATGCAACATATCCTACAACACTTTGGAGCGTAGCAGTGACCAAAATCACCAGTTAAGAATTTCAAATATTGTATTTAATATATGGATAGCTTCTAAGTTGAACAGTCTTTAGTGCAAAGAGGTGTTTGTCACCTTATTATTTAAGTTTTTGAGTGCGTTTCATCATTATTGTTTAAATAACGGAAAAAAGGAATTACTTTTATAATTACAAATTACCACAACCACGATCAACTTTAATTTTTAAAACACAAAATACACAATGTTTGTCAAAAATAAGTAACTACTTATTTAGTTGTTTTTAAGTTATGGTTGCAATAGACTTCAACTTGTACAAAGTTAATGTCCAAAGACAGTCCTATGTAATTGAATGTCCGTAACACAAACATCCCAAAGGCAAGTGACTAAACACTCGAATCCGGTCGGCAGTAACACTGGTTAGCAAGTTTCGGCAGGGCCACTGGGGGAAAGGACCAAAGCCACGAGGGGGGAGGGGCTGAAGTGCAATGTCCTCGCCAACGAACGCCTTGATCTCTCCTTGCGTCCAGAAAATTCTACGTTCCAATCTAAAATATTTGAATGATTAGCCATTATTAGATCAAAGATAGCACTTTACAGAAAATGTAATCAATAAATTGTCAAATTGTGTGTATTACTGGTAATTAATTTAGAAGAGATAAATTCTTGATAGAACGAAGTGTAACGCATGTTTAAATGTAAATTCTATCAAATTCTAATGTAGCGCCAAACCTGAATATTTATTCAGGTTTTGGAATAAATTGGTTTCAGTTGGATAAATGGGTTGAGTTAATTCATAGGGCTAAAAATATACCTTCAATTACTGAACGAATTATGTTGAATAAAAATGTGGATTCTTGTAGTCTTAACGGATGTATATTATTTTATAATGCTAAATAGACAAAAAAGAAATGTTATATTGGCCAAATTGAAGTGAAAGTGTATTAATTAGGGACATGTGGTGTCCCCAACATTTTGGTGTCGATGACTTACTAAACCTTTAGGGAAGCTGAAGCCATAACAGTGGCCGGTATATGAGGGTGAATCCTGTTATTGTTTGTATAGTTACACCAGCAATTTGTCTATTACGTGTTCCGATACATGGTCGCGTTGGACTTTCCTATACAAGTTTTACTGTGCTAAAGAAATCGGACTTCCATTTTCTTAGTTTAGGTATGATTACTAATGTCATTTAAAAACAATCACAAAACATAGGTAGTTTGGATTGATGTAGGTAGCATTAGTAGATTAGTCATATTATTTATCTATTGTTTTATGTTAGTCGCTGCTAAATGTAGTCAACTTCGTAACAGTAATGTTAAACAACTATTGTCAGTTATGGGTGCTAGAATCGCTAATCCAGTAATATCGCTGTATATGTAATATATGATATAAATAAAAAAGCTGTATTGATATTTATCGTAAATTACAGTTACTTTACTGCGCACCTTGCGGTTTCATCTCGCAACGTTTAATAGAGTATTCGCAATTAAGAACCGATTAACATATCGTCGGGTCACGTTCAGCAACATACATATTGATAACAACTTCATCAACAAGTTTGTTTATCTTTTGCAATAAAATGAATTTTCGAATCAATGACCATTCAAACCTGTATTTAATACTTCTGGAAATTGTCTTTAGTACTATTCTAAAGAATTTGTTTTCATGCAAAAGTATCAGTTTTATCATTTTTGCCTAGTAATAGACAACCAAGGTATGGAACAGGAATATAGGTTTTATAATAATGGACTTTTTAATAATAATATAATATATATAATAATTTTAATGGACTTATAATAATTAAGAATGTTGCAAAGTTTAAGTACTCTCTTTTACCTTTACTTAGTTGGTTTTAATCATCGTTAATCTACAGAAATCTTAAGAACTGTTTTCTACTCTTTCTTAACTTTAAACATTATTACAAATCAGATACTTAACTATGTCATAAAAGGGAACCCGGTCACCGAATTTCGTCTTTAGAGAATATAGCCACAGAACAGGCATGACTGTTGAGTCGTATACATTAATGTGCATAGAGGAGGCGGGCGAGGAGGGAGGGTGGGAGGTGTCGGAGCTGCAGAGACTTGACCTTGGGGCAGGATCGAGCCGATACTCGCGGTCCCTGACCTGACTATTTCGAGTGGCAAGTGCGGCGAGCTGAGGCCGACGCGCGGCGTCGCCCGCCGCATGCAATGTGCATACCGAAATAACCGCTTGAAGTCGCCCCGCCCGCGCCCGAACAGCGATGCACCGCGCACCGCCCCCGCTTTGCCAGGATGTACTCGCCTTATAGCTCATGCATGGCACGCCTATCACGCACCACCGCAAGGGGAAGGAGCTCTGTTACTTATTACATTGTAAACAACGAACCCTTTCAGATTCATATTTTACTTTAATGTTCGGACCAAATACCGAGGGTTAATAATATCTTCTTTAGTGCTTACAACATTTCGCAGGCCACTCTAACCACTGAGTCTCTTTGTAATGTATCTTTTTGTTTTTATTTTTTGTAAAATATCAGTCGACAGGATTTTTCATCAAGTCTCAAAGACATTCCCGTTGTTGTAAATTTGGGTTTGTAAAAGCCTAATGTTGGGTATGATATTAAGGTGAATGTAGACTTGCACGCTGGGCAATTTATTTCGTATTTATCATTTTTCTTTTCTCATTTTGGATGTCTCAGTCACAATATATCACATTAAATGCACAATATGATTTAAATTTCACTTTCACAAGTAATACTAAATACTATAGTGGTAATGGATAATTTCAGGTACAAATGTCAAATTTCCTACGCTTTAAAATGCACCAACCTTGCGTACTTGTTCACTGAAGTCGACGTGCGTAAGTCTGAGCCCACCTTTAAGAATCGAGAGCTCTCTCGCCGTGTTTGATGGACGAGGGAAAGGGTCTGCTCAAGGCTGTAGCCGATGCACTTTCAAAAGATGTGGCACACCATTATTATGCATCCATTATGCGTCGACATCGTCGGCTGTCTTTTCTGTTGTCAAAACGCCCACTCCACGAGGATTTTTTCCCTTCGATACCTAGATAATATTCGGTAAATTACTGTATACTTTTGAGATGTTGTATAATTTAAATGAGAATTTAAGAAACGATTGTTACTAAGTAATACTTAGGTAGAAGTCCGTATACCTAGTTTATTTTTAAATAATTTACTTTCCTGACAACTTTTACATTCTTTAACATTACAAATAGTAAAAAGTTACGAGATTCAAAGAAATCTTTGTATAGTATAATAATTGATTTGAATCATAGACATCAGTAATAGGTGAGCAAAGAAAATACTTACTTCAGTTTTTGTCGATTTATAAACTAATTTTGTATTTTTGATTTGTAAATAAAAACAGTTTAGTTGAGAGGTGACTACTTCATAACAGGATATTCCTAAGAAAAATACGAAATCTGTCTGCAAAAGTCGGCAATCAAACATTTAATTAATTAAATACAACATTGTCACAGATGATGTACTTGTAGTTCTCAGACCTCTCCCTAACGCATTAAAGTAAAACACATGCAGATCGGTGTATAGTCACGATGGGGTGATATGCGTGTCTGTGTGCCTGACTAATCTATTGCGCCCGCGCAGCCGCACACCATTCAAGGTCACTGGCCAGCCGTGACGCAGCCCTACACCGATTTTAACATCATTACTATCCATTAGTCTGAGAATTTGAAGTTTTACAATCATTTGCATACACTGAAGTTTATTAGACTGGCTCTGTATTTTTTATCTGGATAGGCCGCAAAATTTGCTTCATGCTCAATCTTCTACTATACTTTTTTTGGTGGTCGTGAAAATGAAATATCCTTTAATTACACAGCAATTAGATCTCACAATTACATGCTTTAGAAAAACGTTCCAACTTGCAATTTTTTACATTTGTTTCATTCTAGTGAGATCCGTTTAAGTATTTATCTATTTATACTATTCAAGAATAATTCTGATTTCAATTATACATATGTATTGTTACTAGTAACTCTTTCTTAGTAAGTTAAATTACAGCAATTTAAAAATTACAAACTATTCAAATGATAAGAAGTTATGAAGAACTCCTAGGTGAAGCAGAGACGATTAAATGATTGTGAGGGCGCGCGGGCGAGGGTGGCCGGCGACGGGTTCTGCCGAATGACTCCGTAACGTCCGGGAGCGGCCATCGACCTGCCCAATCTCCGTCGCATTAGCATAGCGAGCAATATTCGTGTCTAGCCAATCCCTTGTGTGCGTATAGATGTGAAACACTACCATGGAAGCGCTACTCACTCAAACATCTCACGAACCACAATGGCAATCGAGATGGCCTTTAATAAAGTCACTTGAATTCACTCGATTTATACACTGCTCCAAAAGCATCGAATTTCAAGTTCATAGTATTGTTCAGTGCCATCTATGATAGGTGTTTCTGTGTGCGAGTGCCTGCAACGTCAACGTCTTTGAGCAGTTTCATAAATTGTGTGTGTGTGTGTGTATGTATATGCTGATAGATTAAATGCTGTCTCATACTATCTTCAGCTGCGTATGCGCAGTATTGGTAAAGTCAATTTCATTATTCATTCATGTTAGATATTGTGATGAATTCTGGGTTTTGTTTTGGTGGAATGTATTTAAAAGACACAAATGTGTTTGTCTGAGATTTCATAGTAGACACTTTTTTAAGTTTTATTTATTTTATCCGTTTTAGTCTTTTCTAAAAATCGTTTTCGTAATAAGCGTATATTTAGTTATGTATGTATACATGAATAACATCATGTTTTATAGATAACTAGATAACATTTTAAAACCGCTTACCGACTTTATAAGACATTATTTTCTTAGTTTACGGTTGGTCTAGATCTTTAAATATTAGATATATTGGGTACATATCCGTATGTTATGTTAAAATTGTAAAGGGAGCGTGCATGTGTGGGTGTGAGCGCGGAATGCGGCAACGACGCTGATATAATTTTTGGGTTCGTAGCCACATTTGATAAAAAGATCAAGTTCAAAAGGGGCAAACATCGTGCTGTTGATATGATTTTTAGAATTGTTTCTATGAAAGACGTTATAAGATATTCACCTTTACACGAAACTCGATGTGTGATGCGATGCGATGAATACGCATAAAGTTGATACAAAACATTCAATGCAGTATGCAGTTATCTGTAAGGTATTGTTTTGACTCTGTTGTACGCACTTATGCTATTGGTTTTTGAATGTAAACTTTTATTTTACATCTTATGGTTCAAATAAAATATTAAACACGTAAACCACCAAATGGTGATTTATATGTAAGTGATGATTGTATCAAATGCCAACGGTATCGCGCCCTTTCAAAGACAAAATACCTACTTATATCAAAATTCCTAAAAAGATAACTGTTTCGATCTAATGAAGTCAGTTCAACTGATAACTGCCTCAGGTTTGGAAACTTCACTGTCGTCGAATCTCTCCTAGTTACTCTTATAGCTAAGTCTCTCTTATTTCTCTCTTAAATCCAGGGACTTAAATCGACTATGAATAAATCTTCATTTTTATTGAAAGATACTTTTAAATGTGTATCTACAATCACATACCAATGGTACCAGTAATGTGTTTACAATATTCATAATCGATTTCGGTAGCGCCGGACACACAAAGAACTTATTATGACACCAAAAGGTACTGTTGTAAAAACATTTGCATCTATTTGCATACACTGTGATTGTACTGATGGGTGACACTTCTATTCGCAGTACGGACCTTTTTTTGTTAAGTTCGGAGTCGGCCGAACGCCACTAATAAAGGGACCCTTTTCGTACCTGCGAAGTTTTTTCGACTATCATAAAACTTGTCATTGCGTAATTTTTCCGCATTGTTGTAAACCCTTTCCGTTTGTTTCGTTTCCGTCGGTGTCTTTGCAGAGATCTGCAATATTTGAGTTAAGTTGTAAAATAATAAAGTTTGCGCTATTCACCGCAGAAAACTTGCGCAAAAGGGTTTAATGTTGTGGGTAAGGGTTTCTCTTTTATGTGACATTTCAAATAACGCCTAACGGTACTTGTTATTGAAGGCATTCATTTCCATCCATTCAACTTAATGGAAGGAGTTATAAAGTACCGGGAGATAACTTAAATGCTTCATGCGACGAATATTTATCACGTCTAGTACTGCAGCAGGCATCATTTTTAATGAGTTATGGTAAATAAATGAGTGAAAGCCTTCTTCTAAATGTATGGTGGGACCATTAGGTGATAGCATTACATATTTCCTTCGAAATTTAAAAGTAACAAGTAAATATAACGTTAAAATATTGCTAGAACCTGGATGACATCCTAGATTATTTAGACCTCGAAATTGATAGAATTAGAGAAATAACATTGGTGATTATAGCCAATACGTTGCTATCATCTGCATCCCTTAGAGATGAACTAGACTAGATATAAAAGACTAAAAATTGTGTACCTACTATGCGCTTGTGGGATCAAAATTAAGATACAGCATGATTATAATTTACAAAGAGCTTTCATTTTACAAAAAAGAGCTATTGGCACTATGATTTGCTTGCCACAAAGAGAGAGTTGTCGACCATACTTCACAAGCCTAGGAATTCTTACAGTTCCTAGGCGCTATATTCTAGTGGTATTAAGTAATTTTGCAAAACATATAGGTAGTTTTGAAAATAGCTAGGGAGAGACACGTAGAAAAGATTTTAAAACGAATATTATTCCCCCTTAAATGTGGTAAAACACAACGCTAGATATCAAGCGGTACAACTGTATAATAGGTTGCCTGAGGATATATAGAGAGCGTTATATGCAGGTTCCTTTCAAATAAAATTAAAAGCTTTCCTTTTGGACAGATGCCTTTTACTATTGATGAATTGTAACAAGAGAGTGAATTTATCTGAATTAAATCATCCTAAATACGTATATGTAAGATAACCAGCGACATTATATTATTTGGACATTTTAATTATTACTGTTTTATTAAAATGACTGGGTTCAAAACGTTACCTAATGATATTGCATGAATGATGACTAATAATAATAATAATATAATAATAATAATTTTATTTTCAGACATATACAGTCCATAGGTTGTTTAGTAATGGGTTAGAAACAGAAAGTACTTAACGTCTATATTAGTATTGTTAGTAACGGCACTTAATAGTAGAAAGGCATTCAACTATGCTTTCCTATTGCTATTGCCACCCACAGTCTGGCCTACTAGCAATCATCTTCAGGACGCTGTTCCGGGTATTTCGCAAGCGCTTTAGCATGGAAGCCGATTTTTTATGCATGAGAGCATGAAACCCGTCGGTGCGTGTTTCGGCAAACATGCCCGATGCACTACAATGCCGCGGCAGCCGCAACAGCATCCTGAAGACGTTGTTATACTGTACGCGCAGGACGTTGTAGGCCCGTTCTGTATATGACACCCACAGGCCGCTCGTATGCGACACAATTACGTTTTGTTGTTTAAATACTATAATTATTATTATTTCGTTAATATTTTTATTTCAAAGACGATGTAATTTGTTGACGAATAAATGACTATAACTATGGAAATGTCTATAAGTATTGTATGAAATACCGAGATTTCATTTAACAGATCAGAACCTAATTCACTGCTTTTATAGCCGAGTAAATTCAAGAGAGGATATTTTACATCTAGAGTAGGTATTACACTAGGTCATGTATAGTCAAAGGTTCAGTTCTCCCCTCGTGGTCATAGATTATATTAAAAACCAAAAAAAAAAAACATTTTTTATGTTATGAGATGGAAAGCTTTTCTGGAATGACGTGGTGTTTCCACTAAAAACCACCACCACTCTGGGGAGGACCAGGACATAACTCGTTGTGTTCGTTGGTCATTGCAATTGACCCTGGTGTACAGCAGTTATAGAGGTAGGGGTTTTTTGGGAGTGATTAGTCCCAAAAAAACCCCTCCCCCAATCCCTCTCCCCGGGAATCGGCCCAATCATTACGTTGCAGCCCCTTGATACGATTTCTCCGCCGACTTCTCCTACGCTCGGGATCTGCTCTCTGCAGTCCCCGTTCAGCGGTCTTTTTCATGGGCATAAAATCTTCACAGAAAGAGAACACTATGCCGAAGCCCTCCTCACCTGCCAGCATGGTAGTAATGATTAATGGCGGGAACAGTTTTCATCCTATTCAATCGAACAGGACTACACTTCATACGCCCACGCAGGGCAGTCTTCTAGCATAATATATTCTGAGCGAGAAATTACATGTAGACACAGATTGATAGAAATGATGGCGCTCACCGCACAATCATTTATTTGGGTTGAGAATCGAAGCCGCACACCCTCTAAGGCTCAGCAGTCAAAATCACTATCCTTAACAATGATTAAGAAATAGTTCTGCAAACTAATCCTTTTTAATAGTAATTGCGTGATTTACAATAAATTACGGTACGCACGGTGTTAAGCAATTCTTTTGTAGCTGTTTACCGAGTGAATCAAGTTTACAGACCCTCAAATCTTCTCTCCCTTCTCTCCCTTCATACAAAGGGCAGTAACACACTTGTGTCTCGCCACGGATTGGGAGAGTTCTAAACCTTTCCCGGTCCCACTCTACTTCGCGAACATAACTTGCTCGCTCACAGAAGGAGATGGCTGAAATCAAAAAAAGATGGCAGAGTTCTGCTCGTTTGCCCCAACAACATAAAGAATAGTTTTCAAACTGTAAAGATGTGATTAACAATACTGTAATTAACGTAATTCTTAAGTTAACACATTTTTTATGTCTTCAAGCCTTTTTTTGTTTAAAAAAATGTTTGCTTAAAACCTTTCTCTCAAGCATCCCTTTCGGCAAATGCTAAATCTCAGTTTTTTAACAAAAGATCGAGTAACTGTTCCTTCAAAATAAAACTTTCTTTTTGTGATAAGTTATACGCAATGGCGTTTACGCACAAAGTTGCCGAAATTTTATATCATTGCTTTCAAAGGCACCGACTTTATGGCTATTATAAAAAATCCCGACCACCCACAACATTTGCACAACTTGCTGAATTCTTATCAGTTAACATAGCGGTACATACTTTTTGATAAAATACTAAAAAACACAACAAAATGAGATTTTATTTAAAAAAAGAACACTGAGAAATCCTATTCATAACTGCATAAACCTTCACCCAGTTTATAAAATATGTACATCGTTAGCATCATACTAGCCTGCCATACTTAACGTAAATAGCTTTACTTAGTTACATATTGTCTGACGTGGTCTTTATTTTCTTATCATTGATCGCGAACAAATATAAATTATAAAAAAATGTACAGACTAATCCATCATGTGAATAAAAGACAGCTTTCGCCCACCTCCGTGCCAATCAGAAATGGGAGTTACAAAAAATATTTATGTATTCCAATCAATCGTCAGTCCATTACGGTTCGATCCACCACAATTTGTGAAGAAGGTATATAAGCACGTAAAACATTTTACTGTTTGACATGGCCGAGGCAAATGACAAAAGTCAATCTACACATCAATCGCCAAACATTGAAAATTCGGGAGGCAACACGCGACTATTCAATAATGCACGAAATATCGATGTGGGGCATCACCACCACCGGCCACCACAAAGTGCGTGGTCGACAACACATCTTCATCGACCTCGTGTCGTATTAAACATTATTTTCGTATATTCCGTTTCGTAATTATCTATATCTGTAATAATTTCAAAATTTATTTGAATTGGTTAGGGTGATACTTCAATATGATTTGGTCACACACATTCTCAATAGCTGTTCGCTTTTACTTTAAAGTAACTACTTAACGACATACGCGTGTGGAGAGCATTATATCCCACCAACCAAGCATTATCACATCCATACAATAGTATTTTAAAACGGTTACAGGATCTGTTTAGGTGTTAAATTCTACACTAACCTATAGGTTAAGCTTAAAAAAGATGTTCAATCATATCATTGAGTATGTAGATGCTTAGCACTATGTAAGCTTCTTCTGATTTCAGTAATAATATATTACAATTAGTTGCGTTGAGCTCGAACGGGGATCGAACTCACATCTGATTTTGCAGTAAAATATTCGACTAATTTGTCACAAAGGTCAATTTCTGTATGTACATAAGACTTAGAGAACATTACTGATAATTAATTTACATCATTAATTAACACTTAAAATTCATTTAAATCAGTGTGATTTATTACAAAACAAAGACTGTGTGGTATCTGAAATTACTTTGTTGGAAGGAAGGGTGCAGAAATTTTGTATTGCCACTGCGATTGGTGAAGCACTTTCACCGTACTAGCAGTCGTCCTCTGTAAGATTTTACAACACGTAACGTGACCAAACAGTTGATTTAATCCCAGTAGGCAAAACATTTATATTCAATTTCTAGTTGACAACGAAGTAATTTTGTAAATAGTTCGATAAATGATATTTATTTCTGTAAGTAAATCTTTTCAGATATTTTTACAAGTCGGACTTTAGTTGAAATTCATTTTATCCTTGTTCGTTTATTCTTTCATTTACTTTACGTTTATTATTACTATACTCCCTTATATCTAGATAATATTATAAAGGTAAATTATGAAAACCATAAAGTGTTAGTATAATTATAATCAAAATAACTCGACACAGATCTGTATTTCGTGTAATCAAAGTTAAGCTTCAACAAATCTACCGAAACGTAGTAATAACCACATTAGGGTATGATGTCCTAATGGCGTCTACCAGAATCTGATAATAGCAATATCCAATATCGAATCATAACATAGCATTGGGTGACCTGTCACGAAATACATGTCAGACGAAATACACGAGGCTAAATAGAGAAGCGTGGGTATGTTAGACCGGGTGACAGGAGGCGGCTGTAGGGGGTGGTTGCCAAATGACAGGTATCAATTATTAACACTAATTTCCCGGCCACATTTGCGTGTGGAAGACAAATAGATGGTCGAGCCTTCTAGCCGAATCTTTCTATATAATTACGGATACACTAAGGTTTCGTCAATAATATCGTGTGTAAATTTTCTACAAGTCTTTTGTTTTATGGTTAATGACCGTGCGTGTGGCTATATCTACACTAAATAAAACAAGCTGAAGGATTTTATGTTTGTTTAAGGGCAGTCATTTAGAAAAATAACCTACTAGCCAATACTACTAGGTTTTTTGTGTAAGGATAGACGATTCATTAAAGAAAGTAACAGGCTGTGACCACATTGCATTGCGGCATAGCATTGATCATTTACACGGGTTATACAGCGGGGACCGTCTAGTGTATTGTTAAGATAGAACAATTATTTTATTTTGTTGTTGAGAGTGCTTCTTCGTTCATGTATTTAGGTAATGTGCCTACTAATAGAGGTTAGAACTGCAGATGCTAGATAGGCAAGGGCATGGTAATCCTCAACCATTATTGACAACCATGAGCGTATCAATGTAAGTCAGGGAACACTTGTCAGTTACTTTTGCTTAATTTTTGCTACAATGTTTATCGTAGTAGAAACACGCCTCATAACAGTCATAAAATCCCTTGGCTTTTTACGTGAAATAGTGGCATTACAGTACGTTTAAATTTTTATGGACGTCACAAATTAAAGTATACGTACATGTCCATTTCACAATAAAAAATTATTACGTTTGATTTCAGGTTTAGAAAATTGCTTTTCCATAAAAGCCTTTATGTTAATCGATAGGTATACGTGAAATATTGGACTTTGTGTATTTTATGGTTACAGTTTTAAATATACCTATAGTGTACTTGGTCAATTATCATAAGAGAGCATTGAATCTATATACTCTATTTCAGATTACTTAAAGTGGTTAACTTTGATTAAGTCTTTGGAATACTTCACTATAGAATAGATAAATTAGCTCGTCTATATCTTAAGACCCGTTGAATGATTTTCCGTTTAACTATGCAACTGTCGAGGGCGTATCCAAAATATACTATGCTGGGCCTAGCTTTTAAAATTTCAAGTAAATCAACTCAGTACTTGTCATATTATCTAACCATTACCACTACTATTATCACTATTCTTAGCAGGTTGAGAGTATTTTAGACATATGTATATTTAAATAATAATAATAATATTCTACCACATTCACACAGCGCCATCGAGTCCCGAACTAAGCAGAGCTTGTACTATGGCTACTAGACAACTGATATAAATACATAAATACTTTTTTTTGTAAATACATACATATTATACATAGAAACACCCAGACCAAATCAAACATTAAATGTTCATGTTCAGAAATCACTACGCCATCCGGTCGTCGAATTTCTAAATATTATGTGTTGTAGACATATTAGTTCATAGTATCATGCAGTTCCTTAATTACTAGGTTTCTGATGCTCAAATATCAAAGTGACTAAAGTTGCAGTTGTAAGAATTTAGTATACCTACGACGCGACGACTAGGTACGATGATCGTATGGCAAATAGCTGTGTTGAACGACAGGCCCGCATGCACGATCTAGTAGGCACTCTATAGTTAATGTTATTGACAATATCAATGCAATCGTATCTGTTATGGCAAATGTCATACAAAAACATAGTTTGCATTTGTATTCTCCTTTTTTTTTTATATCTTACTAATAGCTGGTGATACGATTGAAAGTTATGACAACATTTATAGTGCATACAACGCAGAAATTTATGTTGGATTCTTTCTGAACTATCCGAGTATTTTGCATAAAAGGATCCTTAACACATACAGCATCTTCCAACTGTGAACGGATTAAGGTCCTATAAAGATGTAGATATGTTTTAGGACGTACGAAGTCATTACTGGCACGCAGTACAAAACCATACATTTTAAAAGCCTTACTGCATATGTTATCAACATGTGCATCAAGTGTTAACTTAGTATCCAATGTGACTCCAAGTTTGCGGATAGTTTGTACTCTGTTGAGATTGTGGCCGCCTATAGAATAATTATGTGTACTAAACGCTCGTTTTCTAATAAGTGTAATAATTTTACATTTATCGAGCTGTAATTTGTTGTTGTTACAGTAATTGTTAAATCTATTCAGGTCCTCCTGGAACCTGAGGTGATCGTTAGAATTATGTATAGAGCGATAAATTTTCAGGTCGTCTGCGTATAATAAAAAAAATATAATGCTAAAAGCAAATATGTATGTCATTGATAAAAAAATGAATAACAGGGGACCCAGGATAGATCCCTGTGGCACACCAGACGTTATAACAACTGTATCTAATTCATATCCATTGATTACTACTTTTGTTCTGTTTGTCGCGTACGACTTGTAATAATGCGTATCCAATATCATAGATACCTAATACACAACAACCTACACATTAGTTATTTAGGTATGTAAAACGAATATACGTAGAAATTCACATTCATGTATCGTAGAACTATCAATAATTTGCGGTATATAATAACACGATAAAAACTAAAAGTCTAGTGGGTGGGTAGGCTGTGGTGGTACCCTATGCTTCAATTATTCAGAGCGCGTATTTTGGTCACGAGGACACGCGGACGGCAGGCCCACACCGACCGTCCCTTTACCGAGCTATCAATACATACCCTATACAAGGGTTGATTTACAAATTAATGAACTAAAAACATACTGCGAGGAGACACGTTCGACGTTCCCGAGGTCATTAAAATCATGCGTATGTTAAAATAACTAGTTTTTACTGACGACATTGCTTATAGGCTGATAGGAGCTTCAGAACATTAATTTTATTATAATGAGATATCACTTTGCTGCTTCGTTTGAGGTGTAAAAAGTTGTGAAAAATCGATACTACAAAAGTTAAATCGTTAAAACGAGAAACTAAAACTTAAGAACAGAAAATTTAAAACGTCTTTGAGGTGGGAAAAAATACGATTTAACATTCTCTCGAATTGTCAATCGCATTTTATAATCATTAATTATTATTTTTTAATGTAATGGTTTGGTTTTTATTCTAATGAATAAAGAAGTAACCTCCAGCTAAATGGCCAAATTATCATTAATTTTATGCACAGTTTACATTTTAACTTTAACATTATAGTTACCAGTTTTTCAACCTTTCAAAATACAAATACATATATTTGTCTGGTATAAAATATCTACATATTAGCAGTTAAACCTTGGCCCCAAAACAAAATAGCCTCGAATATGTTGTTCAACAATCTGTTTATAAATATCGCAACGGAATAGATAAAAAAACATTTCATGCATCAAAATTATTTTACATTTATTTGTATTATGTACCTTTTGTAAGTTTGTCAAATTAAGATCAACGTCATCATCATCAATCATTATCATCATCAACAGCCTTTAATAGTCGACTGCTGGACACGGGCCTCTCCTTAGAGAGGAGGTTCTTACCTACTATACCACACTGGCCAGATGAGTCGGAATAGGGTTGGTTTCAAGTTATTATTCTCTATTGCAAAGCTGTTGTCCCACGTAGTTCGCTCAATTAGTCAACTCTTACGACACCCACAAAATGAGCAGGGTGGTGACACTCCGTATTCTTAATCCATCACTAAACGCAAATTAAGATCAACTTAAAAATAATAAATTTATGTCATTGGTCAGAAAGATAGCTACGTTCGGTATTGATTTTAACAACTGGTAGCGCAGTTATAAATAGTAGGTATTAAATGTACTAGGGCAGCAGGATTCTTATCATGAAACCACGTCAGTGTGTGCGAACGTATGCGCGAGTATGAGATATCAAATTGGCAACGCCTCCTCACGGACCGGTTGCCAAAATGACTCACGGTCATTAGTCGACATACCTATCTTGAGTATTTAATATGTATTACAGGTTTATATACGGCAAACCAGACCAATCATAAAATATATCTCTTATTATTTACTACTATCCTGGTATAAATTTGTTCTTACATTTTGTAATTGAAGAAAGAAGTATTTGAGACATTGTCTTTTCAAATGCAGTGAACGTGTTTGAATTCGCAAATGTATAAACATCAAAGTTACACTAACATACATATAAAGACCCAACGACGAGTGTAAAGAGCTGAAATCATTTAATAAAATATATTTTAAAAAAGTGAGAATGTTTGAACAAATATTATCCACAACCACTATATGCAACATGTTTGTTAATAAATAAAAGTTTATTAAATTTAAACAATCATCCAAATGTAAACCTTTAAAGTATAAAGCACAAAGAAGGAAAAGGATAGCGAAATATTTCTACCTCTTACATCTGTATAATCTCCTGGTACAATTGTGCGAATTTGACGTAATTTCACACCCGCCTACAACAATGTAAACTTTTTTTTGCAAGCGCACGAGCCCACCATCCATCATTGTTATGTCATCATTACGGTGACTGCACCACAAAAGTGGACACGCTTATGCGCACTTGCATTCTTTTTAAGTCGGGGATACCCTCTGATTCACGGAACTTCTCTCGTGCGAATTTCTCTCTAGACAGTATTTGTCCTTGAATGTTTGACCTGCCAAATGTGTGCGTAAAATATTTGCATGTGTGTATTAAAGCTACACGAATAAATTACTTAAACTAGACAGAGTCTGTTGTTCTACTAGAATAAAGAGAGGGAACAGTGTTGCTGTGAATTATTGTGACGCTGATGATAACGTGGCGAATTTCAGTGTAGAACAGAGGAATGAAGTGGATAAATGGCAACTCTTGAGGAATTTATATATAGAACTAGTCCTGGGGTGGTCGCTCTAGACGCTAGATGGCAAACATGAAAATCTGAAAAACTATAATTTCCAGCGGGAAGTAATTTTGTGATTAGTTGTAACTACAATATTAACGTACGTATCAAATGTTATTATTTTCATTGTTTAATAACACAAAATAATTTCTTAATGTTAAAGAAATAGGAATACATTAATGGCAATTACTATTAACAAACTCGAATTTAAACAAAAGGTACATTTGCGAAATTTTAGCTAATGTGCCTCTTGTTTTTGTGTTCAGAATTAAGTTCAAGTTAAAAAAGTTCCTTTTGCATTATGCACTACTGCTAGTACGCTGTATAAATAAGGTGGAAGTGCTTATGTGTAACTAGCTGACTCGGCAAACGTTTTTTGCCATATACATTATTACTATGAAATATTGAAAAAATATATTTAGGGGTGGGTCAAATCATTTAGGGGTATCAAAAATAGATGTTGGCCGATTCTCAGACCTACCCGATGTGCACACAAAATTTTATAAAAATCGGTCCAGCCGTTTCGGAGGAGTATGGTAACTAACATTGTGATACGAGAATTTCATATTTTAGATCCTAACCAAGAGGTAATCTGGGTGTAATAAACATTGATAAAACGCTATTTTAATATTTGGTTTTACAATTTTCTAAAAGATTATGAATACTTAATCGTTTAGTATAATCTATCATTTATTGCAGTATAATCTATTTTATTCTCATGTTTCTATACCTACTCGTTCATGTCTGAATTACTTCAAAAATCGTTAAGAGTGAATAGGAAAATATATCTGTGCATTACAGTATTATGTATATAGACAGACAGACACACTCATGCCTTTATAATATTAGTATGGATAACAACGGTTATATTATAGAAATATAATACTACACATCACGATTTAAAAGCAGGATATTTTAAAATTTTCAACAGCTACGGTTCACACATTAGGATAACCAAGTAGACGTCTTAAAAGGCAACTAAAACATTTTCTCATCTTATCTACATTTACATTAAGATATAGCAATGCCTTTAAAAATATTAGGGAAAAACTTAGTTTAAGCGGAACCCGAAAATTGTCCGTAATTAAATTGTTCCCGGCGCTACAGTTCGAGAGGTTTGCGTTTTTACAGGTAGAACTTTTTTTTTTGACCTGAATCGTATCGGACTCCTCGCGTCCGATTCGATTCAGGTACTCACCGAAGCAACCATGCCCAGTGAGTACCGGCGTCAGTCGATAGGTGACGCGACCTCCCTTCCTACTACCCAGGCTTCGAGTTTACGCAGAACAGCACCGGCAGCGCGTTGGCGTGCATTCTGTGGCTGTTTCAGCCGCCCGCGCCACTGCACCAGTGCCTCGCGTCCATATCCGCCATATCAAAAGGCGGAAAATGTGCCAGGACTGTCGCCGCCTCCGACGAAATAGTGCGGTATCGTTGTACGATCCGAATGACCGCTACCCGCTGCGCTTGATTGAGCTTAGCTCGGCAGCGGGAGGAGGCCGATAGGCGCTTGGCCCATATCGGCGCTCCGTAGAGGGCCATGGATCGTATCACCGCACAATAGAGGCGGCGAACTACCTCTCCCGGACCCCCTAGGTTAGGCAACAGCCTCTGTAGGGAGCCCGCCACCCCACGAACTCGGGGATCATCCGCTCGAAATGCTCCCCGAAGCTCCAGCGGCTGTCTAGTGTGAGGCCAAGGTATTTCATGTGTTGGCCAACCTCGACCTCTGTTCCCCCCACGCTAATAAGTGAGCGGGTGGGAACTGCACCTCTACGTTTCATGTGGAACCACCAGGCTTCCGTCTTATGAGGTGCAACCCTTTTTACAGGTAGACCTATTCGTACGTTTTTCTACGTATTTTTCACCAATTTCTACGACTTGATATCCAATGTCATCAACGTTATTAACTTAGAAATACAAAATTATTTTTTGTGTTAGAATGCATTATTATAGTAAAGCTCACTTGCTCGCAGCGAGATTGCGAAGATATCTTATATATATATAGAGATATAATCATTCATATTTTCTCATCCATCGAGCCAAGTAGAGTTAAACTTGAATTATTTATTAGTTGATTAAAATAGTCTTGCGTACTTCGTCTCTTATTGCGCTTCTTTTAATTCAAAACACAACCCTTTTTTATTTTATTTTTTTAACGTGTGGAAATCCCCTCGGACCGTCACCCCACCGGGGTTTGCGGCGGGGTGGTGTGTCGGACTCGGACCGACTAAAACCACACGGTGTGCCACTCTGCGCCTGTAACAGGAGGGATCCGGGAACAGCTGTTATTAAGACATCCGGACCCCTCCTAGCGCCAGCCCGCTCCTAGTGCGGGCTCCGTCTCAAAATTTTCCTCTCTTTAGGCGACGTCCGGCACACGCGGACGCCGCCCCCTCGCGGCTGGCCAAACTAATGCGAGTGGAGGGGAAACCCACCCCGTCCACCCGCGGCCACACTCAGGGCGGCATGAGGCGGTGATAGGCGCGCCTCCGCCGCCCGGTTCGCCGGCGGCGGATCGGGTCCGAGTGGAGGTCGTCCTCCCGGGCCTTCTCCGCCGCCTCCTTCTGCGAGTTTACTTCCTCGCTGCGACCGCGGTAAAACAACTGTCGCTACTGTCCTCACTGCAGTCGCAGTGGTGGCAGGCGGGACTCAGTTCCCTCCTAGCGACCGAGTGCAGGTACTTTCCGAAGCAACCGTGCCCGGAAAGCACCTGCGTCAGCCGGAAGGAAAGGGTCCCGTGCTGCCGCCCTGCCCACTCGGCGATGACCGGCTGGAGAGCCTCCACGAAGCCAGCGCGTGGAGTCTCCAGCCGGAACGACCAACGAGCCATCGTGGCTCGGCTAGCGAGATAAACTTCGGCGAGCACTTCCGCCTCCAAATCCCACGGGGGAGTTCCGCCAACGCGCACGCCACCTCCGTCGACACGGTGCGGTAACCGCGTATGGCTCTGACCGCCATTACCCTCTGAGGGCGCCAGAGGCGTGCCCTATTCTGGGCGGTCAGAGCCGCCGCCCACACCGGTGCACCGTATAGTGCCATTGACCGGACAACCCCCGTGTACAGCCGTCTTGTCGCGACGCTGGGTCCACCCAAATTGGGCAAAAGTCGCCCTAGGGCAGACGCAGCGCCGACCAGCTTTGGAGCAAGCTGTCGGAAGTGCTCGTCGAAGAGCCACCTCCCGTCGAGGATCAGGCCCAGATATTTCATCTGGGCCCAAACCGGTACGAGGACCGAGTTGACCACGATTGAGGTGCCAGGGGGTGGACCACGACGAGGCCCATGAAGTAACAGGGCCTCCGTCTTATCTTGGGCCACCCGTAAGCCCAGCGCCTCAATGCGCCCGACCACCAGGGAGACTCCCCCTGTGGCCAGGCGCGCCGCCTCTTGGAAGTTTGCCCCCCTGGCTGTCACCCGGGTATCGTCTGCGTAACAGATTACACCCAGCCCGGGGGGGAAATCGGCGCGAAGGGCCCAGTCGTACCCTATGTTCCACAAGAGGGGTCCAAGAACAGACCCCTGTGGCACACCGCACGACATGGGCCGACACCTCAAATTACCATCTCTGTCCTCGTACACGACGGTACGCTCCTCTAAATAGTCTGCCACTAGCCGCCTCAGGTACTTTGGCACCCCATGATAGTGGAGTGCTTCCCTGATGCAACTGAATGTCAGACTATTGAATGCGTTGGCGATGTCCAATGACACCGCCAACAGCACGCCGCCACAGCTCACAGCCTCTACGGTCACGTCCCTCAGGCGCAAAATAGCGTCGACTGTCGAACGCCCCGCCCGAAAACCAAATTGGGCGTCCGACAGATCGGGGCCCACCTCGTAGAGGTGCCGGACGATGCGGGCTGAGAGAACCCTCTCAAACAATTTACCTGCCTCGTCCAGCAGCACGATGGGCCTGTAGGCCGCGACCGAATCGGCAGGCCGTCCCGGCTTCCTTAATAGGACCAGCTTCCCGCTCTTCCAGCACTCAGGGAAACGTCCCGACGCCAAGCTGGCGTCGAACACCTCCCCGAGGCGGTCTGCCATGTGGTTGAGGGCTAGGGCCAGCACTCGGGCCGGTACCCCGTCTGGCCCTGGCCCAGGGGCGGTGTTCTTGGAACGGATCCGTAGAACAGCCCCTACCTCCGAATCCCGGACGGGCGGAACATCATCCTCCTCGTGCTCCCCGCCGTCTCCGGCCAAGGAGGCCCAGTGGCGGGGGAGTGTGTTCCGCTCGTTGCGGGAAAAGGCCCTCAACCACTTCTCGCAGGAAGCTGGGCTGGAGAGTCTCCGTAAGGGCCCCGCCTTACGGAGACCCCCGACGCGGGGAGCTTTTGTCGCACCGCGCGATAAGGGCGACCCCAGCGCTCACGATCGAGACCCTCCAGCATCTCCTTTCTCTCTTTGGCGCGGCTAATGGCCTCATGCTTCAGAGTTTTCCGCGCCTCTCGGTAATCCTCATGAAGCAGGCCGCACGGAGGTCCGCCAGCTCCTGGGACCACCAGTAGACCTCCATCCTTGGAGGCCGACGACCTCGAATGCGGGGCATGGCCGCATCGCAGACATGCGTAATCGCATCGCGAAAGCGACCAGCCCCCACGTCGACCTCCTCGGTCGGGGCCCGAGGAGACAGCCACGAGTGAATTATGGCTGCCTCCTCTAGTAGGTCCCGGTTCAGTCTGGCGACAGCCCACCGCGGAAAGCGGGATAGACGCCGCGCCACGTGACCCCTACTGGAGTCCTGGGTCCGGGAGAGCTCAAATCGGATATAAAGATGATCCGAGAGCGTCTCAACCTCTTCCAGGACACGCCAGTTCCTTACTCGTGCGGCGAGGGCAGGCGGCGAAGACAGACAAAACACAACCCTAACGTGACTTGTACATGTGTTTATGCTCCTCGTGATAATATAAAATTCGTAAATGTATGTGTTTAAACGGAATATATATAAAGATAACATGGGTAAAAGTCCAGTAGAGTGTGTGTGAGCAAATTCATATTATGCAGTATCGACACGGACGGGTTGTTATCGCGTTAGAGCCCACCTTATCGGCCGTACGCACTGTATCTGTGCGTAGAAATCGTGCGTGCGCATTGCGTTTCGCGCGATACGCATTTCGCCCGGTCACACGTTCCCAACTGTGTGCGTTGCATTAAATGCCACTTTCGCAAACGAATTACCAATTTTTTATAGAATTCACAATACGTGAGATTGATTGTGAAATTTATGCGTTACGCACATATTAAACTATGATGATACGGACATAGCCACACATTGACTAATAATGTTAGATACTGAACATGTAATTTTAATATAAATGTTAATAGTGTAATTGTAGGCAAATAATTTAATACATAACTTTCTGTTAATAGTAATAGATCCTTGTATTTCGAAACATGATGATAAAATTGAATTGACTGTAATTATTTGTTCCGTGTTACATGCAGAGCTTAGAATTGTAGGGTTATATTATGAAATAGTTTTGATACTGTTATATTAATGAAATTACTAGCACCTACTATACATCAGACAATTACTTTTACCTTAACAACGTCGTATATGAATTTTATTCATAGTAGGCTAAAATCACTTTTCTAAGGTGAGGACTATGTCCAGCAGTGGTCTATTAAAGGCTGTTGATGATGATAATGATATGAATTTTACCTAGAAACTTATTACAGCATAAAATGTCTCCCTATGTTTATTGCTAACGAGCCAGGATGGCAAATATACTACAGTGGTAAATATGTAGATACACAAGGTAAGGTATACATTATAACAAGTCTAAATGTAATGTTTAATAGTAGGTATAACTCCAATCAAACTGGACTTACATGACTCATTGCAAAGTTGTACAGAATTATTTTTATTAACAATTAGTTTACACCGCAAACATGCACTTTAAAACACTCAATTATCTACATTAGGCGACAAACAACAATTAAGATCTTCTTATTGGTTAATAATTTTTCAATACGTCA
Source organism: Arctia plantaginis (assembly GCA_902825455.1). Taxonomy (NCBI): domain Eukaryota; kingdom Metazoa; phylum Arthropoda; class Insecta; order Lepidoptera; family Erebidae; genus Arctia; species Arctia plantaginis. The sequence goes on from CADEBD010000300.1 coordinate 12,702,815, forward strand.
CTACAATTGAGGCTTAAAACCCTTTTTCGCTGAGACGCAATATGTATTGTTCGCGTTTTCCTTATATGTGACTCTAAAATAACCATAAATAAAATTATAAAAGATTATTGTAAAAACAGTTAATAAAATCTGCATTCTACATGCGCTGCGGCTCGTTTCTGTAATCACGCTGAGCGAATTCTACTAAAAGATAACACTATCGCTAGTCAGAAACTAATGCATTGCGATAAAAATGATAAGGAAATGACAAATTGCAATATCGATGGTGAAAATGGTACACGAACGTTTCGAGTTTCGTAGAAGGTTGTTATTTACAAGTATTTTATCTCATGGTTTTCATTCAACGTTGGTTTTACTAAATTTTAACCTAAATGTGATTTCTTAAGATAATGTATTACTGGTAAGATATATGTTCATAAACATATGTATGTTTGAGTGGAATACTTAAACTCTTCCGCATCCCATCCACTTATCCCGCTTATCCCGAAGGCTTATTATATTGTCATGTTGAATGTTGTCCACAAATACTTACTTTATGTCAAGAGTCTACATTTAATCAACGCTTCTCAGTAGTCTGCAGATTCTCAATACTCGTCTAAAATATAAAGAAAAAAATTTTAGACGTGTTAGATTTGCGTGGTATTTAAGCATGAAAATAAATTTTGTTTAAAGATCAATTTGGTCTAGTAAACCTAAATGGCAAAATAATTGTATGACACACGCATTAATTTTAAAACGCTAATTTTCTTGTAAACTGTATGTACCATTGCCTAGACAAATATTTACCAAAGTATTATTCTGCAACCGCAAAAAATACACACATGTATTGATATATATATATATATATATATATAGGGGTACGGGTACAGATAGAAGCCTACGTTCTAATCTAGTACCCAACTCTGAGCAAAAATATCTAAGCATTAACTTCGCGATAACAATTACACATTTCATTGTTAGTCCAGCTTTCTTTTGTTTGTCTAATTGCTTATTCCAAAGATGCAACGTTCAACGAAATTCGTTCAAGGCCAGTAACACGTAGTGGCGAAATAAAATTGACAAGTCTATTCAAAATTTCAAATACCCTACGCAATTCGAGTCCAGTCCAGACTGTAATCTAACTACCGGATACTAATGAGTACGATACGATCATGCCAGTTGTATTCATTTTAAATTTCTAAAAAAAGAAGAGGTTCTCAATTTGTTACCTCAAATCTTCTCCATTATTATAACTGCTTTATTTATTTTTTCGGATTGGTTTAGTTCCTGTTTGAAAACATGACCGATTTATAAAAAAATAGGGGTGGAAAAATGCTTTTATTTGAATTTATTATTTAATGCTTGTTTTAATCAGCTTCTTTTAAATCTGTAAATTCTTCTGTAAATGTCTAACCTATTGCACAAATAGTTGCGATAAGAAAATATTAAACAGTATTTTACTATGTTACCGGCAACATTTAGATTCGACACGAATAGTTTTATAACGGACAATAGGATCAAGTGATATTTGCCAACAAAATAGTAATGGGCAATCTTTTCGTGATATAAAAATGAGAAAAGGGGTTTACGTTAAGCCTTTTGATGCGGGTCGAATTGAGTATGGACAGGCGGACGTATTCGCTTTTTTTTGCTATTATTTGAATGGTAAAACTGTCAGTTATATCTTATGCTTAAATGATATTTATTTTATTTTCCTATTTTATATTTTTGCTTCGCAATCGTGATAAATGTTATATCAAACCATTACGAAGTATGACTCGCACATAAAACTAAGAATAAAAAGGTTTTTTTTAAATATTAATAAATTTAACTTTTGTTATATTTTTTCATTTTAACAAACGTAAAATCGTTTACAGTTTAGTAGTGACATGTTAAGTAAAAATCTATTTTATCTGAATAAATTGAAAATTTCTATTCTAATAGTTAGGCACTTAATCAGCTTTAAAACAAGTGTTTAATTTTTTCAAGACTATTCAATAGTCATTTGTAGCACCACAATGCTAGTATTACAGGCTAATTATATCATATCTATACTGGTTCTAGTTTGTAACAAAACACAAGTTGTACTTACAATGTTTACCCTCGGGGTTCTCAATAAAGCGGAGCAATTATAATAAAAATACAATTTTGACCACAACCCCATGGCAACGGATCGAGGGGTGTTCGCGAATAAAGCGAGCATAAAACCAGTAAACATTGTAGGGGCTTGTATTGACATACGTTATTGGCGCCTGATAGGTATTTGGATACAAAATGCGCTTTTGTATTTTTATTCGACATGTAATATACTTATCGTCATCGAATATTATAGGCTAAAGTGTATTATGATTGATTCCTTTTTTAGAGATTTATAAAAAGTTTTATTTGTTCTAAGTTTAGGGTTAGAATAGACTGGAATAGTCATTATTCGCAGGAACAGTAATCGAAGTCCTTCTTTTTTTTTGGTTACTAGTGTGGTTCTTTAGTTGAATTCCTCAGAACATTAAAAATGCTTACACACATTATACAATATCTATAAAGTTTAAAAGATTTGAGGAACAGTCCCTTCAAATATTTAATGCAGTAAGGGACTAAGATGCTCTATGAGAGGTTTAGTAGGTTAGTTAGAGTATACCAAGTGGGAAAGTTTTTCCCTCTGCCATAAAGCCGACAGGCAAACAACACTACTTGCATAATTTATTACACGTGCTACTAAACACAGTCACTCGCCGACTCCTTGTAATCGTTAACTACTTCTGGATGATTCTTAACACTAATTTTAAATATTTTTATTCATAGTCCATGGTTACGGCTTTATATCCTATTGTATACGGTTATATTCCCGAAGGGAAGCAGAGGGGTAATAAATGGCAATTTTTTGTCGACTATTATTTTAATCCCATGCCTATAATAGGGGGAGGGGGAGGGGGGCAGCCTTTCGCTGTCAACTGGGCATTAGGAATTATATGGGAAAATTTGGCATTCAATATAAAAGAAGGTTCGTAAAATGAAAAGTCAATGGTAGGAAAGTGATATTGCTTATACGGTTGTAGGTATTGGGGAGTGCAAGCAAATAACTTGAGTAGGTCAAGGTCGCATAATTGTAATTCGAACTGGCTCTTGTTGGGAAGATATCGCGAAGAGTTGAATGCAATGCAGCGCATCCTTACACATTTTTTTGATGACCAACCAAAACATAACTGACATTTTATATTAACTAGTTCATGTTTAATATAAAGCAAAATGTCGTCGTAAAAATATTACCATACGAGCACCATGCAATTTTGTGGTAACCTGAGTCATCGCTATTCAGCATTGTGTACACTACATGTATGCTCGGGGTGGACGAGTTTATTGCAAATGATACCCGTAATTAGAGCCCCAGGCATATCGCATTGTCTATCTATTCGCACCGTACGTGCAGGCTACAGCTATTAAACAAGCGCGATGGAAATAACGTATATTCATAACACTATATTGATTTCGCTAATGCATGTGCACACAATTCATTTACACAGTTTGCATATTTTGGTAACTAGCTGATAAGTGTAGCAACTAGTTTACTTCTCAAATGAATGTTTTTGAATTTGCTACCATTTTTTCTGTTCAGTACTGATTTAATAAAGCACATATAAATCCATAACAGATTTAAGCATGCATCGGTTAACAATTGAACAAATTTAACAAAGCTGCTTGCTGCAGCTTGCTGCAGTCGAAGAAGTTACGAAAAAAACCATAACAACAACCCTTCAGTATGTTATGATCACTTTCTTGCCTCTGAAAATATCTTGCATCGATTAGGAATCTAACTAAACTAGGAGTTGACTAATAGCTCATACAAAATCATTAATAAATGACGTCACATTGTTGGTAAATGTTCACATCTGTTTGTTTCACTAGTTTTAATGGTTACTAATTGTTAAAGTGTTTGTAAGTATAGTATTTTAAAAAGTTTTATTGCGAAACTAGTTTAAAATAGTAGTTAACCTAAACCATGTGATAGGAGTTTCGTTTTTAGTTACGAAACCGAAGCGGTTTTTTTACATTTAGCGACATCGACCGCTCGTAAATTCAAAGGTAAACACATTTTGGCTCATTAGTGATGGGCGCGATAAACGAAACAAAATGCAAACTGCGCTACAGTATTACGAAACTACTAACTGACTTTATATGGCGCCTTTTGATATTGACTGAATAGCTAGTTCAGTAATTCTACAGATTTTACACAAGAATAATATTGTCAATTGACAGGGTTCGATTTAAGAGTAAGTAATTCGATAATTATAAAAAGATTTATTTACAAAAAATATTTCTACAGTTAGTTGAATTTATACTAATAACTTGAGTATCTCCTTTGGAAATTAGGTATGTCTTCAAATTAATCTTATAATTGATTTCCATTCTACATATCACTTCTAAACTAAGTCTAAGGTAATCTTTGTACAAATATTAAGTAGTTCTTATCGGGGACTCGGACATCCAAAAGCTTAATTACTTTTATTGAACATATTTATAAGAATTTAAAAAAAAATGACGAGTATTATCTAATATAATTTTGTGAATTTGAGTTTTTAAGTAAATTTCTTAAAGGCAATTAGGAAAAAGCAATAAGCCATAACGTTTAATAAACTCGTAGTAACAACTCATATGTGTCATGCAACTTAATACTACCGGAGCTCGATAATGAAGCGAATGTTTTAAAAATATCACCAGAAGTTTTCTACTTTCCAATGCACTTTAAAAGTTAGTTTCGGTGCAACGACCAGTCGGCGCGATGGGACGATCTCTCGGGTAGCAGATCGAGTCCGCCCAAGGACGTCCACTCCGCTACAGCCTCCGAAAACCTCACAACTTTATTACATACGCTAAAAGTACTATTTTCGTTTGTCACATATCAGGGAGATAATCCCTTGGCCGAGTCGGCAAGAAAAATGATCCTTTATAAAAAAAAGTAAAAAAGCAGCGAGCTAGCGGTTGTTTTATTTTATCGAGCTGTGGTCGAAGGCAACATGGCCGCGAGTTTGGAAGCGAATTATCTCTAGCTATACTTTATAAGATGCTTATCATGGTGCTGGATAAACGAAGCTTAAATAACGTAAAACTTAAGATAGGTAAAGCTTGATACTCAGGGCGCTTAACTGCATACATGGTCGTTGGCGTTAATTGTGGGTTTAAAAACACTCTTTGAGAATTACTCGATACTGACTATCGCTATTAATAAGGTTGCAATATATTATTATTACTACTACTCAAACAGTAGGTTCATGAGTTCGTTACGCGCCGTTCTGTCTACAAGGCAGGTGCTCGCTGATATTTTGACAACGATACTTAGCAGAACCGCCCATTTTTTAAATTTAATACTGTTTTTTCTATATCCACTTGACCCGTTTTTGTACCCACCGATGTTATTTTAATATAAAAAATGACGTTTTCGTTAAAATATCTTGAATTATGTTTAGTATTTTTTGGGTTTGCTTTAATTTGATTATATCTTTGTTAATGCAATAAATAAATAACGACGATAGTATAAAATAAAGCAACTCTTACGCAGAGAGTGGTTGTTGCAACAATAGTCACGTGTGAAATATCTATTCTAGGAATAGTAGGTAATTATCTATTTTTCAAAATTAATTTAGCATTTTAGTAACATGTATACAGTAGAGATATGAATAGAAATTTACTGTGTGGGCATTATACAATAGAAAGAAAGAGTATATTGTTTTACGTCGGGTGCTTGGGTCCGGGGAGTTTCGCTACAATGAACCGCATCCGGGGTCGGGCATGGACATGGAGTCCGTATTACGGGTCCAAAGAGAATATATTAGGTATGTCATTATGGAACTGATACCATCGCGTACCACACCGTGACATGCTTAGCTTTTTATTGTTGTTAATCAACGTCTTTAATTGTGACATATTATTGTAGTATGTCGCTCGAGTAATGCAAAGTATGTATTAAAGAAATAATTACTCATTTGGTTGTCCACTATAGTTTTTATCATTAAATGTTGGTATTTTATATTAATTTAATGTTTCCTTGACTTTGTACGCAAAGACAGGAAAACAGTAAAAAAATGCGCTACCAATTAACTATCCCTAATGCATGAGCAAGTACATCATCAACAGCCTTTTTACAGCAAGTACATATCTGTATAAAAAAATATATGTGTTTTTTTTAATTTTTAATGAAACCATAATAACAATTTTTTTTTTTTTCATATTAGTTAGTAATAAAAAACTGAATACAGTTTGACTGTAATTTTATAATCAACTTATAATTGTAAAGTAGCACTACCGACTATGATACGTCTAAATAAAACGACTTAAAACTTTCATTAGGTGCTTTGCCAGCTTTTAGGATTCATGTAAAAAAATTGAGTTGACTAAATATAATCTGACTGATATAATGGTTAAAGAAGACTTTAAAGAATAATTTAAAATTGTTTGTAATAATATTACATAATATATCACAATATATTTACATAATCACAAACAAAAAAAACTAATTAAAACCCCCCCTTACTTTTAAGTCGTTTTAAAATTATAATTGCTACTTCTATTAAATATAATCTGACAATAACAAATACAAAACTATTCACAATGAAGTGTGCAAAATTGGGGATGTAGTCTATTATTTAATATCTCTTTAGTTAATTGAGATAAGGGTAAGAGCACCCCAGATAAAATAAAATAATAAATTCAGCTAGAGCGCGTGGCAGGATGCTGGTGACAAATGACGAGGTCGCGTGAAATTACAATTATCTCTTTATGCTGGCAACCCTTTGCTCATTATGCAAAGTCAAAAACATTAATTGTAGGTACCTAGTATAAATGATAATTTTAAAATGTACATTATATAATGTACATTTTAATGCAGCGCGTTTGCTTTACGTGATCTTTTGTAAAATGCGATTGTGCGTATCGCAAATACCGTTCAAAAAGCCTGATAGTAAAATATTTCGTATAAACGACAGTTTTTAAATAATAATTATTTTTATATTTCGTGTTCCAAATATAACTCAACTATTTATTTTCTGAAAATCGCTTGATGGTGCAATTTCGACTACAACTCATTAAAGGTTTTATTTTTATTTTAAAGTCAATTGCTAGTAATATTAACTATATCCGTCCGCGCGTTCACGTATCACTTGATGTAGCCATTTTTACTTTTTTGACTCGTAGAATATTTTTTTTTAACTATGTATTTCTGTACTTCTATAGGTAAGCTTTAAGTACTTATTTCAAATTTCACGCTTAAAATGTGTACAAAGTATTCTCTTCACGCATGTACAGATACCGTTATCCGTGAATTTTCGATGAAGATGAATTCGATTTAATAATGGTGCCGATGAATCATTTGACACAACTCAATATGTTTCGAATTCTAGTTACTTGTCAACTTAACAGACCGAAGTTAAAATTAGGTCATTTAATATTAAATAATTTATTAAATATATCCTTGATTATGAGAGTAGGGTTGTTGACAAATTTTCGAAACAGATTTTTTTATTGGTTACTAATTGTAACCCTGATTTTAAAAAATCTAAAACATTTATTAATGAAAAAAATCGAGGGTATAAAGTTAAAATTTCCGCACTTGCATTGAATTTGATTACGTCATTACCCATTTAACTGACAGTTAGAGTGTATTTAAAGTGGAAATGTACTTTAAAGTATAATACCAACTGACAGGTGACAGCTTGTTCGTCGGCTAATGACGTATTGGATCTGGTTGGAGTTTCTGGTCACATTATAATAGCAATTAGTTTCAGCCTTTTTCCGTTAATTTTAGGTGATTTAATTTTTTTTAGCATCACAATTATTATAATTTAGTTATTTTTGATTATAACAACATTGTTTTTATTGGTTCAACACTCATAGGATAAACTGATAAGTCCGCTGTCCGCCTTGTACTTACAATATATTTGCAGGAAGTGTAAATGAATAAATAAATAAAATTATTCGCAACTATTTTGATATACTATGACTATTTTCATATACATTTTAATTCATTTATTTTATGTCAAAATTATAAATAAATCAGATACTGTATAAAATAACTTTGATTGTTCGATTGATTTGAATGCCTATGCCTAAATCTACCGTATTTTTATGTATCCACATGAATACACTGTTCGAAATTTATGATCATACAATTTCAGTTCGCTTATATGTATCAAATATCAAAATAAAGACAAGAAATAGAGTAAAATGTATATTCTTATTTTGCTATTCTACTTTTATTCGATAAGTTTTCATCGGCGCTGTCTATTTCTTATCAAACGTACATCAATATTATCCCTTACTTTCGGTTCATCAGTTTCATCAATTTCGTAACTCAACAAGCCACCATGCGGGATCGCATTATTGCTTTTTTATTAGCTTTTTTTCTATCCCCCGTCTCGCAGTTTTGTTGCGCGTGCGTTCGTGGGATAAGTCGCGATGCGTTTCTGTTTATGCTGGTATTAGCATAATGCACTTTTATACGTATTGTTCACCAATTGTCGCTTGATTTTATAAAATGTAATATGTATGTGAACTTGGATGTGTTCTGTATAACAATGATTTTCTTCCACAATATTTACAGCAGTTCATCATTTTATTCTATCTCACGAACATTGTTTTTCCTTCACTAATAGGCCCAACTTGGAAATATAACTGTAATAACTAATAATTATGAAGAAAAATATTGTGGGTAATGAACTTACAATAGATACATTTACAAAAGTCTTTCTTTTCAATAGTACTCGTAACTTTTATAAGAAATATCTGTCTGTGATTTCTTGTATAATATTTGTATTCGCTGACAAATAGTGAAAATCATAAAAGTGAAAATTAGACATTTACGTATTCTTTTTTCAAAAATAATTTGAAAATATTTTTTTGAGTCGATAAGATGACGAGTGTTAGTTTTCCGCGAATCACCGAACTAATTACCAAGGTGCGACGTCCGAGGCAAAAGGTCATAACTGTTTAATATCGACAATGGCACATTTGCATTCGGGTTTCCGGCGCAATAGCCAAATTATCGTGAAATTTTAACGGTCGTGTGGTTGACCACTTACGTTGTTACAAATCTATTATACATTCATACGTAAAATAAATATACCAAGTATAAAATTTAGTTGCTAATTCAATGCGCTAACGATTGCTATTTCCTTTTTTATTGAGGGGGTTTTTACGAAGCTGTTGTCAAAATAACGTTCGTTTCTGTAGGAGAACGGAAAAATCCTGTACCTCTAGTAATATATGATGGATGGTTATAAGACTTGTACCGTTTATAAAGTGACTCATCCTAACCTTTTTTCATATAATTATCATATTTTTAGAACTTTGCTAAAAGTATATAATTTCAAAACATTGGACAGTCAACAAATATATCCATTACCTATACCCCAATTTCAAAATCATTATATTATTAGTTATATATGACTTTACAAACACGCATGACTAACAAGACATTCCCACAATCGCAGTAATCGTGAATTGGTGCTTAAAACCGAACTCGACATCGATATGCAAATGGTCGTTGAAAGGCATCAAGTGCACTCTGAACTACGTCATTGATACGAGAGAATTGCTCTGACATTTACTGCCATTGTTTCGCCTGTGGATTTTGGGTTTGCATGCCCGTGAGAAATATTCGTAGTACAGTTTATGTCAAGTATGGCAAAATAATAATTCTAAATATTTAGATAACAAGTGGCATAATACTAAGGTACATATTATAGTATCGTACAGGGATTTTTAACGATCATAAAGTATGTATCTTTGAATTTAGGTTTTATAAAATCGCTGCACAAAATGAACGATATCCATTGTAATAAACTTAAACCAATTTAATACCGCTAAAGAATTTTTCGTTTACTAGTCAGATTCTTGATTCTTTTTACATTTTAACCACTTTCAAAAATACAAAAGAGCAGTTCCTCAAATCGAATGTATTTTTTAAAATATAATAGTAATTAATATAATAGTAATAGTAATAAAAATATAGGGTATGAAATATCGGAACTAAGTAGTTACGATAAGTGCAGGTGAAACTGCTAGTAATAGTTAGTAAATGATAAATCCTCTTAATATCATTAATTATATGAGAGAACATCTAATTTATAAGACTGGGTATTTGTTTTTTACCTGTTTAAAAAAAACCTGTAGTGGTATAAACAATACATAGAGATGCCAGAAATAAGTTTTATACTTTAAAAGTACCTTTAGTTAGAAGAAATATCATATCATTTTATGATATTTTATGATTATATAATCTTTTTTTTTTCACTTTAGTCTATTTTAAACCAAGTCGCTTTCAACAAGTTATTTGTTTTATTAACCGTTAACAAGGCCTCAACCGTAAACAAGAGTGTTTTTTGTACAATATAATAATATTTTTTTTTTTGTACATAGTTTTTTTGTACAATACATATCTTCCCTAATATTTATAATTTCTATGATGGCACTGTCCTCGTGTCCCGTATCATCTTCATTTGATTGCTACAATATTAACCCTTATTATGAAGATTGACGCTTTATTCACTCAATGTGGACGCTAAATTTAATGCACGTACAATGGAACTTTTATTTATTAAAGCAATTATGAATTGCACAGAACTGATTGCACAAATTGGCCTATATTTTCAACAAATATATTGTCATACTCATTTCAAACATTTTTACATGTTCCTAAAATAAATAGATATGGAAACCAAAGCGAATTGCAATGCACGTGATAGGTCTTTACCTTAATTTATGAAAAATATTCATACAAATAAAAAGTTATTTCGTATTTTCTATGAATTTTATAGACTTCATTTACAGAAAGCAATATTTTAATGCGAATATTACGTATAATATCAATCTTTCTTTTTTGTTCCTGTACCTTCCTAATTTAAAAATCTTTTTAACCGACTTCCAAAAAGGATGATGTTTACCGATTACTCGAAGACGCCTGAACCGATTTGGTTTTTTTTTGTTTTAAAGGGTATACTTTCGCAAATTTTAAAAGAGCGACTAATTTTTATCAAAAATAAAATGTTGTCACTTAAATCAATTTAACTTGTATAAACTAGAAGATAACATTTAAATTGGGTTACAAGTTCTTGAAATTAGAACGTATTTTAAAATAAACGTATTTATACAAATGAAGACGAGTCCCCCAGGTTTGGCGGAAGCCAAGCTTCACTTAACAAAAAATATTGCACACGCAGCTTGGTCTATTTTTGAGTGTATTTTGCGCTATTTTGGCGTTCCCTACGCAGGCAATGTGTCAATGACCTCGTTTGTATGCGTTGTTCACGCACTTTTGGGATTTTTTGGAACAGTCATGCGATAGAGGTAACGCTTTTGTAATGAAATTAATAACTAGTCCGGTTTTTCTATAAACTAAAGTTAGTTTAATTGCTACTGCAATTTTAAACAGTTTTGTATCAATATTAAACAAATAACATTATTTTGTGTTTCACCTATTTGCAATCAAAGTTTTATATGAAACTGAATAAATTTACATATATTTTTTAAATAAGTACTTAGTCTCACTAATAGCAGTTACCGTGTTTTTAAAAACACTTGCACTTAACAGTTCACCGCCAGTCGTAGGCAACCCCCTTTGGCTGCTAAGACTTTCTTGTTGGTACCCGGAATAGACAACTATACTGTTGCAACGTGTTATTGTGGGTAAATCAAATAATTGCTTGTATTGGAGATTCTCTCCAGGCAAGATCTCCAAATTCGATCAAAATTATGTTGTACAAAGCCTACCATTGAAACAATTAAATTGACATCAAAGTATTGGTTGCATATTGCTAATCGCAGAACTTGATGTATAACTCAGGTTCTCGTATAATATTAAGTACACGATGCGAAGTTCAACGTTAACATACAAAGGCCAGCTCAGGAGCGGCTTTATTTTTTATAAGCCGATTTCAGCTTTATTTTATCGTGTTGACGGTGTTCGGCGGCGCGGCCGTGGCGCGCCTTCGCGATACACACCACCACAATTGCTGTATACATGCGCTCGCGCACTCACGCACACATAGCCGCTCGCCCTCCTCAGCGCCCTGCAATTCGTCGGGTGTAGAACTCCCCGCGCCCTCCCGCCCGCACGCAATTGCACTGCACTCCGGCACGCTGCGCTGCGTGCGTAAAAAGCGCACACAAGAGGCGCGGGGCGCGGTGTGGTGACGGAGAATATTACAGACCCGCCACGACCGGCCGCCTTCTACTAACACAGTCACTGCTAGACGCTCGCAAGAGCACACCGCCCCCACACGTAGGGCGTAGACAATATCGCTATTTTCGCGCGAAACAACCCTGAATGTGCTACGAACTTTTAAAGTGCAAGTGTCTAACTAATCTCATGAGTTTTTCGAAATATAAAAAATTCTTTTGACGTGCAGACTCCGGATTATTTATCAAGAGGTAACTTTTATTTAGTTTTCAAAATTTATATTTAAAATTCGTAGAAGTGCTACGGTTTTTGTAGACATTGGTCACTGAAAATAATTCTTTGTATTCAAGATTTTTCTCGATTTTGAATGCTGCCAAACACATTCATAGTCGAGTAATGTTTATACTTGTATAGAGGTGTATTTAGGAAAGCTGCTGAAATACAAAAATTATAGGCACTATTGAATGAGGGAATCGGAATAGCTGCTTTCATCGGTCCCCTAAGTTTAATTGTACCTGCCGAATAAAAGGTAAAAAGTCAATTTGGCAGTATGGAAGGGCTATAGAGCGTAATATGTAAATGGGGAACGGCGGTGCAGTCGAGTAGTCGCACTACACCGCGACGCACGTCCGTACACGCAGTTGTCGTAGAGCGGTGCGCATCGTACGCAGGTTGCGCGACGCATTGTTAATGCAAGGATTTATCAGTTATCAGTCTAGTGCTTGTATGTGAAAATATTAAAAAAAAAATGTATCCAGCGTCTACTTACGAGGGAGTTATTCCAGGTATATTGTTTAAAGGTTAATCTTAGTTAACACAAGTTTAAAACAACAGTTAGCTTAAGTTCATTAATTTATTCCAATTATATTATTAAAGTCTGCGATAGCACTACAAACTTTTTACAGTTGAACTTAATGTATGCTAATAGGCACTTAAAAAACAAAGTTTTAAGTTCAGTGACCATAATTAACTTATTTTCTACATAAATGTCTGTCTAATGCATTTATGCCAAAGATAATTGCTAATATTTAATCAGTCGTTAGAAAATATGGTTAGGTACTTATATTAAAAAAGAAATTTGTCTTTTAACTAATCTTTAAGAAATTTGAGTTTAAATTCCTTCTTGGTAAAGATCAAAATGAAATTTACGCAATACCTATCTATCTCTATGCTATCTCTGTCCCTATTATTGCCACTGAAACATTTTGTTTCTAGCGTTGGCTGATTGCATTATTTTTCTTACAAATATTGTTTACTTCACTTTCAGAATCACATCTTAGAAAAATGGGAAGCAACGAAGGACCTCAAACTTTTTGTTTGAAATGGAACCACCATAAAACGAACTTAGTGGAAATTCTAGAAGCATTAATAAAAGTAGAGACCTACGTGGATTGCACGTTAGTGGTGGACGACCAGGTGACGTTCAAGGCCCACAGAGTTGTGCTAGCCGCGAACTCCCCATACTTTCAATCAATATTAGCTGATGTTCCAATGGACCACTGCAGCATTCTTTTCCCTGGTGTGAAGGATTTCGAGATGCGCGCCCTTCTCGAATATATGTACACAGGTGAGGTGAACGTCACTCAGGCGCATATACCACATATCATGAAAGTAGCAGAGCAGCTGGAGGTTAAGGGTTTATTTGACATGACGGAGTTGCGAAGGCGCCCGGGCAGTACGGAGCGCACTCCAGCCGCATCCCCTCCACGCGTTGTACCCGCCGCACCCTCCAGTGTGTCCCCTCCGGCGCCCGCGCCGCCCTCGCGATGGCCGCCTCCACCCGCAGCTCCCGCTCTCTCCGCCGCCTACGACTCTGCTGATATGAACCCGCTCAAACGTAAGAAACTCTCTAGTATGCTGGCCACTCGGGACACACCAATTTTAAGAAACGTTTTAGCTCAGACAACCCCTGTTGATTCATCTCAGCCCATGTCTTTAGTGTGCCACCCTGTCAATCAACATGCACCTCCGCGCCTGCATTCAAATGGATCAGCACATGAATCTGAACGTGCTCCAAGTCCACATCGGGCTTTTGAGTACCGCCCTCGAAGGCTTTCTTCTCGCGCTTCATCACCGCATTATCATAGATCAGATCGATCTGAAGATGCTCATTCACCATATACTGAGCGATCATTTGAAGATGAGAATCAGCGCACATTTCACCCTTCTCCTCCACCCACAAATTTTCAACAAGATGTTAGAGCTGGCCTTGCACCATATGTTCCACCGCAACAAAAGCCAGAATGGAAACGGTACAAACAATACACAAGGTCAGATATTTTGTCTGCTATCGAGTGCGTGCGTAACGGAATGAGTGCATTACAAGCGTCACGTAAATACGGCGTTCCCTCACGTACATTATACGATAAAGTTAAAAAACTAGGAATTACAACCAGCCGGCCGATGAGCCGAGGAGTCAAGAGAGAGTCAAACGGTGCCGCATTCCCTTATGGTTTAAGCGGCACTGGAGGTGCTGAAGATGGGAACCCAACCACGCCTCTTATTGACCCATCATTTCTACAACAAGCATTGGAAGGCGCTACAAGAGACGGTGGAAGAGAAGCTCTGCATGCAATGGCGCTGGCCGCCGCAGCACATGCAGCTCTTGCGCCACGTACGCCTCCTCGATCGCCGCCACAATCACCAAGGACACCTCCACACGATGATGATCACGTCGAAGATCTGTCAGTCCCTCGTCGGCGTGATTTGGATCAACCAGCAGGAGTTATAGTTCCACCGCGAAACTTTGCCTTGGATTGCGGTAGCGAAAGGGATTGAAAGATGTATATTCAAAACACGTATGTAGTTATGTTGAATGTACATTCGAAAAGACTGACTTAGGCGTACAAAGTTAGAAGTAAGATTCTTAATGATAGACTAATCTGGTAGGACGCGCCGCGCGCGCACCGCCAATGACCGGGCGCTCCGGCCGGGCGATTGCAATGGGCCCCGCGGCCACTTTTCTTCTACCTCTTTCCTTCTCTATTTATTTCAAAGCGTCATTGAACCCTGAAAACGAAATCAAATTTCCGTTGGATGCAGGAAGACGCCTTATCGTGATTTTATTTTTGTTTACACTTCTTCTTTAGTTTTTTGTTTATAACATTTACGTCTTTGTTGATAAATAGCAAGATAAGTTAGCTTTAACTAGCATATAGTTTTGTCTTAAATTGGACAGGTAACTTTGTAGGGCCGAAGGGCAAGAAGGCGGCGCCGGCCATGCCGCCGCGCCTCGGGACAAGTTATGTGCAATTTTTTGTCCGCGACTGTGATGTTTATAGACTGAAATGCCGCTACTACCTCACGCTCGCTACAGCTACTCTAGTCCACCACGTCGCGCTATGCCATAGACACGTGAACTGATCCAGTACACGATACCTACACTAAACTAAAAACTTGCGTGCGACGTGTAACGCTCATACCATCGCGAATAGCGACTTATATTCATATTGAACTGTCAAACACATTGTTTCCTTATTTTACGGGTTAGATTAATTTATTTGTTCGTCGATTGCCATAAATGTTCGTTGTTATATATCTACTTGTGTTCACTATATCCTCAATATAAAATGTTCTGCACAAGCACGGTGGTTCATGTTAGACATAAGCGATTTCATTACACTTAGTTAAGAATGCTCAATGTTAAAGTTAGTTTTGTGGTGAATAATGGGAAAACTGAAAGCGGAAAACCGTCGCGATGAGTTGTTGTGAATACGTAAAAAAGTCTAGTTTATTTTTAACACCTGATCTATGGGTGTAATGCTGTGTGTCTCGCTCGTTAATATATGTAGGTAGATAAAAGCCTTGTTCTATAAAAATTATAAGTAATGTTAAGAACTCAAATCATGTACAAAGAATGCACGTTTTAAATTTTGAATAATGTCGTGTAATTATCACCGATTTTATTATGTTTCTTGAATTTTCTTAAATTAAAATCCTAAAAATAAACACTTATAATTTTATAATATTCATAAGTTAAGAAATACATTACTTATTATTTGGTAATTGATTAGAAGACTGATTTGTTACTTTAGTCTAGTTTGAAAATGCCATAGATACCTACGAATATATCTACCTTAATTTTACAAATGCAAATTGTAATTAAGTTAATCACGGTGTATGGTGTGTGTAGAATCTACACTTCGGTAGGTTTCACTATTTTGTGCCTTTGTTTGTTGTAATTAAAACATAATGTATGTTAGGACATTCCAGTAGGTGTACCTCAATACTTTCTCTGTTGAACTTCAGGCGAGGGATCTTTCCACACTGATGTGTGCCTGCCATATTAAAAAAATACCTCCCGTTTTTGTTAATTCAAATGTTATTATCAAATTATTATATATCCACTTTTGTGCCTAAAAATATATGTTATTAAGTACGTTATTGCACTATAGTTCATGAATTAAGTTGGGTTTTAAATATTTCATATGTACTTTAATATGTAGTTGATATTGTATGTATACACTTAAGTTATATATTAGATTGAGTTTGTTTATCTCGTAACTACATATTATAATAGTAAGAACTCTATATTTACAGATAATATAATGTTACAAATATAAATTAAACGTTTCATATCACTACGTCTTTTGTTACCTTTTCTTCAAATCTGCGACCACGTACACTTAACGCCATCTAGTGTTAATATCTAAGTACTTTTTTGCAGCACAATTCTAAATCCTATTCCTAATTCCATTAATCATCCATCATGCCATCTCTCTAGGACTAGAACTCCGCTCTAGGAATATATCCTGTATCGCGGGGTATTATACAAAGATTCATTCAGACAATTCACAAAGAACACCCAAACTCAGAAATTCGTGCAGTCAAATTCAATTAAATTCCTTAAATATCTATCTTAAAATGTATCTATACTTAGGGGGCGTCGGTTAATTACGTGAGGGGTTTTCGGCGATTTTCGGTGAGATGTCGTGAGTTTTGATTCAACCATCTCCCTCATCCCCCAATATCACGTGAGATTTTTAAGAATGTGTTTTTAGTGTAAAGGCTGGCAGTGGCGCGTAAACAAACGACGGGCTACCATACCATGATAAATATTATTGTAGAAAAACTTGGGCATATTTCCGTGGAGGAACATGTTTTACTTAATTTAACCCAGTTAACTCGCAATGTTTCTTAAATTTTCATAATTTCGTGATAACGTGTTGCAATAACATTTCGTGTTGGAATAACATTTTACTTACTTTGTAAAGACAAGAAATAGCTACCTAATGTAAATTATGACGATTTGCCTTTTGATTGCTCGATTCTTTTCACATAAGTGTCGAACTATCTATTGGTTTGTGAATTGTTTACTATATATATATATATATTTCACATGGATAACATGCACATCGTGCAATAAAAAAAAAGTAATGAATCTTAATTATAATCGCGGTTAAGCTAATTTGCACACCTAAAAAGGCTCGGAAAGTTCAAAAAAAGAATTAAAAAATTTACGGCACTCTGTCATTGAAAGCGCCATCTATCTGGTCAACAAATAACTACTTGATACCGTAATCCTCAACTTAAAATTATTTATCTATACATACATCCTATACATACTACTACTACAAATAAATAAAATTGGAGTGTCTGTTTGTAATATTAAAAGAACCGCTTTTTACTAAATGCATATGTATGTTTACACGGTACATATGCCAAAATAACATTTTTTTTCAATTTTTGTCTGTCTGTCTGTCTGTTTGTTCCGGGTAATCTCTGGAACGGCTGGACCGATTTCGACGGGACTTTCACTGGCAGATAGCTGATGACATAAAGAGTAACTTAGGCTACTTTTTTTAGACAAGCTTCGCCCCACGGCGTTGCCCGCGGTTACAACAACAAACGCGGGTAACACCGCGGGTCTCAGCTAGTAATTACTAAATGATGTGATTTGATTTCATGTTCAATTAATGTTGATATAATATGCTTAAATTAGTTAAGAATGCTAGCTAGAATAGCTCTATTATTCAGAATTATTTGGACTTTCCACTATCTATGGGTAGGTATAGTTGTGTGTGTTTGCGTCAGAGTGAATACCCAGTGCTTTGTTGCATTCTATATTTTACGCTCGCTTACAAAAGCTTTAAAATGTCTTATACATACCTACAAAAAAAAGCTATAAGTAAACAACCAAATAACATACACATGTTACACATAACATAACTTTATGACAATGATTAAGTTTCAACTTTATATAAAGTGAAAAAACTTAAACAGGCTACAAATGTAAATTTTCAGTGTAGTTAGTGCAAAATTTTAATGTATATATATATATAGTATATTCTACTACTAAGTAGAATATACTATATTTAATAACAAGTAACTGTATTTTAATACAAAAAATTGATATAAATATAAAAACAGTGCTATCTAGTGTTGATGATTCAAAATACTCTTCTTCTTTTAATGCTTCTCCGACCAGTGAAGGTTGGAAGTCAGCTTTTTGTATTCTTTCTTGCTTTTCACGAGGCGAAAGAGATCGGCAACACTCGCGATTCCCGTCCATTCTTTGATGTTGCGTAGCCACTACTTTTTATCTTTCACGCCTAATCACGTGCCCAAGATATGCAACTTTTCTCTTGTGACGGTCTCCAAAAGTTGGCATTTCTGGTTAACGAAAAAAATTTGAGAAATGTTCTGTTGTTCATTACCGTAAAGTAATTTATTTACATTCACAAAACGCCATCTGTATACATATAACAAAAACTTTCAGTGAGCTAAAAACGAACTGCCAAAGAGTTTTGGGAGATTAACTTCTGGGAGTTCTCACGTGACTTCATAGAGTGTGTTGAGAATAAAGGTAACGTGTCATAATTTTTCGAAATAATACTACTACATTTTGTATAATTTAAATCAAAGAGTATATTGCATCAATTTTTTTATTTTTAATATTGCATTAAACAACTTTTCAATTAATAAACACTTTTCTGGAATTCAGTTTTATTTTAATAAAAATCTGTTTAGGAATGCATCCACATTTGACGTCATATCGAACCACCTATTTCCTTTCTTTCTATTGGTCTAGCTTTAACATCAGACATGTGTCAATCGCAATGGTTACTAATGCCAAAAAACGTAAACAAGTGTGTTTTTATTGTGGAATATTACGTTAAATAAATTAATAGGCATCAAAATGGACCTAAAAATGGATCAGGATGATCCATTTATGAATTCAAATGTGTTTAATGTCAATGACATTGCCGAAATCGAAGGTAGGGTAACAAAAAAGTTTGGTTAGAATGTATAAGAATCTTGTATCGCAAATATATAAATATTTCGTTTTCATTTTTAGATTTTCTCAGTGGTTGTGATGGAGATTTCATGAGAACTTTAGAAGACGAGTTATCTAGAGTAGATAATGATCCACTATTACTCAGTGTTGACACAAAAATTAAAACAGAAGTTGCTACGCAGCCTCAAATTTCACCATGTTACAATCCTACTGGTAACCCAATGGTTGCTCAGTATACCCACAGACCTAAACCGCAGCCAGTTACCACTCCGCAAGTGAAGAGTAGCCCTGTTCAAGGCGTTTACGCCAGAGAAGAGAGCTATAATTTGCGTATTAATGATAATACAACTTTGCCTGACGTCACCCAGCATGGGCAAAACAGAATACCATCTCAAACCCCCATGATTGTTCAGCAGATTGTACAGAGTCCTCTATATGTTAATTTGGGGGCTACAAATTTACAACAAACACCCGAAGGCAGGACATCTTTATTACAACTAGATGGGACAACTCAGGTGACTCATCCTAGTAAACCTAAGCCTGCATCAAACCAGCCTCTTATAATACAGAATAACCCCAAAACAGTGACTCCACTTATCATAAAAACTTCTGATGCAAGTTTTTCTCCAGTTGTGTTGCAGTCAAATATTAATGCTGAGGCACAAACTTTTATATATACAAGTGCTCCTGTACAAGGTAAATAGAATATAATTAATTAATTGTTCAATATTCCAATTAGATATTCTTGTTAGAATCTTTTTCACATATAATTGCAAAATTATAAAGTTGTTGCATCAGCATAGATATAAAAATATGACTAATGTTTACTACATCAAAAAAATATTTATAGATTTTGTATGAATGCTATTTGTTATTTTTAACTAGGTTTTTCTTATGACTTTGGTTAAGTTGATTTTTACAATCCCAACTGGCCTGTTAGTATATGTATATAATCCTGACTGCTAAGCTAGAGATTATGGGTTTGATTCCCACTTAGGACATTAAGCATTTGTTCTGTGTCTGGGTGTTATTTATCTATACTATGTATGTATTTAGAAATATATAGGCTTGCTTTTTAGCAGTCTGGTTACTATAGTACAGGCTCTGCTTATTTTCTGATCAGATGGCTGTGTGTGAGATGTGTGATTCTAATACAATTTATTTATTTAAAATAATTAAGATCAGACTTGTATCTAAATTTCATCCAAACCATTCTGATTTGATTTAGTAAGATAATGTATGCCTATGTTCAATTAAGTGTTTTTCATTTTCAAAAAAGTTTAGTTAATATTTCTAATCTTATGTTTTGTATTATTTTAGGAACAACTCAAAACATTTTTACCAATACTAAAGGCACTACGGAAAATAGACCGTTACACACATTTTTCAGCAGTAACAATGGACCAACACTTTTAACTGGTATACCAGTAGTACTACAAGAAGGTAGTGAAAAGATAGCTTTAAGTCAGGCACCAAATATGGGAGGTATGCCAAAAGTAAAGGAAGTAAAACGAAGTGCTCACAATGCAATTGAGCGGCGTTACAGGACTAGTATTAATGATAGAATAGTTGAATTGAAGAACATGCTAGTTGGAGAAGAAGCAAAGGTGAGTATTGTTGTAGTATACAAACAACTGAGTAAAAGTCTTGTTTTATTAAAAGTGTATCACAATAATGAAAATTCTCACTAGATAACATTTTTGACTGATAGGAATTGTCTACAACCATTAAATAAATGTTAATGCTACCAATATACATATTTTAATAGTATTAGTTTGTAATTGTGTGAAAGGGACCATTGAGTCAAACACTGTTTATGTATCTACTTTTATTATGAGACTAAATGGTAAAGGTGACGTAACATAGTGATGTTCTTAAACTAACAATTTATTTTAACACATCGTTCATAAATATGTAGTAGAAAACACACAGAAAAATTTATCTTTTTCTTATGGTTATATAATTTCATTACACATGGTTTGCACATACAACACAAGAAAATGCATCAAATAAACATGTTTATAGTTTGACTAGCTGACCCGCGCAACTTCGTCTGCGTCTCTCAATAGTAATAAATTTTCTCCGTTTTTGAAACATTGTTCATTGGTGCTCCGCTCCTATTGGTCTTAGCGTGATGATATATAGCCTATAACCTTCCTCGATAAATGGGCTCTCTAACACTGAAAGAATTTTTCAAATCGGACCAGTAGTTCCTGAGATTAGCGCGTTCAAACAAACAAACAAACAAACTCTTCAGCTTTATAATATTAGTATAGATATGTATTGTTGTTGTATTGTATTGATAGCTTTGAATTCGAATAAATGATGAAACAAAACCTTTTATACCTAAGTTCCACTTTTTTTTGCCCATATTCAAATTAATAAATTAACATGGATGTTGGGTAAATATCCTATTTCTGAATATGTAACAGTAATTTAAAAAATTATGATGAATCAGTTTTTAGAAACCATAATATTATTAATTTTTTATAACACTATCTCTGAAGAGGAGACTCAACTAATCAAATTTAATTTAGAGTAGGAAACAGTAAGCAACAATTAGTCATAAACGCAAGATAGGTTAAATTTTATATACATATTTAATTGACTTTTAATTTCTCTTTTTTATATTTCAGTTGAATAAATCGGCAATATTGCGGAAAACAATAGATTATATTAAGTACCTGCAGAATCAAAATACTCGTTTAAAACAAGAAAATATGGCTTTGAAGCTTGCCTTCCAAAAATCTGGAGTGAAGGAACCACAGTTTGATGTCACTTACACACCACCTCGGAGTGATATCTCGTCGCCGTCGAGTTCTCCACATGGATTTGATAGCGATTCACCTTCATCTCCTGAATATAAGGTAATTTTTTGAGTCTTCGCAATGTCATTTATAAGGTCACCATGAAAAAATACGGTACTTGTGCTTCCTATGATGAAAGATTTTGCTATAATGTTTTAAATTGATATTCGCAACAATAATTTAATAATTGTGTAATAAGCATTAAATTAAATCGGCATCTTTTCTACTTTCAGGTTGAAGATAAATATTCTACTAAGATTGTAATGGGAATGGGAGATCATTCTCGCCTCGCGCTATGTGCGTTTATGGTGGGTTTGATAGCTTTCAATCCATTCAGTACGTTCTTCGGCAACTTAATGTCGGAGTCGTATGTGACGGACTTTTCGGCGAGAGTTGATCAACGGAAAATATTGGCAGATGATGGTTTTGGTAAGAAGTAAAGTTGAATAAAAACATTTATGTAAATGTACTGAGTAATACTTAATTACTTCTTTATTAAGGCCTTTGATGCCAAAGATATTAGAGTTTTTAAAATAATAAATACTTACAATGCTATAACTTCTAGCCAGCTATATTCAATTACTTTCAACTAGCTGTACAACAACCAAAATGTGCCACCGTGAAGCAAGGCGGGGGCCTTGCTTAGCTGTGGCACAATTTGGTTACATTAATTGGAGGTACAAAACTGACACGAAATTTTGATAAAAAACGTTTTTGAAGCGGTTTGTACATTGTATCAAATATTTGAGTTCAATGGATGCATAACGTTTTGAGTTGTTTTTGAAGCGTCCACAAACGAACTTAAATTTTTACTGACGCCCCGCTGCCGCCCGGGCAGGACGTACGGCCCGACTATCGATTTGTCCCCCCAAAAGATATTGTATTGTTCCAGAGAGCTTCGTAATAATCCATTATTTTTTGTAATATATGTAAAAGATAAAAATAATTACTGTGGATTGTCCTTAGATGATAGATATATTCTTTGTAGCTATTTTTAAGATATACAATTCTGTATTACATTTTTTTATCTACCTTATAAGGTTCATCCAGCGTTTGCAATGTAAGCACACAAACATTTTTACGACTTTACATGACAAATCTCTTAAAATTCTCGAATTTCCACTAGTATAATGTGCATATATTATACATATAAACCCGCCTCTTGAATCACTCTGTCTATTGGTAAAAACCGCATTAAAATCCGTTGAATAGTTTAAAAGATCTAAGTGTACAAGGGATAAAGAGACTTCATTTATATGTTGTAAAGATTAAATATTTTAAAATACTTTCTTATGTTATAGAGTCCAGTGGAGTATCATGGGCCACATGGCTTTTCACAACATTCTTCATTTATTTTATCAATTTCTTCATACTGGGAGGATGCCTCGTAAAGTTATTGGTGTATGGAGATTCTGTTCCGAAATCCCAGTCCAAAGAAGCTGGCCTGTTCTACAAACATAAACGACAAGCTGATAATTTTCTGAAAAAGGTAGGATATATAATTAATCTATTAACTCGGAAACCTTGTACCTGGCAAGTTTTTTTTTTAAAGACAGCTCCCGCACTAGGAATATATCCTGTGTCGCGGGGGACTTTACAAACATACATGAAACGGACACAAAGAACACCCAGACTGTGTTGAAGGATATTTTCTTTAAAATGGGTGTTGGAATGGTGTTAAATGAATGAATGAATGATTGAATGATGGCTGTTAGAATGGGTTCTTATTACTTGACATAAAATTGAACCAAACTGAGACACCCATTTCTCACAATGTCTCGAATACCTAATTTTAGTTTTCCAGCAGCTGGACAACTATTTCTACATCAACTCTAGAAGAGATTTATATAGGCAAACAAAAGCTAATCATAAGCTAATCATCAGATGGCATTTACCATTGATATATAGGTACATATGTATATGTTTATTAAGAAAACCGTTTAAATAAATTAATTTATTAGCTTGTAGGCCTCGCAATTTAATACAAAGTTATGATTGTAAAGTGAGGAACAAGAAAACCTTCTATAAATACCACTCCTAAAAATCGATGGGATCTCGACTCTTGTAGGAAAAGCATATTTATTGGAAAATATTTTTTCAGGGTGATTTAACTAACGCGAGACTAGAGTTACATCGAAGTTTGGCGATATGTGGCAAGAGCGTGCAAGGCGGCTACGAGGGGCGCGCTAAATATCCGGCTCTTATTGCAGCTGTGCTCAGGCAAATTTTACAAAGGCTACCGTTTGGCGCTTTTCTGGCAAGGCGTGCAGGCGACCTTTGGAGTGACAGGTATTAAGTATTAACCTACATATTTTTCATAGACATAAATCATAAAAATATAGTTCTGAGAGGTGTATTTTTTTAGCCAAGCAGAATCTGTTAGTCACACAAATGCTTATGTATTAACTTTTATTGGTAAAAGTTGATACCAGGCCTCCAACTTGTAGGTGATTACATGAGTTAAATACCAAAGTCTACTTTACTTATCACCAGAAATACAATACAATAACAGTTCTTACATCGAACGCACTTCAATCAAGATGATTAAGACTCGAATCACTGCATCATCGCTTTACGCAGCTTGCAAATCTCACTGCCGATAAAGTGTTCTTGTTTAATAATGGCATTACTAATGGCATATGTATACTATAACTACAAATGTATTTTTTTAAACAAGCCCTGCGAGACGAGCAACCCAACACTGGGCAGCCGAAGTGGCAACAGTTTCTCACCGGCTAGCACAATTGGATATTCTGGCAAATCACAGTGGCCGCAGTGAGCGTGTTCTCTTAGCTCTGCAAGCGGTGAATTTGGCAGAAGTTACTGGAAACAGACACCTGTTGGCAGATACTTATGTTACAGCTGCATTAGTGTTTAAAGACTATGTTCCAAAAATTGGCAATCGATTGTGCGGGTACGTATCAGTCTCTCTGTAAGATCTTTGATTACTAGTGATCCTTGAAGATTTAAAAAGAAAATTTCGGTAAAAAATCTCTGAACAAGTGGTGAAAACTATTTATTAATGGTATCAGTTTTAAAACTTCAATTATTGCTAGCTACTTTAAAAAAATAAAACGTGTTCCCTGTATCCCATTAATTCCAAAATTTAAAAAAACGATAATGGCATTTGCATGCGACATAGGTAAAAAATAAACAACTACGACTAACAAGTGATGTTTATAGTTTTCTTATAGGATAGTTTCAAACAGACTGTAAATGATGTCATAATAAAGACAAATCTGTCGTAAATCATATAATTTATGTTTCCAAAACATCTGCAATAGTTTTTTTTGGCTCACTTATTACAGGTGAGCACATTTCCAATTTAAAAAACAAACCTATGAAACAATCGTACCGTAACCGTAATAAATAAATTATTTATTTAATTTTTAACTTATACCATTGAAACACAAGGTTGAGCGAGAATCGAACTCGCGACCTTTGGAAATTGGAATAGCAGTCCGTTACACAAACCACTACGACATCCGGTCGTCAAATTGTCAAGAGAACTGAGAGTTGCCTATTACATAACTGCAGTTATACAATAAAATGACTAATGCATTAAATTTATAACCGAACTTATTTTAGTTCATTGTTAGTTAAATAATCTTTAGTAAGCAGGTCTGTCCGTAAAGGTCGTCATCAATAAGAATGATGAGTATTATATATATAAACCTGTAATACTAGTTGTTTTTAAAGGAAATAAATAAATAAATATATATTTATAGTAATCGCCGGGTGTTCGATTTTTGATCTCATTAAATATTAAATGTTTATTTTAAGCACAATACAATTAGAAAACTATTTTGGTGTATTTTAAGCTTGCACTCGGCTTTGTTCTTCTTATTATTTATTGTAGAGCTTACATAGATCACTTATGTTGTTATATTAAAAATTCCATTTTTACATAGGTTGAGTTGCTGACCACTCACTCACTTTAATTGTACTTCAAACCCATATTTATTACACACTGCAGAACTAGTGACACGTCTAAAAACGTTTAATTAACCTATATATATTGGCACGCTGAAAATAAAATGAATAAAGGTTTTACTTTATTTTTTTTCCATTCGGGTACAAAATGTGCAAAGTATTGATATCGATGACCAATACAATATTAACAATATCCAAGCAATCAGCTTAGTAGTTGTGTTATCCACATTGAAAATTCGAATTTGAGTTTGTTGGCTTTCACTCTCAAACGGCTCAACCGATTATTATGTTTTTTTTTCATGGTATAGGGGAGCAAACAAGCAGACGGGTGACCTGATGGTAAGTGACCGCCGCCCATGGACACCTGCAAACCAATAGTCAGGGGGAGGTGGGGGTTTGGGCGCCTGTAACTTCAGTCTCTCGGAAAAAAACAACGAATTAATTAATAACCACTGGTTTTCTCTGAGGCCGCGGTATCACTCCGATCGAGCCGGCCCATTTGTACCGAAGCATGACTCTCCCACGGTACAAACTTTTGCATGGTTACATGTTGTGCACGGTTTAATAAATGTTATTAAGAAAAAATAGTCCCTAAGAATACCAAAATAACATTTAGACTTTTATCCGTTTTAAGAAATTTAGAAAAACACGAACCAAATCACGATCGCTTATAAAGCACTTTTACTTTGTCCAGAATTTTACTAATTACTACGAATCTGTTGTAATCAGGTACTATCTCCGCCTGTGTGGCGTTTGGTGCACGGACTCGCTGTCGGAGTGGCCCGTCCGGCTGCGCTGGGTGGGCAGCCCCCGCGGCATGAAGTTCTTGCGCACGCGCCGCTGGTCCTACGAGCGTAACCCTACAGCGGTCGCACTCTTCTGTCGACTCCCGGACCCTGCCGATCCACTTGCGTATGCTATGAGGGTACGTTACTTACACTAAGAAAACAAAGGAATAATAATAACTTCACACACACGGCCGTCTGATCCCAAACTAGATAGAGCCCGTGCTATGGTAACCAGACTGCTGATAAACGTACTTAACCACGGTACAGTATTCAAAAAATTAAGTCAAATATCATTTACAGTTTCCATGTTTAGAGCAGTTGTGAGCGGAGTTAAGGATAAAATTCCTTCCCTCTATCCTTTCCTTCACGAGTTCTATAATCTCTATAAAACCTCTTTATCAATAAAGATCTTGTTCTTTCGCAAGTGGGAGCTCAGCAGGGGGATTCCTCTTTTCTCGCTCGATAGCCTGATTGCGGCTATCGTGCGGAGCGAGAGTCCGTGGAACTCTGCCGTCTCCTTCTGCGAGCAAGTTATGCTCGCGAAGGAGACGGCGGAGCGGGACCGGGAGAGGTTTAGGACTCTCCCGAGCCGCCAGGGCCGGGAACGGGCCAGGTACCGCAGGCGACTCAGGCGCCGGAGGTCGCAGAACGACCTCCGTCCTCCATAAGCGCAGGCCGGGGGGTGACGGCACCAGGGACTTCCTTTCTAGGGTATACCTGGTTCCCCGGCTATTAGTACCCGAGACGGCGTGCGGTTTTAGTCGGTTCGAGTCCGACATGCCACCGACATGGTGGTATCCGAGGGGATCTCCGCATGGAAAAAAAAAAAAAAAAAAAAAAAAGGCCTGGGGGTGACAGGTGAGGCCATCTGTCACCCTAGCAGAAGCAGGCCGGGGTGGTGGCGAGCGCGTTGCGAAGCGCGCTCGCTTCCAGGGAGCACAGGGAACATGGGGTTCCCACACGGGGGGGGGGGGGGTCGTCGACAAAACTGGTCAAAGTATTGCCATAACCAAAAGAAAATATGATGGAGCCTTAATTTTTTTAATCGATTACATATCGATAGATATATAAAGTAGCTGGTACGCTTTAATGACTTTTAAATTAATAGCGCACGCGCGATTAAATGACTTAATAGGACCTAATTATTACACGCAACAGTTGTATCATCAGATTATTTATACTTTTCAAAGTGATTTGATTTTGTTGTACTTAATAATGATTTTATAGTTTATATTTTACATATTATTTCGGTTTGATTAAGATCCAAATCCATCAGCCTATCGCAGTCCACTGCTGGACATAGGCCTCTCCCATTGCTCGCCCCGTAGATCGATTAAAAAAACTTGCTAATAAAATATTACTAAATTAAATAAAATCCTAGAAGTGAATTTAAATACCGAGTGATCGGAAAATTAGAAATCCGAAAGCGATCCGTGAAAATCCGAGGTGGGCAATCATTGGCAGTTCCTTCGCATCCCGCCAAAGTCGGTGTCAAGGGCCCGTTTGTTTGTGTTTGAACTTGTACATGTGGCCTATGGAGGGTGGAGGCAAGGAGAACCATCTCTATGTATGAAAGCGCCAAATGTTGTTAGATTATTAATAATAATAATTAGGCACTGTGTACTAGTGACTGCGAAAATAGTGAATAAGTTTTATGGTCACATGTAATAAACACGTTTATTTATGATCTTTCAGACAATACAAGTATTTTAATATTTTAACTCAGCACACTTCACTTTCGTACGCCAGGGTCTTCTATTTTCAATATACAGCTGGACACTTTTTCAACTTTCCCCCCATATGAGATGGTTCTCGTTGCCTCTACCCTCCATACTTGTACACTGTTAATATCGGCATTTATTTAATTTACATTGTGGTTTTCGTGTTGATTGAGTCTCACCTCACGAACTGCCTCAAGGAAAATGGGAGAGGCTGAAGGCGCTGGATGTGAGCTCGCTGAGGCCAGGAAAGGGCGTATCAATGTGGGTAAAGTGTATGCAAGTCTCGGTACTACAGGGGAAAACCGCGCACTTCGCTGGATTCACCACCAAACCTAGCTCCTTGAGGCGTGGGATCAAAACGAGAAGGTCTTAGGCCACCACCTCAGACTTTCCACCAATAGTACCATCATCTAGGTACCACAGGTTCAGGGGTTACTCCAGCTTGGAATTGAACTCGTGGATGGCAAGCCTAAAGAGGAATCCCCCTTTTTTTTTCCGTGCGGAAATCCCCTCGGATACTACCTGTCGGTGGCATGTCGGACTCGAACCGACTAAAACCGCACGCCGTCTCGGGTACTAATAGCCGGGGAACCAGGTATACCCTAGAAAGGAAGTCCCTGGTGCCCCGACATACCTCGGGTCATCTACAGACGAGTAGACGACCCCCCCCCCCCCCCTGTGTGGGAACCCCATGTTCCCTGTGCTCCCTGGAAGCGAGCGCGCTTCGCAACGCGCTCGCCACCACCCCGGCCTGCTTCTGCTAGGGTGACAGATGGCCTCATCTGTCACCCCCAGGCCTTTTTTTTTTTTTCCATGCGGAGATCCCCTCGGATACCACCATGTCGGTGGCATGTCGGACTCGAACCGACTAAAACCGCACGCCGTCTCGGGTACTAATAGCCGGGGAACCAGGTATACCCTAGAAAGGAAGTCCCTGGTGCCGTCACCCCCCGGCCTGCGCTTATGGAGGACGGAGGTCGTTCTGCGACCTCCGGCGCCTGAGTCGCCTGCGGTACCTGGCCCGTTCCCGGCCCTGGCGGCTCGGGAGAGTCCTAAACCTCTCCCGGTCCCGCTCCGCCGTCTCCTTCTGCGAGCAAGTTATGGGACCGGGAAAAAAAAAAAAAAAGGCCTTAGGGTGACAGGTGAGGCCATCTGTCACCCTAGCAGAAGCAGGCCGGGGTGGTGGCGAGCGCGTTGCGAAGCGCGCTCGCTTCCAGGGAGCACAGGGAACATGGGGTTCCCACACGGGGGGGGGGGGTCGTCTACTCGTCTGTAGATGACCCGAGGTATGTCGGGGCACCAGGGACTTCCTTTCTAGGGTATACCTGGTTCCCCGGCTATTAGTACCCGAGACGGCGTGCGGTTTTAGTCGGTTCGAGTCCGACATGCCACCGACAGGTAGTATCCCAGGGGATTTCCGCACGGAAAAAAAAAAAGGGGGATTCCTCTTTAGGCTTGCCATCCACGAGTTCAATTCCAAGCTGGAGTAACCCCTGAACCTGTGGTACCTAGATGATGGTACTATTGGTGGAAAGTCTGAGGTGGTGGCCTAAGACCTTCTCGTTTTGATCCCACGCCTCAAGGAGCTAGGTTTGGTGGTGAATCCAGCGAAGTGCGCGGTTTTCCCCTGTAGTACCGAGACTTGCATACACTTTACCCACATTGATACGCCCTTTCCTGGTCTCAGCGAGCTCACATCCAGCGCCTTCAGCCTCTCCCATTTTCCTTGAGGCAGTTCGTGAGGTGAGACTCAATCAACACGAAAACCACAATGTAAATTAAATAAATGCCGATATTAACAGTGTACAAGTATGGAGGGTAGAGGCAACGAGAACCATCTCATATGGGGGGAAAGTTGAAAAAGTGTCCAGCTGTATATTGAAAATAGAAGACCCTGGCGTACGAAAGTGAAGTGTGCTGAGTTAAAATATTAAAATACTTGTATTGTCTGAAAGATCATAAATAAACGTGTTTATTACATGTGACCATAAAACTTATTCACTATTTTTGCAGTCACTAGTACACAGTGCCTAATTATTATTATTAATAATCTAACAACATTTGGCGCTTTCATACATAGAGATGGTTCTCCTTGCCTCCACCCTCCATAGGCCACATGTACAAGTTCAAACACAAACAAACGGGCCCTTGACACCGACTTTGGCGGGATGCGAAGGAACTGCCAATGATTGCCCACCTCGGATTTTCACGGATCGCTTTCGGATTTCTAATTTTCCGATCACTCGGTATTTAAATTCACTTCTAGGATTTTATTAATTTAGTAATATTTTATTAGCAAGTTTTTTTAATCGATCTACGGGGCGAGCAATGGGAGAGGCCTATGTCCAGCAGTGGACTGCGATAGGCTGATGGATTTGGATCTTAATCAAACCGAAATAATATGTAAAATATAAACTATAAAATCATTATTAAGTACAACAAAATCAAATCACTTTGAAAAGTATAAATAATCTGATGATACAACTGTTGCGTGTAATAATTAGGTCCTATTAAGTCATTTAATCGCGCGTGCGCTATTAATTTAAAAGTCATTAAAGCGTACCAGCTACTTTATATATCTATCGATATGTAATCGATTAAAAAAATTAAGGCTCCATCATATTTTCTTTTGGTTATGGCAATACTTTGACCAGTTTTGTCAGGAAAAATATAAAAATATGAAAACAATTTAATATCTTATTAGTTTTAAAAGAAAACCTGAATTTAAAACTATCATTCTGATGGCAGTGTTTTCAAAAATAAAGAAAATGATTTAGATATTTTTTTATCTCGAAGCTTGAAAAAAACCTGTACCCCTAATGGTCTCCTTTGGACATTAATTAGTATGGTAACAACTATTAATTATAGATGTTATTTGTTATCTTTTATTGCAGGCTTACCATTTAGAACTCCTCCAGAAAGCTCTACAAGTGCTCCTATGTGCTGACGAACGTAGCAACACACGCGATGTACTCGAGTTGATTAAATTGATCACCGATGATGTATCCACAGATGCGCCCCATCATACAGGTACGTAGTTTTGTGTAGAACTACCTCGATCGGTTTTCTGAGATCACTATAAGAGAATATAGCAAATAACTTTTAAAATTCCATACTAATAATATAAAGCTGAAAAAAGAATGCCCATTTCAGTAAAATCTGTTTCACACTTTATTTTGCTGTGCCGAATATGTATAAACTACATTATTAAGTCTGCATTGAGTATTATCTGCAATATCAACGTATATTGTATAGCACTTGCGGTTATTAAGAAATTAAATTTGAAAATATTAACAACGAGAATATATTGTGACACTGACGTTATAGCTTTTTTTTTAAATGTTTGTGGCAGCGTGTATTTGACAGGGATATCATGAATAAATTAATGCAAAACTAACACTGAAGTCGACATTCACTAAATAAAATATGATTACATACAATATTACTAAACTGCAATATATGTGTTAGTGTGACATTACCAATTATTATCAACTCAAATTATTATTAGACTATTTTTATTTTAAAACGATGTTTATTTGCATTTGGTCTCGGGTTCCATTCCCGGGTCCGGAACAAATGTTTGTATGATCTGCAAATATTTGTTTCGGAATTTGGATGTTTTCTATGTATAGTATGTATATATGTTTACATTTTTTTTTATTAAAAAGTATTCTATCAATTAATCTAGCTTTCATAGTACAAGCTCTGCTTAGTTTGAAACTAGATGGCGTTGTGTGTAAGATGTCCGAAAATATTATTGTTATTTAACCATTAATGGTTTATTTTACATAATGGCAACATTTAACTTAAAAACATAATCATTAATTCAAGTTTTAGTTCTTATTAGATTAATTTCAAACCCTAATTTCTATAGAAGAGATTCAGGGTCGAAATGTCACATTAAAATCCATATGTTTTTTTAACATTGAAATAATGACGTGAACGTCTAAAAGTGAAACCATGAATTCTCCCTTGTTTTGTTAAAAAAAAAAGTACTTTTAGTGTTAGATAGCCGATTTATCTAGGAAGGCTATATTATATCACGCTATGACAAATAGGAGCCGAGCATCAATGAAAAATCTATTAAAAATGTGGAACTATGTGTGGAATATGTAGATATTCTCATATGTGTAACTGTTTTTAACATACACTTGAAAAATAAACAGTTATTTTCCTTTTCTAACAAACTATCTAGCTGACCCGCGCAATGCGTCTGCGTCTCTCAAAAGGAATAAATTTACTCAACGTTGAATCTGTTTTTAATACTATTAATAATATATTTACCTTTTTTAATGTATTGTTACATCTTTGTACTATTTCCAGAGTGCAAGGTATAGCTTTTGAAACGGATTATCAGTATTGATTAAAAATATTCCAAATCTTAAATGAAAAGTTTGGCCTTAAAAATAAGTAGCTACTTACTACTTAAAAGACAGATGTGTTGCTAAAGGAACTGTTCCACCGCTTCTTCTTCCCAGCTAAACCACTAGGCGGTGGTGAAGAAATTCAACTTAATCATTTTAGAGTTAGGATATCATTTTATTTTCTCCTTTCCTATATATACACTATTGTAAAACATTAGGAGGAGCGGAGTCTCCTAACACAAGCTTCTCATTGCTTAACAGGAGACCCCAGCCACTGGATTATAAGAAATTAATAAATATATTATTATTATTTCTATTTCATCAAATGCTACAGACTATTCTATGTGCATCTAATACTAAATTACAAACCTTCAGGATGCTGGGATCCAGTAATGGAATGGTGGGCGAACATTGTCGGTGTAGCAGCGACATGGTTGCTGGCTGACACTGGCAAGGCTATCGAGATCGGTGATCGTCTGAACATGTTGCCCGAACCGCTGGCCAATTGTGAAGATCCCCTTCCTGGGTAAATATTCAATTTTATACTGTATACTGTACGCAATAAAGGCCCTAAAGGGGTGGATAGGATGACTTACTAAGAGAACACTACGTGGTTACAGCATAAACATTAAAAATCGTTTGTCTGGGCAACTGACTATCAAGAGCCTAATAAAGTCCTTAAAATATACCTAAATACCGAGAAGTATCGGAAAGCAACCTAAAGTCCTGCCTGAGACAGACAGTGTTCGCTTCGCCGAGTCCATAGAGTCACTAGATATTAAGGCTAAGAAATTACTCAACTGAAATGATTACAAAATACATTCATCAGATAATAATGAAATATACACATACATATGGGCAAAAAATATTGAAAACCATTTTTTCACTGTTTAAATTTGTATCAACGTAAAGCGAATATTAATGAAACATTAAACCACGAACCACGGACGGGTATAATAAAATCAGGTCAACAAAATATAAATTGAAATGGACTACCATTCAACTATCTAATTAACAATGAGAAGATTCTCATACATGCGAAAACTTAGAAATCCTAGTCGTGCTACTGTTTATAAAACAAAAGTGTATAGTTTATAGTTGTTGTATTAATAACTATTGTCTTTCATAGCATAAACATTAGTGGATGAAAATATAGCTATTGTACTATTATTTGTAGGGCACTGCATATGGCATACAAAAGCCGTCGTGGCCTGTTGAGCCTCGCTCAGTGTCGAGATGAAGACTCCTTCCATCGGACGGCTCAAACGATACTCAAGGTGTGTGCCCATTTAGTTTTTACTCATTTAAATAGTACATTCGCAATATAGTGCCGTATATAAAATTATAGTGTGTTTTGTGAATCGTGTGGCTCCGTTAGTCAATATATTAGTAAAGTGTAATGGTGGTGTATTGTTTTAAATTACATTGAAAAAAAAACTATTTATTTGAAGAAAATAAAGAAAGTGATAAAGGCTCATTCTTTGGTTATTAAATTTCGAAGATTCATTTAAATTTCGTTGTGTTTATGCCTTATTTGACGATAGTTCCTTAAAAACTTACTTGTCATAAAATTTCACTTTATTTATCTATTTTGTTTTATAAATTACCTGGTCATTCTAAATAGGTTGGGTTCTATAATCGAATTGAATTAAACAACCGAATAGTTTACTTTCATAAGACATTTAGCAATAAATCGGGAATTAAAATATTAACTATCTATACGTAACTTTAAATAAAATCTTGTTTATATTTTTATTTCAACAATTCATATCTGTAAACACATATATAGTAGACGGACACGGGGATTTTGTATATTGCGTTAGTAATGTCTTTAGTCGTAACATTTTTGCAGGCAACTCTATTTTCGTTTGCCAGGCACTTTTCCACACTCCTTACTGCTAATAAGAAGTTCTTAATGGTAAATCCTGATAACGAACAAACGGTCATTGAACCCAGTATCTCTCGCAGAAATAAACGACAAAATAAATACTTAGTACTATATATGTTGGTGTAAATTACTCTTTGTGTATAAACTATTTTTCTATTTTTCCATTAGAAACCTATCAATTTTACTGTTTTGAATAATAATAACTTGACAAATATCACACACGGCGGTCTGAGCCTAAACTAGGCAGAGCCTGTACTACGGTAACCAGTCTGCTGATAAACATACTGTACACATATTTCTAAATACATACATAATATAGAATATAAAGATTTCTAATTTAAAATATAAATAATATATGGGCCACATGTCTTTAAGTAGGTATAATATATCTAACAACTCGCCCTTTATAAAATTGCGGCTTAAACAGTAATTACTAATAAAGAGCTACTCGGTGAAGATATAAGATTGAAATAATGTAATGTATAAAATGTATGTTATGTATTTACATTCTAAACTGCGGTTAGTTTATTATACTGTATGTTTATTCTCAAGACAATTGTACCAATGCAATATGTTTACATTGCAGGTGTGCGACATCGCTGGAACCAGGTTAGCTGATTCATTGGCTTACTACTGTTGCCGAAAGCCGACGCAGTTGATGCTGGTATGTATTAAACTTTACGTTTATATTTTATGAATTTTCTGTGGCTATTTTTAGCTTACACTTCATAATGCCTGCGAACAAAAGTGCATTGAAATTCTGTAATAATTTGTGCATCATAAATGATGCAGCAGAGGTGTCAGTCTGCAGCCTAACTTAATTTAATTTAATAAAAGATGCTAACTAGATAATTATATACTGTTAGCGATTAGATAAATCTTGGTTTTTAATTGTACAATTTTGTAGTTCTATACCATTTAAAGTTTATTGAAAGTGTCGCAAAATTTAATAATCTTCCTCTAAAATTTGGATACTTAACACAAAGATAATTTGTAACATGACCAATATATACTCATAATCTGAAATTAACTAAAAATCTTGGTTTATTTATAATGTAATATTTAGAAGTATACCTATATCAGAACATTAAATAAGTTAGTGATAATCTTGCATGTAACATTCTCAATACTATACTTATACAGAGAGTTTCATTTCCTTTCACAAATACTTAAGCCACATATTCTACCCTTAATTTCTAGGCGATTTGCAAAATATGAACAAAATATATCCAGTAGTTTAGCCACAGGACTCATTTTTGTGTTTCGTAAATTGCAACATCATGTGTGCATGCAGTCATAATACATTAACCTCAGGCGGCGATCAGCTGTACGCCGCGCGGCGCGGTAATCACACGTTGCCGCTTTTACTACACCCGAATCGAACGAAATATGTTGATTATTACGTCATCACGATGCAACACGCGTTTTTAATTAGTTCATCCAGTAAGGACAGTCAGTCGGCCCTTGGCCACCGGCGAGCTTATGCTATTCCGTATCTTTGTAGATGCGCTCACGACAAATAACCGTAATAATAATATTGTTGTTGTTTATGAGATACATATTTGTTTAGAGAAGTTTTCTTGTGGTAATAATTGTTTAGTCTTATTGCTTTCGTCATAATACACGGCAATGGTGTGAACAAATAATGTTATCGTGTGCGCAAGACTTCGTAATGTAAGGAGTCCTGCTAATTTTATTTTGAAAAGTCACTATTAGGTTCTGTGTGTAGTGTAGTGTGAAACTGAGTGCATTATCAGTCTTTTAATTTTATTGGGTTATCGATATCAACATCCATAATGCCGTGAGTGACCTTCACAGCCGCGGAATATCCTGCTATGATGTTAATTTATGGAAAACTCTATCAAAACGCATCTTTTGCTTTACGGACACGTATGGAGTCAATCGTGTATGTCCTACAGACTGCCGAATTTTTGTAAGGGCGGTACAAAGATTACGAGACAACCAAGGTAACTACTTTTTCAAGGAGTGACGCGTACTGCTGGGTCGGAAGCTAGTCGAGCATTCACGAAATAAACACGTGAATAAAATCGCATTCTTTATAAATAGATTTTTAAAAGCAAGTGAAGTGATTGGTAGGTAGGTAATAAGAATGTAAAGTTCCCGGCTCGCGGCGGCGGCGGCGGCGCCGGCGGCGGCGTCGTTTTGATGTCGCCGACATTGCGACGCTGCCGTGTAGGTACAGTTCACCGACTCATGTTATCAATGGTGTTCTAATTCGGAAATTATTTTATTGTATTTAGTTTGTTCTAAATTTGCATTTCTGTATTTTCGTACTAATTTTTTATTTTTTTATTTTAACCGACGTATATTGAACCGTGTTATCTGTTATTTCATTTTTTGTGATATCTATACCGCCACAGTGTATGACAACATTGCTTTGATGGAAATATACAATTCACAAGTTATCTAACTGTAAAGTTAGATAATGTACATGTAAAGTGTAGATTTATTTTTAAGTATTTAAACGATTATGTAACTTTAGTATAAATACAAGGTGTCTCAAAAGAAAGTTTATATTTAGTAGATCGATTAAAAAAAAAGTAAGCAGTGTATCGAAAAAATGTTTATTAATTATTAAAGTACACAATTTGGGAATTTATTTCTTAAAAATAATATCGTCCAAATGTAGACCCTCGCGTTCGCAGCACTCATTTAATCGAACAGTAAAATTACTTATGACGGCTCGGCAGGTGAACTCAGTGATGGCTGCCATTTCGTGACGGATATTTTCTTTCAAATGCGCCAGGGAAGTCGGTTTACTCGCGTAAACTTTAGATTTAAGATAACCCCATAGGAAAAAGTCCATAGGGGTTAAATCAGGACTGCGTGGAGGCCAATTTATGTCACCTCTCCTGGAGATCAATTTTCTCGTGGCAGAGACGTATTGGACGTGTGTGACGTTGCTCCGTCCTGCTGGAACCATGTTCTTTGGTTATATCCAGGAAAGTTTTGCAGTTCAGGCGCCAAGAAGTCGTCAAACATCTCCACGTAACGCTCTGAATTCACTGTAACTGCACGCCCCCTTTCGTCTTCAAAAAAGTAAGGGCCGATAATTCCTCGCGCCGACATCGCAGCCCATACGGTCACTTTAGGCGAATGAAGGGGTTTCTGATGTTTGCGTTTGGATTCATTGCACTCCAGTAGCGTGAAACATGAAAATGAGCTTCATCCGAAAACAAGATGTTGGTAAATGTTGAAAAGCGCTCAATCGCCTGATTTACGAAGTCAAGCCTCTGACTGGTATCTTGGGGCTTTAATTCTTGCACCAATTGAATTTTGTAGGGGTGCAGCTTTAGGTCTTTGTGCAAAATGCGGTGTAATGATGATCTATGCACATTTAAAGCACTTGCGCGCTTCCGAATTGAAAGGTTCGGGGCGTCACGAACAGACTGATTAACACTCTCCACGTTTTCTACCGTTCTTGATGACCTTGGTCGCCCGGATTTTGGTTTTTCCAGCGTTGTACCGGTCTCTTCAAACTTTTTGACCCATTTTCGAATAAGAGGAATGCTTGGCGCATCATTTAAATGGCGAAAACCTCGAACACTACAGAACCTTCTACGTGCTACAGTCGCCGAATCACCGTTTTTGTAAAACTCTCTCACGCACAACGCACGGTCTGCTCCCGAGAAATGCTCCATAGCGACTGAATTCCCAAGAGCCAGGCTACCGCTTGACATAGCCCCCGCGCCCCTCGGACTCGTAACGTTCACACAGTAAGCTAAATAAATATAAACTTTCTTTTGAGACACCTTGTACTTTGGCCTTGAAACTTTTTATAACTTTTCCTAGGTATCAGATTTTTTTTATTTCTTATGTAAGTATGTGCATACTTACTGACATAGTTATTCTTATGTTGGGCATATATATTTCTTTGTTAAAAAATTCTACGCGCGCGCTACATGTGTCTACTTTGCCTTAGGAATAATCCGCCACTGCACAAAGTGGCTAAGTTATTATTATTAATTAGTATGGGAGGATAGACACAATATAGTCGTGGTTAACCATTTAATGCGCTCAGGACGTCGTGAATAATCTTAGTTTATTAAATTCTGCAGATCATCGCATATTAGTGATGATGCGATATATCGCAATGTAGTTAATGATTAGTGCAGTATTTTGCGCTTCACAGTCTCTATTGCATTGCGAATCTGGCGTATTGGTCATGCTGTAATGTATTCGCTTTTTATTATAATTATAATCTCTATGTCTATTTCAGTTCTTTTTAAGAGTCGAAGAAGTATTATGACTATTACGGGAGTGCATTGTAGTTGCATTGCACTGGTTATAAAGAGTTGTGCAATATTACTACAAGGCAAATCTCGCATTAGTTGCACCCGTCGCCTCGAAGCTGATATATTTGCATGTTTCTTTGTTTATTTTTTTGCATGTTATTTTGTAAATTAGCATTTTTCACAGACTTAACGGTAAGTAGTTATAGTGCCTATACAGCAACTCAGAACGTGAGATACGTTATTTGCAATATGTCGACTACTTTTCTACTTTCCCAAAGAGTGTTCGCTATTTTCTAAAAGCAAATTCTAAGAAATTGTGTTTTGTCTATTATTATACATTAAAACGTGCTTTTTGATTTCTGTCACAACTTATGAAAGCTTACGGAAATTAGGAACTTACGGCACTAAAAAGCTCAAATCAGAATTTCATAAATTCAGTCTGGATATTTCATACTTATTATTTACTACACTATTAGATTTGCAAAATAAAATTAATTAAAAAAACACTCATATTCCTAACATAGTTTGATGACTACTCTATTTTTAATTTTCACCTATAAAAGTATACAATAAAATATGACAAATCATTTTGTAGTAAACCTTTTAACTCTCTAATATTATGTGTATTAACGTCGCTACCTTTAAGTAAACTGATATAGAGTTACGTTACAGTTAATGCAAGTATTATGCTGTGACTGGGTGTTGGAGGTCCGCGCCGGCGTGTGGGAGGCGAGCGCGCCCGCGCCCGCCCCGCACGCGCAGCTCCGCGCCTTCCAACGGGACCTGCACTCGCTACGACGTCTCTCACAAAACTTGCCGGTACGTTTGGCACCTATTGAAATATCTCATACCGGCCTTTCTTTGCATTGTCTACCGGGATAATGTTAGGAAACGTCAAGAACTGTGCAATCAAATTCAGAAAGAAAGCCAAATGGTAAAGCCAATAGTTCCTGAAATAGGCATAATTATTAAAACGAAAACGGAACTTAGATAATAAAACGGTACACGCTTAGTGATCTTGAATGAATCTTACTAGTTAAGGTTACACCATTTTTACTCAGGTGTGTATTTCAGAGATACTCCAACTTTATCAATAGCGTAAAATGAATTTCCACGTCAGTAGAAAGGTCTTTGTAAAGGCAAATTTTTTTTGTAATTTTCTTTATAGAAGTATAGTGTGAAGCAACCCGATTTAGTTTATCGTTAAGACTATGACGACTATTGCTCACCATTCCGCCCTGTCCATCAACGTGGTAGCGATTTGTAATAAACATTACTAAATTTTTTTTTGGTTTTTTATTCAAGTGGGTGACATCTCGAGTATTCCTGCAGTCGGCAGTTTGCCGGATGATGGCCGGAGCTGCACCACGCCGTACGCAACAGTTGTTAGACGGCAGTCTTCGACCGCGATTTAATCGTTCCTCTATTATTTGTGGCAAAGGTATGTGCAATTTGACTACCAGTAAGCGCTAATGGAAAATTAATATGTATAAACTCTTCTATACCGAAAAGTTAGCGAGCATGAAGTCATGAGCAGCAGTAATATATATTTTTATATAGAATTTATGTGCTAACGCTTTTAAATATGCGTTCAGTCATTTCTCTTAAGTCTTAACTCTTAAGTAAACCATGATATCACTTAACTCGATTGGCGGGATGGTGTATAGATTTTTTTTATTGACTACTACTACTTACTAAGTAAATTTTCCATTCCTTATCATCATCAACAACAACTTCTAGTAGTCTGCTGTTGGAGATCGGCATTCCCTTCCGACGACTCGGTATAGGGTTTGTTTCAAGTTCTCCTTCTCTTTGCTATTACCCTGCGTAGTTTGCTTCTTTAGTATGCTCTTACGACATTACCATAGAGATATGAGCATATAGTGAACAAGAGCCCCAATCTTGCAATATTTCTGATCTCCCGCCCGTTCTACGTAGCTTAGCTAAACAGAGACAGAGCATACTATCGGGCGTCCATCTCTTTCGTCGCCTATATCGCTTCCGGTCACAGGCAGCCCACTATGCTCATACGTGTCCGATCGGCAGAGCGAGCCCCGGAGGGCGGCGGCGGCGACGGCGAGCGCGCGGTGGCGCTGTACATGGCGTGCGCGCACCTGCCCGCCGCGCTGCTGGCCGCGCCCGGCGAGCGCGCCGGCATGCTGGCGCAGGCCGCCGCCACGCTCGCCAAGATCGGCCACCGCAGCCGCCTGCCGCACTGCTACCACCTCATGAAGTCCATCGGCACCATGCCCGCTGCGCCCTGAACCGCCGCTGCCGCCTATTTATTTGTTACGTCGATCGATCTAATTCATCTACCACGACGGACCTTATATATGTTGTATTGTTTTTAATAACATACCGTTACGTTCACCGGTAGTCGTTTTTATTAGTCCCTGAAATAGACGCTATACTTGAAATAGTACCAGAAAATGTTTATAAAGGTTATAAATTAACGTTTATTTTAAAATGCGGTAGATACAATGGAAATTATAATGCGCACTTAAAAATAAGAAAATGGAATGATTTAATATTGCATATAGAAATTCAGAAAGTTGAATTTTTTAAGTACTGTACGTTGTGTTTTTGATAATTACGCAACAGCTAAGATAATCTTATTTATCGACCTGTCATTGTATGAGAACGTATACCATAGAAATTGTAATAATAAGACTCTAGAAGTCGCATAGACGCCGCAATGATGTGTTGACGAACACCACTTACAGAAATTCACACCATTCGTGATTTAGTTGCGCGGTTCATCGTATGTGAATTTATATTGTTAAAATGGTTAACTGCTGCATAATGGGTTGTAAAAACTCATCAGGGATATGTAATTCAACAAATAAAGGCATAACATCTCATCGGTAAGTTTATTTTTTACTAATAAATCATTGTTTTTACTAATTTACATCTCGATGCATCTTTAATAAGCTATTTGCTTAATTTATTACTTTACGTTTTGTACAATAACTATTGCTGCTTTTGTTCTTATTGCACGCGATGTTAAGAAACTCGCCAAGCAATATAATGTGAAATATTAGACATTGTTCTGCATATGTTTATTATACGGCTACAAGCATCGGTCGCCAGTTAGTGATGTAACCGTACCCTTCATGTGAATGAAATTATAGTTCATATCGGTTAGCATAAAGATATATTTTTCAGATTTTCGAACGTAAAAAAACTAAACGATATATGCACGTAAAATATACTTAATATTAATTATACAATAATTTCATTAGAAATTTAATTATTTGTTTAAGTTTGCGTATCAGTCTATAAATATATAACATGCTGTTAAATGTAAATAAAATGTTATCTTTTTAGAAATCATAAATAATTATCTTATTATGTACTATGTAACTATAATTAATTTCTAGACTCCCGAAAGATCCTGATGTTAACGAAAAAGGGGTGAATATTACTGGTAGACTAGATTGGTTCCCTACAGAAAATAGTCGAATATGTTCAGTCCATATTATCTTTTTATTTTATTTTTTATTCATTAGATTTTTTTATTGTTTCCTAAGTGTGCGCTGTATAATGGATTAATAAAGTATTTTGACTGTTAATGGATATCTTGATTTTAAATAATTCTATATTTAGAAGTATAATTTAAAATATCTCACACACGGCCGTCTGATCCCAAACTAGGCAGAGCCTGTACTACGGTAACCAGACTGCTGATAAACATACTTATGTATTTTAAATACATAAATATATAAATAAATAAATACATAAATAAATAAATACATAAATACATAAATACATATTTATAGATAAATTACACAGGACAAATGATCATGCTCTTCACACAATATTTGTCCTGGGTGGGAATCGAACCCACGACTTCCGGCGTAGCAGTCAGGGTCACTAACCACTAGACCACCAGGCCAGTCAATATTACATTACTGTTAAAAGAAATAAAAAAATAGTATATATCTATAGTTTTTATTACTACTTGTATTCCATTGTAATATATAAATAAATATCGACACCTTCGAATAATTTAGTGTATCCCTAGCATTGTTTACGTTGCTTCTAACAAATCGAAAGAGATTGTAGTGATGCCAAATAATAAATCGAAGTAAATTGCAATGTAATTCCTGGTACGGTTTATAATAGTTTACGCCCTATCCATTTTAACCGTTGTATCGCAACTGTGTGCGAGTCGTATATTTATATGTTTGTATTTTGTGTATGTGTTAAGACGCGGCGACATAGGTTTTGGAAATAATCGGACACTAATTCATTTCTAGTGTCTTATTATTACGATTTCTGTGGTGTATACCATGAGAGCTAAATTGGTTGATGCTGTAAAACAACAACAAATTAAAACTTAGTAAATATGATTAAAAATTCGACCACCACGCGAACTATACATAAATGTATGTATAATAATATTATAAATGTGAGAGAGTGTTGGTTTGTTATGCTTTCACGCCTAAACCACTAACCGATTTAAAAAATTCTTTCACCGATGGCTGCATTATCAGCGACCAACATAAGCTACTTTTTACCGCGATAACCGACACATACGGCGGAGCCGCGGGCAAAGGCTAGTAATACATAAATCATTAAACGAACTTTTTCGAAGTCTTGTGCATATCAGTTTCATTGCAAGTTGCATTATTTTATAACCGACTTAAAAACGAGAACGTTCGGTGCATTTCTTACGTTTGTTACCCCGGCAGTCTATCAGTTATGAACCTATTTGGACAATTAGGAATGTTAACAGGCATTATATATACAGATACACTGGTTTTTGTTTTTTTTTAATACCAAATAGTTAGATTTTATATGAATTTAAAATTCGCATAAATATCGAGTTCCGCTAACAGTCACGTGACTGCTAGTGACGTCAATTTCCAACGCTCCGCTTAGTAGAAAACCTGTAAATTTGAGATATAAAAAAAAAATACCAATCGACGTATCTTAAATAGCACTTTCCAAAATTATTTATTATTAAAACAGCACCCTCTTAGTTTACGAGTAAAAAATAAATAAAGATACTAAATATATATATTCAAAACTTAATGGATCTTCTAATACTGTTTCGTCTACACAGCAAGCAAGAAATATTTCTCCTGGTTTCTCAGCTGCATCTAACGTAAGAACGAACGAAGTTTCGAATTTGTGAAGAACTGAACCCTTTTTAGAATGTAATC
The DNA here is from genome assembly GCA_902825455.1 of Arctia plantaginis. Taxonomy (NCBI): domain Eukaryota; kingdom Metazoa; phylum Arthropoda; class Insecta; order Lepidoptera; family Erebidae; genus Arctia; species Arctia plantaginis. Next base: position 12,747,119 of record CADEBD010000300.1, read on the forward strand.
TTTAAAGGTATCTAATCTCTTCATAGCTTGTAACCATTTCTTTCGCATTTTGACATTCATTGGAACGAGAGATGGTTGTATTTGTACATTTTGGTACAACACATGATTTTCCAGTATTTGTATTTCAATTTTTTTTTATTAATTATAATTAAACGTAAGCACAGAATACCTAATAACGCAAGGCAGCGGTACGGAAGAGCGGGAACGGGGCGGTCTTCTTGCGCGTTTACTTTAAAATTATATATCTTGGCAAATAATTGACGTATCGAAATAATTCTTTCACGAGTATTTTTTATTTTCAACGGAGAATACAGAAAGCTAACATTCAAAATTATTGAACATTTTCAATTCTGTTTTTAGTTGAAATTAATACTTGTTTTGCAAAATAAACAGCAGCTGTTTGCACTGATCTCGAAGTTTTACGATTCTAGTTCAATTGCATGAAGTGTGGAGGCAAGGAGAACTATCTCTGTGTATAAAAAGTGTCCGTCAAAATCCGTTAAATTGGGGGCGCCACAGGAGCACAAGGATAATTTTATAAAGAAAGCGCTAAAAGTTGTTAGAATAGGATAGAGAAATAAACATTGAAAGAAGAATATTGTGAAAAATTTATACATGCTTAAATAATAATGAGACACTGTGTACTAGACTCAGAAAATAGTCAATGAGTTTTACAGACAATAAATACACGTAATAACTTTCAGACAGCAAAAGTATTAAAATATTTCAACTCGGCAAACTTCACTTCGTCCAAAACAGCTATGTTCATAACGTTGTTTTTCGTAAAAACGATTGTCAAGATCCTATCGAAGAAGATTCGAATCATCGAACCAACTCAGTTAAGTACCGGTGACGGTGAACATTATGTTGACCTACAGCTAGTAAAACCGTGCTGCGCGCTGCTTGTGTACGGTTTAAGGTGACTTTAAATAAGGGGACATAAAAAGGATTCAAATATTTTTGCAAAAGGCACCAGATACTGTGGAGAAAGCGTAGCGAACATTTCACTTATTTCTTGACCGTCCGATGTTATTAAAGTACTGTATGTCATAATTACCGGCAGTGAACTAGTTCCTCCTCTTTTCTGTTTTATGTATGTCCATAATCGGTTAGGATCTTTAGAGAGTTCAAGTTCAATCTGGCCATGATAAGTAGTAGCACCTTACATTTTGTGCCGAACAACGTTTACTAAGTAAGACCAGTTCAAGTTTAGTAAGGGTTTTGTACATTTTATGTCGACTTCTAACCTTGTTTTTTTTAATGCTTTAACCAATGGTTTATCAAACCATACGGGCAATTTTGTCGATTTAGCCTTACACAATGGAACACAGATACCAATTACCTCTTCAATTTTGCCATAAAAAATATTAACCATTTCATCGACGCCGTGGGCAACATTTAACAATGCAGTTCAGTCCAACTCATGTAGGCATTTTTTAATGCTTGCGTAATCTGCTTTGTAGTAATTTACTTCTCTTAGTACTTTTATTATAAGGTAGTCTTGCATCTGCGCTCGTACGTATGGTAAGCAACAAGAAGGGGTGCAACAGATCAATTTTGCTTAACGGGTTCGTTGTCTCAGTAATAATGCAAGAAGGTAAGTTGGTTAATATGAGATCTAGTATTCTACCATCTTTATTTGGAACATTATTAGTTTGCGTGAGTTTGCGATAATGCCTAAGTTAAAGTCACCTGCTATACTCTTACATAATCCACACTGTTCAAAAATAGAACTACTAGGCTAACTACTAGCTACTTGACTAATTGTTCTGTCAATTGGAGCATCAACAACAATCCAGTGGTCACAACGATTTTCGAATATACGCATATGCTTTGATCTAAATTTCTTTGAAATCGCAATCAAAACCCCTCGCCCATCTCTCTTAGGTACTTCCTAACCTGACCGACCTATAAACAATATTTCTACTGTCAAATAACTCTGTGCTCATTACAGAACTATTTAACCACGTTTCGGTTAAAATTATTTTCAGAATGTGTTGAAAAGTAATGCATAGGCAAAATGTATTGAACCAAAACAAACACAATACAAAAAAGCTTGATTATATTTTTTCACACAACCATTATTTCGTTTGCGTCTGCATTGCCCATAATCGCGTGCAATGGGAGAGACCTATGTCCAGCAGTGGACTGCGATAGGCTGATGATGATGATGATGATTATTATTTCGTTTAAAAACAACAGGCGTTGGCGCCGATTCTTTCTTTCTTTGCACATTACTGCATAATGCTTATAATTTACATTCACCGTTTTAGAAAATTAAAATTAAATTATATTTTCACTCTATATCCATTTTATCATTTTTATATAGGGCGACAATGGTAACGTCATTTCTGTCAAATGTTCAGCTCAGCAATATTTTATTTAATGTTATGGTTATTTGAATTGGAAATATAAATAGCAGTTAGATCAATTAAGTCAGTAAGCCCCTGTTACTAAAGAAGTAAGGCAATGATACGTATCTTGTAAGTTAATGCTTAAGTATTTTATTCTAAAAGAGAGGACCAGAATTTAGACATTATGGTAAGTGATTCTTAACAGGTATTGATTATACTAAAGTCGCTTCGTATTTATTTTTCGTAGATATGTGCCACCATATTTTGATGATTTAGATAAAAAGTACAAATAAAAATAAATTTTACTTTAAATGTGAAATTATCAAGTTAACTATTATTACAGGCAACTGCCGTAGCTAATGTTCCAAAGAAATCCGTGGGTTCAACAAATTCTGGTGTAAGGAAAAAGTCGGGTCCTAAATTTGAACTAACTGAAGAACAGAGAAGGGATATTAAAGAGGCTTTTGATCTATTTGATACAGAGAATACAGGTAAAATAGACACTAAAGAATTGAAAGTTGCCATTCGTGCACTGGGTTTTGAGCCCAAGAAAGAAGAAATAAAAAAGATGATAGCAGAAATTGATAAAGGAGATGGAAAAGTATCATTTGAAGACTTTCTTGAATTGATGACTGTTAAAATGGCAGAGAAAGATACTAAAGAGGAAATAATGAAAGCATTTAAATTGTTTGATGATGATGAAACTGGTAGGTACCTATATTCACAATAATAATATACCTCACACATCCTACACATGGCCATCTGATCCCAAAATAGGCAGAGCCTGTGCTTTGGTAACCAGACTGCTGATATACATACACATAAACATACTTATATATTTTTAAATGCATACATATTATAGACTAGCTGACCCGCGCAACTTCGTCTGCGTCTCTCAATAGTAATAAATTTTCTCCGTTTTTGAAACATTCTTCATTATTGCTCCTCTCCGTTTGGTCTCAGCGTGATGATATATAGCCTATAGCCTTCCTCGATAAATGGGCTATCTAACACTGAAAGAATTTTTCAAATCGGACCAGTAGTTCCTGAGATTAGCGCGTTCAAACAAACAAACAAACAAATAAACAAACAAACTTCAGCTTTATAATATTAGTATAGATAAATTACACCCAGACACAGAACAAATGACCGTGCTCATCACACAATATTTGTCCAGGTTGGGAATCAAACCCACAACCTCCTTTTTAGCAGTCAGGGCCACTAACCACTATAAACAATTAAATTGTTATAACATGTTAACAGATGCCATCGAATTTCAATGTTAAAAACACTCATTAACGGTCACTGCTTCACTATTAAGTGTTGCCTAGTGATTGTTAATAGCTTTAAAGTTTCTTTGAGAGTAAGCTGTATATTAAGGCAAGAATTTTTTAATTCCTACAAATAATTTCTGTGGGAACACCATACATGGCCCACAGCCTCGCAGCTGTGGTTGTGCTATGTTGTGTCTTCCTAGTACAAAAAAGTTAATGATAAAACATTGACCTTTCTCTAGTTTCTCAAATTTTTATACTATGAATGAGTGAGTGAGTATGATATGAGTTTTTTAATATATTTTAAATTAGTTTTGGTCTAGAAATAAACCAAAATTATCAAAATGCCATGATTTTTTTTTGTGGTTTTAAATGAAAAGTGGTAACAATAAATTATGAGGTGAACAATTTGTGGAGTTTTAATTTTAATATAAAGGTATTTAACAATATTAAGAAGACTATTCAAGTTTTAGGAAGCAGCGCAGGAGGAGAATTAGTAACTTTTGTGCTGTAACTGTCTGTTGTACTATCACAGTTACTTACACTACCTTAGAATAAAGGAAATGCTCATTAAGTCATCATTCAATCATTTATCTTTACAGGAAAGATATCATTTAAAAATCTAAAGAGAGTAGCAAAAGAACTTGGTGAAAATTTAACAGATGAGGAACTACATGAAATGATAGATGAAGCTGATAGAGATGGTGATGGGGAAATAAATCAAGAAGAGTTTCTTCGCATCATGAAGAAAACAAGTCTCTATTAGCTAAATGAAATGGCCTACATTGTCAATGGTGCACACTATTATATACAGGGAAAATCATCTTTCTTAACATGTTGAAAGTATAAGCAAGAAACCAATTAAGAAAAATTTACTTATGGTAACTCAGCAGAACATTATAGACTTATTTAAAGTCTCTATTCTAAAAGCTTCTTTTTAAGCTGTTCTTCCCAAGCTTTAGATAGATTTTGAATTGGCATTCAGCATGTAATTAAAAAAAACAATGTCATAAAAAGTGTCAATATATGTTGCTATGGTATTCTCAGCCCTATACAATAAATTTTTAGTTATACTGATTATCATTTAGGATTATTTGTAAGTTATTGTAAACTCTTATGTAGCAGTATTTTGTTTACTTTACTCTAGATCTATCAGTCCAATTTCTCATTGGTCAAAAGTACTTTGACTTCTATAGCTCTAAAAGACTTCCAAAAGTTCGGAAGTCCTAATAATATATATACAGAGACATTTTGCATTCTAAGTAAATAATAATAATAATAATATATCTCACACATCTCACACACGGCCGTCTGATCCCAAACTAGGCAGAGCCTGTACTATGGTAACCAGACTGCTGATAAACATACTTATATATTTTTAAATACATACATATTATAGATAAATTACACCCAGATACAGAACAAATGACCGTGCTCATCACACAATATTTGTCCTGGGTGGGAATCGAACCCACAACCTCTGGTTTAGCAGTCAGGGCCACTAACCACTAGACCAACAGGCCTGCCACATATGTCACAAAATCAATCACATATGTTAGTGTAGGTAGGTATATGTTGGCATAAATGTCTTTTATGTTTTAAGTGGATCTAATAATAATATGTGCTTATATTTTCATGAATCTAAGTGTGTATTTTATAACATAGTTGGCAAAGTATTGAAAACTGAAGGCCGATTCTCGTAATAAAACGTCGGTCGAATTTCAGTTTCGATTAACATCGATCTCACAACTGTCATAAAAGGTATTTTCTTAGTATCTAGTAACTATTTTACTACGAAAATACCTTTTATGACAGTTGCGATATCGGGCAAAGATCGGAACTAAATTTTGACTAAGCTCAAATTACGAGAATTGGCCTTCTGCTGTATGACTAAAAAACTAAAAATATTTATCAAGCTAATACTAAACCAATGTGTTTAGGTACAAAATCAAGCAGTATGTAAAAAATACTAAAATATTCTTAGATCGGTTTTTTATGCTGACAGAGATGAATGTAGGTTTATTGTAAAATTCTAAGTATTATGTTTACACTTATTAAATGTTTTTGTAGGTGTCCTTATAAACTACTTAGATTCAGTGTCTAATTATCGTTTTTTTATGTAAGTGGGTACCAAGTGTTTGATTTTTTTAACATAGTTGTGCCTAACAATTATTGTAGGGCTATTTAGGGGAGGACAAGTAATATTTCGATAAATATTGACCATCTAAATTTTATTGAGTATTAGCATACAGACACATGAAAACACCTAATCTATGCAATTGCCTTAAAAGGCACTGTGCTCAATAAAATAATTGTGTATGTAATAAATCAAATACCTGTTATAAAAAGTTTGGGTTTATTATGGAAAGAACTAATTACTGTTACATTAAAGTTAATCTCTGCTACAGAGATGTTCTACCTCAAATTTATTTTCAGTACCAAACTTAAATTTTGCCAAAAGACATTCCTTATAAGTGGTAAAATTAAATAAATGTAAAAAATATATATGTTTTACTGCTACCCTATTGGTTAAATTGATTTTATTATTTAATGATAAACATCCTAAAGTTACCCTTATATTCAGTACTGCTACTGTATAGAGTACAAACGTAGATTATAATAGATAATCAATTTCCTCACAATACTTAATATTGCAGCTTTGGTGTCGCTAATTATAATAAGGATGTCGAACAGACACTTTTCTCTCGTACAGACACAAATTGATGTTATTAGGAATAGAAAAGTATTTTCTGCTCCTCTCCCTCTGGCATCTGGCACCTACCAGTTTAGGCTTTAATTTCGGTAAGCCTTAAAAAAAACTAGTTGATACTGTCACGAAAAATCACGCACATTCCAGAAAAATACCAATACCGTTCATCGTTTTAATAATAATGCAGGGTGACACGGAATACAGAGTTTTACACCAATACAAATACGCATAAAATCGAAAATAGATTGCCGAGATATCATCGTGTTTACATTTGAAACGAATATGTCTTTCTCAGAAGCGGACTGTTCTCGTAGAGATTGGAGTCTGCTAGAATGTTCTTTTACGAGTTGTATAAAAAAAGTCCGTCTTCATCGATGAGTTCAGTTCCAGCAACAGTGTGATAAACATCGAATCGATTGAAGCGAATAGAAGTGTGACCCAGCGACCTCGAACAACACTATAGATAGTTGAGCACAAATAAAAGGATAGCAATCAAAAAGGAAAATTACGAGAGTCTGCAGATTTAGCTTGATAGTACGGGCAGCTTCTATTATACATTAGTTGCTTACCAACACTAGAGCCAGAATAATGTTACGATCAGGGTTTATAAGAAATAAAAGTTGTTGGTTAATTACTTCTATTCCACTGTATTTACAAACACTCACTAGTCCACACAAGAAATCACTATATAACTCGTTAGTCGCACTAGAAATTCACTTCGATGTTGATTCGCTATGTCGTAAAACGATAGTACTGTGTCGTACGGCCAACACGCTCCGCTTTTAAGGTGCTATCGAATTTACAAGAATGATCCCTAGTATTCGATAGTCCGTTCCAGACAAAAAAGAATATTCCAGTATCAGTTTCGCGTTACTTGCAGCGCAATCTAACGCTGTAACAGAATTATTAATCAAAATCTCAATAGTTGTACTTTACGTGATACTAGATGGCGCTGTCCTCCACATTCCATAGAATTCTGGAACAATCGAACTGCTAAATCCTAAGGCGCAACAATAATAGTAATATTTATTTTAGATATTGTCCATGTTTTACACGTTTATTTTACAATTAATTATTTATAATAGGCAATTTAGGAAAATACTAAAAAATAAATTAATATAAAATGGAAATCACAACAACGAAAAAAAACAAAAACAGTTACCTCGCTTCGGTTGCCTCAATGCTGAGGGTCGTGACCGACTCCACGTAGCAAGAGTTTGCTGTTGTTCACGGCGCTACCCGTCCCTATCTGCCACCGAGTGTAGTGCATCGTGGACTGTGGTGTCGAGAGTAGTGCGAAACTGGTTAGTCCAACGTATCGGGCTTCTTCCTCGTGAACTTTTTCCATCCACTTTACCATTAACTTCTCCAAGTTGCCGTCATGTTTTCTGAAAATGTGGCCGAAATATTCCAGAACTCTACGCAGGCAGATGGTAGAAAACCTTGTATGTATCTTGAGTTCTTGCAGGATTGACACGTTGGTGCGATGTGCAGTCCAGAGAATGCATCATCAATCGAATGCGGTCACGATCGGCTTTCTTCAGAGTCCAAGTCTCCGCGCCGTACAAGAATATGGAGAACAGATGAGTGCGTACAAGATTGCTCTTGGTTTTCAGAGAGTGTTTTTGTCCTTCTATATCCTATAAAGTTTCGCCATGGCCCCCTTTGCCTTTGATTCTTCTTCGTATCTCGTTTTCGCACGAGCCATTACTACTTATGCTTGCGCCCAGGTATACAAAGTTGTCAACTACCTCTAAGTCAAGATTCCCTGTGATCTCAAGTTTGCCTGTGCGATCTTTGACCAAGATCTTGGTTTTTGGACCTGTTTATCGACAGACCCAGTTCAGTGCTGATGCGTTTCATCCTATCCAAATAGGTGATCATCTCTGCTTTAGTTGATGCTAGTATATCGTATGCATATCGCAAATTACAAATTTTGCGACCACTGATGATGATGCCGTGTTGTGACGGATTAAGAATACAGTGTCACCTCTATTCATCCCGTGGGTGTCGTAAAAGCCGACTAAGGGAGAAAACTAAGGAAGAACAACAGCACTAGTAGGCCAAAACCTCCTTTCTAAGGAGAGGCCTATGTCCAATAGTGGACTATTGAAGGCTGTTGATGTGATGTGTGATGGTGACGCCTCCACTCCAGTTATTCCAGGTACGCCTCATTATATATTCACCGTAAATATTGAAGAGGATGGGTGAAATGATGCAGCCCCGTCGAACTCCTTTTCGAAACTGAACGGTTTAGATAACGTCCCTCCGATCCTCACCATTCCTTGGCTGTTATGATAAAGTGACTACAAGAGCACAGTTAAGTAACGAGGTACACCCAGATCTAATAAGACCCTTCGTAGACAGATCCACTTGACATCGAATGCCTTGCTGTAATCAACAAAATATAAAATAACAGGTGTGTCGAATTCGTATCATTTCTATACATTTTTTCATAAACGCAGAATCGCTCTTGTTTGTGTAAACATGCCAGAGGCACTACAGAATTGGGGTACACCCAACATCCCAAAGTCATTGTTATACTGAATACGTAGGGCGTCGGCCGATCTTTGAGTACATCTGACCCACAAGTTGCTCGTGTAGAAAGTTGGACAGTAAGCCTTAAAAAGTGTGTCTTTTACATCCTCACTACAACGAGCGAACCTGTGGGCCAGCATATTACTCCTTAATGCCATAGCCCTACGTTCTCTTTCAACATCAGCTTGGTCTTCAAGGTCATAATGTGCACAAGATACATAAAGAGCTATACTTTTTTTAGCTCTATTCCATTTAACTTTATTGGTGGCACATTTAAAAGACACTTGACAGGGGCTTTGAAAACCAAGTACTTACTCACTTTTTGTACAATTAAATATTAGGCCGTGCTTATGACATTAATAGGTTTCGCATATGGCTAACAGTTTGAATAGTGCATCAATAGTTACTAAAATTGCAGTAGTGCGCATAGCCAAAATTGCTGATGCAAACATTATCAACGAAACAACCAACCTTGGGACTGCTAAGCTCAACCAGAAGCTCGTTTACGTACAGGTTGAATAGCTTGGGAGAACTCAACCTACCTTGTCTCATCCCGCACTCCATCCTGTATGCGTCAGACAGTGTTACACACAAAAACATAGGGTTAAGTGGCCTAACACCACTTAACCCTATGTCTGGTTATTGTACCAGCATTGAAATAGAATTTGCACCTGTCTTGTTGAGCTTTTGCCACAAAATATCATATGATGATACAAGGTCAAAAGCCTCTTTCAGGTCCAAAAATTTGCATGAATAGGTGTGCTTCTCTCTGTATAGAATCTACTGCACAGTGTGCTTGATATTTAGTATCGCAGTTGTGGTAGAGAGACCGCGACGAAAGCCAAACTGCGCGTCATGCATATCTAGATGTTTTCCATGTTCCGAATCAAGCACACTGTCCAACACCTATGGTTATTTAATTGTGATAGATCACCAGTTTTGTTTTTCACGATTGGCATATTAATAGTTACCATGAGATCAGTGGGTAGGTAGAAGTGACTCAGGCACAGTGTTATGGCCTTGGCGTGCCATAGAGATGTGCTGATAGCTTACATTACAAAATTATCTCTTGTTTTATTATAAGGTGTGTTTATTCTAGAGGAATTGTTCGGACATACTGGTTGAGGCTAGCCGTCATCGCTCGATGCGGCAAAACATCCAACCTCATCATTTGGATTGTTGGTCATCACAGGGCGCGCTGGAATCTTTTTGCCTTGCACAATCAATCAATCTTAAATCTTCAAAAGCGTACCTACTTATACCTCCACAAAACGGCCGAAAAAACACTCGTGACCCAGGGTCCGAGTCCAGTCACGAGTGTTTTTTCGGCCTTTGAAAAGTGACTACCGCCAGCCATGGACTCAGGAGTCCACGTCACTTTTCATCAGGTGACCTGTCTGCTAGTTTGCCACTTATATCATAAAAAAAGGTTTACATATGCGCCCCTTATGTGACAATCGACACTGGTTACACACCAGCATGCTGTACGATGGCGTCAAGATCATAATATGTGTTACATAACTTTTAAAAACAACATTTGCATTTGTAGTATGCACATCAGGGAAAGTTAGTAAAAAATATATATCTGTAAAATTGTTATATTAGGTTACATTCAAGTACAAACCTATTTAAATGCTTTACAATGATATACTTTATTTACAATAATGACTCAAAAAGTCATACTAACACTTTTATAATACATAGCCATACTTTTATAAATCAGCCTTATCATTTTAACATGTAATTGTGCAGTGTCCGAGTTAAATGATTAGAGAAGTTATGAAACAAAAATTAATATAGATACATACATTTGATATATAACTTTGTATTTTTGTAATTACTTGCTTTAGTTAGTTGTTAAAAATTTACAAAACCACAAAAAGGTATATTTAAAAAAAACTTATATTATCTATTACACATTTACTAACTATAACTGAACAAATCTTACAATATTAAGAATTATAAAGATAAAATTAATCACCTTGGCAACTTTATTTTCATTGTATCAGAAGCTTGTGCTTTTTAGCCGATAAAAAAGTTGGAATTAATGAAAAATGCCATGTGTCGTCATTAAGGCATTAACCAGGCAGGTTGCTAAAAAGCTCAGTAAAAACAGACAATGGGTGAAAAGTTATTCCACACTTTAAGGTCAACTGTTACCTTCCACACATTCATTAAGGCTTATCTCTTCTAATAAAGAGAACATAAATAATGCGTCACACTCACATCTATAAGGCTAAAGGTCTATCACATTAATAGCTTAAAAGGCAAGCCTTAAGAAGTTACAAACATATATAATTGCTGTTCATCTGTGTTAGGTTTCATACACAATGTATAAGAAAATAAATTTTCCTTACATTTTTTCTTTTTCATGAATTTAAACAATGTTATAGTTATTCTGCTATATGGGGTGGCATCAAATCCAGAAAATCAAACAAACATCTGTCCAGCCATTCTTGAGTTATGGATTCTTTTACTAATCTTTTATTTCTTCACTATTTTATCTATCTGTAAGTCCTACTAATTAAAATATTTTTCAGATTTTTAAGTGTCACTATTAGGTAATATAACTCATTTTACATACTTTTGTGGATTAGTAAAGATTATTTCGTTTGGCTTTGGATAGGCAGTATGGATTAGGATTGAATTTTGCATATTAATTTTATCATCACTGTAGCCTTAACATTCTTATTACAATGAAAGATGTTATGTACATAATATGACAATAATGAAATGAAAGATGTGAAAGATTTCTTGAGTTGTTTAAAAAACTAACAATCTAAATTAGATTATGAAATGAACATATTTCATTATAATCACATCAACAGCCTTCAATAGTCCACTGCTGGACATAGGCCTCTCCTTAGAAAGGTTTTGGCCTACTATACTATGTTGGCCAGACAGGTTGGTATAAGGTTTATGTCAAGTTTTTCTTCTCTCTGCAGTGCTGTTGTTCTGCGTAGTTTTCTCCCTTGGTCAGCTCTTACGACACCGACAGGATGAATAGGGGTTGTGACACTGTTTTCTTAATCCGTCACCACACAGACAGATCATATTTAACTAAAACTAATTTTCTTACAAAATCCTATGATTGGCCTTCTCTATACAAGTTAATGTTTAATCATAAGAGACAATTTCAAATAATTCAATCCATTTGAGATGCTGAGATGATATTTAGACTATGACTTTATATAGTACAGCCAAAATTATTTGTTCTCTAGACAGGTCAAGTATACTTAATTATTTACAAACAAACAACCTAATGCTAAACTATGTTTTTGTCTAGAGTGACAGTCCAAAAAGTATTTTTTTTCAACTAAATATTAAACATTGACTTGTATCTCCACCGTAAGTGTTCTTAAGAATATTTTATATTTAAAAAACAGTCAGTTAATACATGTATCCCATTATGAAGTTTTTCTATGATTTTTTCCATTCTATTAGTTATTTTAAAACATTATAAAACCAGAGTTCATACAGTGATAATTATGTTTTAACGGATCTCTCTCGTCATAGTCATATCTCGTTCAACAACATGGCCTTCAGGTTGACCAAAGAAAGCTTTATAACACATGTTAACAAACAAACCAGTTTCAACAACTCCAGGGATCATCGTTAAATCTTGGTTAACCTTCTCCCACTCAAAATCTGTATTAGGGAACACCCAGTCTAAAATGAAGTTACCATTGTCAGTAACTACAGGTCCTGCCTTTGCGATAGCTTTGCGCAACTTCGCCTTACCTCCAAACATAGCTTCAATCTTCTTTTTAATAGGAACATATGCCATTGGTACTACTTCAATTGGGATTCCCTTTTTATACCTGTCGCCTAACTTTTTAGCATCTTTGGTATAGTCTGCAATAACGATGAGTTTATTTGAACACGAGGCAATTATTTTTTCTTGAAGTAAACATCCACCGCCACCTTTGATTAACGTCATTTTACTATCTACTTCATCGGCTCCATCGATAGTCAGTTCTATTACTGGGTTGGTGTCCAGCTCACCTAATGGCAGGTTATGTTTGGTAATTAGACGTTTGGCTTGAAACGACGTTGGCACGCAGGTCACCTTCAAATTTTCTGTTTCAACGCGTTCTGCTAAACGCTGTACCGCGTATACAACCGTAGAACCACTTCCGATGCCCAAAATTGAATTATTAAATACAAAGTTATCTACTGCATAGTTTGCAGCGACTTGTTTAGCTTCTTCGAGGGACATTTTTACTTTATTATTGCTGAGTAGCCGACAAAACTTAAAAACAAACACACTGTGTTTCAATGGAAATAATATTGGGATTTCACACAACATTCATTTACGTTATAAATTTTATAATAGTGATCTATGCTATCATGCTATCAATGTAAAAGGTTTTTATGTTTTAGATAAAATACCGGCGACCGGCGTTCCCACCATATCAGTGACACTGACACTGACAACTGACAGCAACATTAATTCATTTTCTGGGTAAGTATCGGATCGGATCGGATCGGATGAACACTTGCTTTTTTACGAGCATTCGGGAATACACTATCTTGCAAACAACGATTGAAGAGGTAGGTCAAGGGAGGCACCAAAGTATGACGACAATTTTTCAATAACAAGGACGATATTCCATCCCAACTGATTGCACAATCAATCCGTAGTTGAAGGTCGTAGTTTAATAAATATGTTATAAACTGTCTCGATGGCGCAGTGGTAGCGTATGCGACTGCTGTGCTGAGGTCTCGCGTTCAATTAACGGGTCGGACCAAATGTTTGTATGATCTGCAAATATTTGGGAATCATCAATCAGAATTGGGGTGTTTTCTACGTATGATATGTATTTTTTCCAAAAAAGAATATTAGTATTTTATCAGTCAATCTAGTTATCATAGCACAAGCTCTGCTTAGTTTGAAACAAAAGGGCGTTGTGTATATGTCAAATGTCTAAAAAAAAAATATTAAAGAATATTCGAAGCTGTTTAGGAGAACTTTGCAAATTGGCTAAGTCTCGTTTTATAAGTTCAGATATTAAAAGTAGCAATAATTAGATTAAAACCACATGAAAAATATATATTTTTAGAACTTTTTCTACTAATATAACTGTATCCACATGTTCAAAGATTTAGTTAATCTTTGATCATGCCTTGCGGAATCATTTTTGAAAGATAATGTTAGTAGGATTGATGGTGAATTTAAGTTCCAATATGTTTCCGCCCTTGAAGTTATTAACGCCTTTAAGATAAAAATATTAATGTTAAAAAGACAACCAACCTATGTGGAAATTCTGTATTAATTACTAAGACAATAATATATCTTGTGGCTAATCAATTGGCATTTACATTTAATCAATGTGATGATAGTAGTGTATTCCTTCATTCAAATCTGTTAGTGCATCTGACCCTACTAACTTTAGACATAAACATTCTTATTACAATTAATCTATTTATCTATTTTAGTACTACCAGTATTTAGCATAATGTTTGAAAAAATAATGTATGATCAAGTTTTTTTTTAATAACAATATTTTATTACAAAACAGACACTTTGGTTTTACAGGGGGTCGCTCAACAACTGATGCCAGTGTTGAGTGAATCAATCATATATTTGATGCCTGGCAGGATGCCCACGATTCTCTCGGTATCTTTTGCGATTTATCTAAATGTTTTGATTGCGTTGTTCATAAAACGCTGATTAGGCAATTTCATCAGTATAGTATCAAAAATAAAGCAGTGGAACTTCTTGATTCGTATCTAAATAAAATAGGATTCAGCAAGTTGATATTTCGGTCGCCGGGCTCTGTAGTAAGGAATGGTAATGGGCGTTCCACAAGGTTCTACTCGCGGCTCCTTTTTGTTTTTAGTATTGATACATCCCTATTATTTAGACTAAAACGCACACTTGTTAATTTTACAGATGTGAACAGCACCATTTCCAAAGTGGTATTCATTGGTTTGACGTTAACAATTTGATTTTAAATGAACAAAAAACTAAATGTATACGGTTTACTGCGCCAAACGTCAAGCTAGTGAAAACTACTCTGATGACTGAGGATGTCGGGTTAGACCTAAACCTAGAACACTAAATTCCAAGCTGCAGTGGTACCCATATATTGATAAATTATCGAGTAGACTCACCAGAGCAGCGTAATTAGTAAGGAAAATTCGAGAGTTGACTGATGTTGATACAGCACGACTTCTTTACTTCAGTTATTTTCATAGCATAATGTCATACGGTATTCTACTGTGGGGGAAAGCTGCCGATATTCTAACTATTTCTATGCTGCAAAAGAGAGCGATTAGAGCAATAATAATAATATATGTATATATTATATATATGAAAATGCCCCAAACACATATACGTTTCGTATAAAGGTGTATCAACGTTGTCTGTAATGTAATTATTTGTGCCAATTCTAGAATGAGCAGAATCTAAATTGATAATATTATAATCATTCTAAAAACACCCTTTTATTTTAAGTATTGGAAATCTTTTCCATCATTAACATAGGGTTTTTCTTCTCAATAAAAATATAGACTGAGCAGTTTAGTGACACAATTAATTTTACCAGTTTTTGAATTGAATCTTCACAATACTATTTAATTACAGAGCAAGAAAAAGTCAGTAAAAACTTTTCTCGTATTCATGACAATTGTCTCTAGTCGCCATAACATTGATTGACATATTTTAATAATTTGATATTTCTTACTGTTTAAGGCATAAGTATTTTATATTTTCATTGTACATATAATTTATAAAGAAACTAAATTTTCAATGGACTAAATATGGTACCTGCGACATAAAAGCAAAATGACCTCCAAAGATATTGAAGAAGCTGAACAAATGAGATGTGCTCTATCAGCCATAGCTGATGAAGTTCAAAAGTGGGTAAAAGTAAACTAATGTAAAATTGTGGAAACATCGCTTCAGAAAAAGTTGAAAAGCTGTGTTGAATATGTAGCGTGAACAAAACTAGTTATAAACGTGGTTGGGGCGTGGCTTTTACCCTTTTTAGAGGACCTACGCTTAACTCTTAGTTAGAAATCCTTATAAGAGGTTTTGCTTAAGTTGTAGAGGTAGGAAATGTTTGGTTAATTCCTAGACCCCTTTACCTAGAACTGTTGACCACAATGTATGTTGGCTTTTACAACACTGATTAGAAGTACCAACATTCAGCAGATTATAGTTTCTATAGGTATTATATGAAAGCAATCTTAAGTGATTTTGTATTTCTGATCAGATGCAGTGCGTTGTCTTTTTTAAATATTAAAGTTAAAATTGCAAGGAATGAAGTTAATAATCTATGTGGAAGCACTTCTAAGATACATTTTTCTTACAGGTTTCAGAATGAATCTTTATCATCTAATGAGGCAAATGATAAAATACTTCACAATGAAAAAATGTTTAATGCGGCATTAGTCCAATGCAAAAGTACTTTAAAGTTAAAACAAGAACAGATTAGATTTCTTAGACAACATTTAAAAACAGCATGTGGTGAGTATATATTTGATTTGATATAAGTAATACCCATCCACTATAAAGATTGTTAGACCGAAGCAAAGAAGTTCAAGTTCGTAAATCTTTATATGTTGTAATGATTCAGAACTTCAACACTCGTCTAGCGCATCAGGCTTCATAGATTCACAATTGAACCACACGCCAACAAGTTAAAAAAAAAAATCTAATATTATATTCATGTAGTTTGTTTATAAAGCACGCAGCCTTTGTACCAGACATACTTACAAGTAACAGAAGGTACACTGTAAAGACTCTAGCTATACAGTGGTTAAATATTTTTCGTAATAATATTTTAAATGTTTGCGTTTCTTTCTAGTATATGCTAAAACTCTGTCGGTAGCCAAAGAGCGTGAAACTGCTTCACTCAACAATCAACTGAATAATACTAGAAGTGAATATTGGGATTTAGTAAAACAAGAAAAAGATAAAAATAAATTAATTCATGACTTGCAAGCAGAAAACGAGACCATCAGGGATAACTTACGATACCTTAATAATTTCATTCGACTAGGCTATCGAGGATTACAGAATATAGCAAAAGACAAATTGGAAGATTTCTCCACTCTAAAACAGTTACAAAAGATTATATTTTTCTGTGGTCAGTACTATGCTGATTATTGTAATGAAACTGAAAAATGCAGGCAACTAGAACAAAAAAACAGATTCTTAAATAGTAAACTGCGAATTTTAGAAAGTCATTTAGAAATAGCTATGAACAACCAACGAAATTCTAATGGGAATGGCAAATGTATGGATATGCCTATGAAACAATTACCAATATCAAAACGACATTGTTGTAACAGTGTTTGTGCTGTAAGTTCTGAGTCTCAAATTGGACACCGTTGCTGCATAAACATGAGAGAAATACAACTCAATAGGCAAATACTTGTAAATAATAATAAAAAAATTGATTTAACCAGTCATTTGGGCACAGTTAAAAAGCTCCTGCATGATCAGGACACTTTGCTAAAAGATTTGAAATCTCTTTCAAATCAAATAAATGTTGAATTGTGAATGGAATAAAATAAAATTGAAATTCTTTTAAACTGCTATTTTCATAATTCACTGAGTTTATTTTAGGAAAAAGAATTGATATTGTTAGAACATAATATTGAAGTCAGACGATAGAATTTATTTATAACTTAATGCACATTTGTAAATCGGCAGACTTAATGCCCAAGGCGTTCTTTCCCATTCCACCATTCTTTAGTGTAGAAATCGTGAGTGGTAGGCGCATATAGGTTATAACACTAATCACTAAGATATACACCACACAACACAACACATGATTTTATACACAAGCAAATACACACTATACCCATATATACACACACATATATACATACACATAAATATAAATACACATATAAATATGTATCTACACACATACAGACATATATTCGCATTATATTCGTACACCATGAGTGTAGGAAAATTGGTTGCTGCACTATCGATTCGATGATTCTGCCGTCTCATTAAAAAGAAGGTTGTGTACTATCTTTTTAAATAGGGAACGGTTTGTGGACATCCTGACTTCAACCGGGAGCGCATTCCAGAGTAGAACTGCTTAATCGAAGAGTTCACGAAGTCGGAATCGTGAGAGGGGCATAAGAGAAGCAAATTATTTGCAGAGCGAAGATTCCTGTCGTAATTAGACGACAGGAAACGGAGGTATGTAGGTGAGGATGGGGAGGTAAGAAATGAATATAAAGAAGTCAGAGCAATTTCCTCGCATACCTGTATTTATAACACTTGATACTATCAGATTTGTTTATGGGCAAGATTGTTTTATTGATTAAAAGTAAATAAAATCCACCTCAACCCCTTCTACCCACCTTCGGTTCTATAAATCTGTCGTAAAAGACTGCCTCATATTTGTTTTCCTCAGGACATGGCATTCGTAAGAAATTAGGTACCTCGGTACGGTTAAATGAACAATGACAGTTGGACAAACCAATAAAGACCCGAATCCCCGAGCATCATTTACCAAAATCAACTACCTACTTCACCTAAGGCTCCGAGCTAGGATATTTCTGTGCTAAATCTGGCCTGTCTTTGTGAATGGCAGTAGATTTTGGCACAAGGGGTCAGATTAAAATCGAACCGCTCGTTCTGAACCTTTAGTAGGAATATCTCGTCCACGGTTCCATGACTTGCATAAAATCCTGTGGTTGATGATCGTGATACTATGAAAATACCTTTTATGACAGTTGTGAGATCGAAAGTTGATGCAGACAGTCCCTCCCGCTCGAGTCAGCGGGAGGGGGGATTTGGTCTTCGGTAACCTTACTCACTCAATGAAAGGCAACGAAAGAATTGCTTAACACCGGTTTTCTGTGAGGCCATGGTATCACTCCGGTTGAGCCGACCCATTTTATTAAGAGAATTGGCCTTCTGATTAAAACCGTGCAACAGCGGCACGTTCTGAACCTTAAGCACTAATATCTCGTCCACGGTTGCATGACTCGCATAAAATCCTGTGGTTGATAATCGTAATCCACACACAATCCAAGTAATCTATGATATCTAAGATAAAGTAACTTTCTATTCATTGTTTGAGTCTACTAGAATATTGCATTGAGAGAATAACACATGGCATGTTAGTGTTCAATCGTTTTCGTAATTAAATATTACTTTCTTATTTATTATTATTATATCATATTTAGTTTAAAAATAGGTGTTTACTTCAGTGTTTGAAATTGAGAAAATGGTTTTCCTTCTTAAACTTATAAATGGATCAATTTTATACTTACCCAAACAAAGTCGTCATTACAATCAAACTTAAAAATGAATTAATATAGCTGTCAGTTCCGTGTAAGTTGTCAGTGTCACTGAAATGGTGGGAACGCCGTTCGCCGGTATTTTATCTAAAACATAAAAACCTTTTACATTGATAGCATGATAGCATAGATCACTATTATAAAATTTATAACGTAAATGAATGTTGTGTGAAATCCCAATATTATTTCCATTGAAACACAGTGTGTTTGTTTTTAAGTTTTGTCGGCTACTCAGCAATAATAAAGTAAAAATGTCCCTCGAAGAAGCTAAACAAGTCGCTGCAAACTATGCAGTAGATAACTTTGTATTTAATAATTCAATTTTGGGCATCGGAAGTGGTTCTACGGTTGTATACGCGGTACAGCGTTTAGCAGAACGCGTTGAAACAGAAAATTTGAAGGTGACCTGCGTGCCAACGTCGTTTCAAGCCAAACGTCTAATTACCAAACATAACCTGCCATTAGGTGAGCTGGACACCAACCCAGTAATAGAACTGACTATCGATGGAGCCGATGAAGTAGATAGTAAAATGACGTTAATCAAAGGTGGCGGTGGATGTTTACTTCAAGAAAAAATAATTGCCTCGTGTTCAAATAAACTCATCGTTATTGCAGACTATACCAAAGATGCTAAAAAGTTAGGCGACAGGTATAAAAAGGGAATCCCAATTGAAGTAGTACCAATGGCATATGTTCCTATTAAAAAGAAGATTGAAGCTATGTTTGGAGGTAAGGCGAAGTTGCGCAAAGCTATCGCAAAGGCAGGACCTGTAGTTACTGACAATGGTAACTTCATTTTAGACTGGGTGTTCCCTAATACAGATTTTGAGTGGGAGAAGGTTAACCAAGATTTAACGATGATCCCTGGAGTTGTTGAAACTGGTTTGTTTGTTAACATGTGTTATAAAGCTTTCTTTGGTCAACCTGAAGGCCATGTTGTTGAACGAGATATGACTATGACGAGAGAGATCCGTTAAAACATAATTATCACTGTATGAACTCTGGTTTTATAATGTTTTAAAATAACTAATAGAATGGAAAAAATCATAGAAAAAACTTCATAATGGGATACATGTATTAACTGACTGTTTTTTAAATATAAAATATTCTTAAGAACACTTACGGTGGAGATACAAGTCAATGTTTAATATTTAGTTGAAAAAAAATACTTTTTGGACTGTCACTCTAGACAAAAACATAGTTTAGCATTAGGTTGTTTGTTTGTAAATAATTAAGTATACTTGACCTGTCTAGAGAACAAATAATTTTGGCTGTACTATATAAAGTCATAGTCTAAATATCATCTCAGCATCTCAAATGGATTGAATTATTTGAAATTGTCTCTTATGATTAAACATTAACTTGTATAGATAAAGGAAAATCATAGGATTTGGTAAGAAAATTAGTTTAAGTTAAATATGTTCATTTCATAATCTAATTTAGATTGTTAGTTTTTTAAACAACTCAAGAAATCTTTCACATCTTTCATTTCATTATTGTCATATTATGTACATAACATCTTTCATTGTAATAAGAATGTTAAGGCTACAGTGATGATAAAATTAATATGCAAAATTCAATCCTAATTCATACTGCCTATCCAAAGCTTAACTAAACAATCTTTACTAATCCACAAAAGTATGTAAAATGAGACACATAAAAATCTGAATAAATAGGCTTATAGATAGATAAAATAGAAAATAAATAGAAGATTAGTTACACCATCTTTAACTCAACTTTTTTAGATTTGTCCCTACCCCAAATAGCAGAATTACTATAATTTTGTTTGAAGTCATGAAAAAGAAATTTAAGAAAATTCATTTCTACATACATTGT
Source organism: Arctia plantaginis (assembly GCA_902825455.1). Classification (NCBI taxonomy): domain Eukaryota; kingdom Metazoa; phylum Arthropoda; class Insecta; order Lepidoptera; family Erebidae; genus Arctia; species Arctia plantaginis. Next base: position 12,768,109 of record CADEBD010000300.1, read on the forward strand.
GTATAAAACCTAACACAATGAAAAGCAATTAAAATTTGTATGTTTGTAACTTCCTAAGGCTTGACTTTCAAGCTATTGATGTGATAGACCTACAGTCTTGTAGATGTGTGTGAATAATTCTGTTCTCTTTATTAGAAGAGATAAGCCTCAAAAAATGTGTGGAATGTAATGTAACTTGGACTTAAGGTGTGGATTAACTTTTAATCCATTGTCTGTTCTTACAGTGATTTTAGCAACCTGCCCGGTTGATGCCTCTTTATGCATGTTCTAATGACGACACATGGCATTTTCAGGCATTCATTCCAACTTTTTTATGTGCTAGATTTTTATAAATATACCTTTTTTTTGTGTTTTTGTAAGTTTATAACAAGATTATTAATATTGCATATAAATAATCTAAGCTTCATGACTACTAACTAAAGCAAGTTAACACAAAAATACAAAGTAATGTATCAGATGTTGTATGTATCTTTAAAAATGGTTGTTTCATATCTTCTCTAATCATTGAACTTAGACACTGAACAATTACGTCTTAAAATGATAAGTTCATTTGATAAAAGTATCATTTGTGACTAAACTTTTTGGGTCACAATTGTAAATGAAGTTTATCATTATTTAACATTTTAATAGGTTTGTACTTGAATGTAACCTAATATAACAATTTTACAGATATATTTTTTTACTAACTTCCCCTGATGTGCATGCTATATGCATATGCTAAAATATGTTTAAAAAAAGTTATTTAACATGTTATGATCTTGAGGCCATCATACAGCATGCATGTGTGTAACCATTGTCGATTGTGGAACATGAGGTGACATTATATGTAAACCTTTTCTTAAAATATAAGAGCCAAACGAGCGACTACCGCAACCCAAGGCCGCCTGCAACTCAGGACTCACGAGGTCTTTGTCGGCCTTCGAGTTGTAAGTGTGCTCTTGAAGATTACAAGGTAAAAAGATTCTAGCGCGCAAAACGCGCATTGAGAAAATTAAAATAATAATATAATAATAATTATTATATTATTATAATATTATATAATAATTAATTATTTTTATGGGACATCTGACTCAACTAAGTAAAGCTTCAACCTAAGTAAAGCTTGTACCTACCTACTATGAAAGCTAGATTGATTGATAGAATACTTATCTCCTTTTTTTTAAATACGTACATATACATAGAAATACCCAAACTCCGAAACAAAAAATTGCAGACCATACAAACATTTATTTACCGAGCATTTAGGAATTTAATATACAACTACTATTTCTAACCTTATTTTAATAATAACCTGGAGGATTTTGGCAAAAACTGTTTGGAATCTCTTTTATAAAGGACATCATTCAAAATGTACCCAAAAATTAAAGTGCCGGCCAGTAAAAAAAAACTGTCATCTTACGTCAAATGATCTTTTAAACATTTTTTATTATTACAACAAACGTCTACGACCAACTTTTAGACCCAAAATGGATCACCGAAAATCATAAAATGAGCATTTACATTTATGTATCAATTAACTATTTCTGAATAATTAAAAACCTAAACAATGAAACCTAATGAAACTGACAACGGCGATTGTGTTTTTAATTAGTTTTTTAGACAAGGTGATGTATTTGTTTTGGATCACGGCTTCAGAGATGCCATATCACCAATGGAGTCACTGGGATATTCTGCACATATGCCTGAAGCCAAGCTCCGAAATGAAACCCAGCTGACAACGATGCAAGCAAATAAAACTCGCCTTGTAACTATCTGTCGGTGGGTTGTGGAGGTAGTTAATGGGCGTTTCAAACGGGATTTTAGATTTTTGAGACATGTCAATATAAATCGTGCTCTTCCTCACATGTTTGATTGTTTTAAGATAGCGGCTGCTATAATTAATGCATACCATATACTAATAAATGACGATATTCATGCCCAATCCTTTTTGGCCATATTAACCATAGAATGTCAATCCCTAACACGCTGGCTGATATAGTTGTAAGGCATAATTATAATAGAAGACGAGCACAATTTCAGCCGATGTCCGCCGATATGCCCGAGTTCGATGATTTTCCAAGGCTCTTAGAAGAGGATTTAATATTATTTAGTTTGGGTATTTATCAAATAAAACAAGCTAAAAGCTACACGTCAGAGAATTGGGAGAAAACATAATAATTATAAGAGGAAGAGTACAATCTCGGCATGTCCGGGCCAGAGTATATTATGTTTACATTGGCATCGACACATCATTGAGTGGCCGTGATGCCATACCGTATTATTATTGCTCATGCAATGTTGGCAAAAGAACGGTGGGCTGCTGTTCCCACACTATGTGCATAGAGTGGTACATGACGTTCGCGAGGCACCAACAACCTCCCATAAATCCACCTGCATTAGGCTTAGAAAATGTTATCGTAAGACCTGCGGAATTATAACATATGAATAAAGCCACGTAGGTAACAAAATGAAGTCTTTTTCTTTACATATTATTATATTTTATAACACTAATACCTACACATAAATACCTACGTAGGTACCTAATGATGATTGTATATAATTAGGCTTTTTGTCATATTATATTATTATTAAGCGAGATTAAGTTATTCTTTATCATCATTATTTGATTTTTGCTATAGTAATGAAGTAAAAATTGTTCAGACGACTCGTATAAATGTATTATTTTATTATTTCTAAGTCATATAACTCATACTTAAGTAATCGGTCTTAGCTCTTAGCCGTCTAAAGAAAAAAATCTTAGAATGTCATTCTCTAACCGATAAAACCATTTTTTTTTCGTTTTCCGGCACTTTTTTTTTGGGTACTTTTTGCATGGAGCGTGAATGATGTCCTTTATTTTGTGCTTCCAGAACTGTTCCTAGGCACAATCATCAAGTCTGCTTTTTGATTCTGGTGATTTTTAAACTTATTGATTCTGGTGATTCTCACTGAATTGGATTATAATTTTTGTACACTTTTTTAAATTTGATTTTGCTATGCTAAGACTCCGACACGTTAGTCTTTATAGTTGCGGTGCCTTTCTTCGAATACGATGAAAGTTTTGGCAATATCAGTGTATAGCCAAAATTGGTGCAAATAATTTAAATATTTCCACAGTTTAATATTATTGTAGTTGCACTTTTTTTTTTTCCGTGCGGAAGTCCCCTCGGATACCACCTATCGGTGGCACGTCGGAATTGTAGTTGCACCGGGATTTAACATACTCCCACACTTCCAAAAGTCGATCACTTAGTAATAATGGCAGTACTGAACACAGTGACACCTACAATTGAGTGTTGCGTTATCAAAATGTCCTTTGTTTGTTCAATTTTAGCTCTTTCTTCTTCGCCACAGAATATCAAAATTGTTGTGTCTTCACAATCGTACATGACGTTCGCGAGGCACCCCTCGCGAACGTCATGTACCACTCTATGCACATAGTGTGGGAACAGCAGCCCACCGTTCTTTTGCCAACATTGCATGAGCAATAATAATACGGTATGGCATCACGGCCACTCAATGATGTGTCGATGCCAATGTAAACATAATATACTCTGGCCCGGACATGCCGAGATTGTACTCTTCCTCTTATAATTATTATGTTTTCTCCCAATTCTCTGAATTTTATTTGGGGTCGGCGCACTAAGTATGATTCTTCCTGTTTACTCCCTTTCTAACCATATCCTCACTAACACAGTCTATCCACCTTTTCTTTAGCCTTCCTCTTATCTTGCACCCTTCAACTCCCATTAAAAAAATCCCACTTTCAATTCCCTATTTTAATTTCTCACTCCTCATTTTCCTCATCCCTCCGCATGACATGTCCATACCAAGATAACCTATTACTTCTTAACCTTTCATCCAGTGGCGCTACTTTCAAACTCCCTCGTACGTACTCACCTTGTATTCGTAACCTTGTCCGTCCGAGTCGCACTACACATTCATCTCAGCATTCGCATTTCGGCTACGTTCAGGCGTCTCTTATCCGTTCTTTTAATTGGCCAACTTTCAGAACCAATCAGCACGGCAGGTCTGATAATAGTTTTATAAAGGACAATGGCAGGTCCCCATACATAATTTTATTTGAACTGAAATGTTAGCGTTTAAATATCAAAAAATCCTTAACACTTGAGAATTTATTCTTAACCATTCTCATATCAAAATTACTTGCGAAAGAAGTCTAGGAAAAAAGATATTGGATTTTGAATGTTTCGAGGTTAAGTACTAACATATTGTTAATGTTTTGTTTGAAACTAGATGGCGTTGTGTGTCAGACAGCCGAAAATATTTTTTTCATTATTATTACAGTATATGAAATTAAAAAAATAAAAGCATAACATCTATTCGAGTTTAACACTAAATTAAACAAAAATAAAATAACAAACGTGGTGAGTCTGGAACTTGACAGGATCTAAACGACGACGTATCGACATTTTGAAAATATCGATGTATGTCTATTTATGTGCCGTTATCAATGAGAATGTATTTTTCTCATTACACTGTGTAGTGGAAAATAATGTAACTATATTCTATTACTTTAGTGTGTTTAAAATCGTTTAAAGAGAGTCAAAAATATTTTAAATCATTTCTAATTATGTTGATTCAGTCACTCTACCGTACGAGTGAAGACGAGGGCAGAAGCAAATTCATAATCATAATAGGTGAACCTTCGGTAAATATTTCAGGCAAAGCTATAAGAATCGATTATCGATAAAATGTACCATAATATAATATTGCCACCACGCATCCCTAGTCAGTTACCTATACGTAATGGCGAAACTGACATTACGTACTTAGGTCAAATAAAATCTTCAAAAATATCTTATCTCTTATAAGACTTATACAACACATGGTGGTGTAATGATAAATCATAGAAAAAATATTGATTAAGCTTACTGTGACTCGATTTTTTAAACGCTTAAGTTTTAGGTAAATATGTTTCTGCCATTGTTCTTTGTCCTTTCAGTGTTAACGGGAAAGGGGGTCACAAATTGTTTCCGTTACTTGCCGTCACTTCATCCATCCCGTATTGATGCGATGCTGTACAGTTCGATCGATCTCACCATCACATTGTAAGATGCAAACAACCGTTCTACCCCAAAAATCCTGCCTAAATAGTTGCTTACAACGTAAAAATACATTAGCTGCCAAAATTTCAAGTTTGTAGCCCCAGCGGTTAAGGCTCTGCGTTGATGAATCAAGCAGTCAGGGCAAGTAATTTTATATGTATAGATTCTGCCAAAACTAAATTTCGGTGTTGTAGTGGAACCTATACCTAATTCATGAAATGTTTTTAATTTTTCATCGCATAAAAAAACGGGTGGGTGCAAATCAAGGTAGAGGGTGGGGAAAATACCCCACCTTGCCCCACTATGTTGGTACGCCCACGTGAGAACGGATGTTTTGCCGCATCGAGCGATGATGTAAAGCTGCAACCAGTAAGTCCGATTCCTCAGAACAAGCACCGCTTATAATACAAACGATAGAGAATTCTGTAATGTAAGTTACATCTCTACGCAACATCAACACACACGCTTGACTACACGGATGGCGTAGTGGTTTAAGTGGTCGCCACGCCGCTTTCTACTACGCTGAGTTTTGTGGGCTCGATCCCCACATGGGACGACACTTTGTGTGATCCACTAATTGTTGTTCTAAGTCTGGGTGTTCTTTGTGTCCGTTTGATATATGTTTGTAAAGTCCCCCGCGATACAGGCTTCATTCCTTATGCGGGAGTTGTCTTTAAAAAATTAAAAGTACTGATCAGTAAAATATTCCATATGCGGCCGATTTTACTCTTAATTAAGTTGCAGGCAGTGGGCAATAGTGAGTTACCGTCTCGATCTGTTCAGCACACCCAGCTACTTTGAGGCTACTGGTTTGAAATGCCTGAAAGGCAAAGAAGAAAGATCTGGTACAAAATCTGGACAAAAAAAATCGACGGTAAGAAGGATTTTTCTGTAGATTAAAGTACCTCTTAAATATTATAAATAACCCATGCCTATAATTTTAAGTATGAATAAAATATAGGTTTACAAAATTATGATTTACTCGCATTTGCCTGCGGTCCGCATATATCTAGCCTATCGCTATGCAAAAATTCATCTCCATCGGTTCAGCGGTTATTGATTCCCCATACAAATTTCCACCCCCATTTTTACCCCCTTAACGGATGATTCCTGAGATAAAAACTATCTTAAATCCTTTCCCGCAACTCAAACTATCTCTATACCAAATTTCATCTTCATCGGTTTACGCGTGAAGAAGTAACACACTGACATATAGACAGACAGACAGACACACTTTATTTTTTTACATCTTCATCATCATACAAACAATCATACATCAAATATTAGATAGCTGATCTATTTTTAAGATAACTTTTTCCTTATTTTCTATCTTTCAAGGTAAATCCGGAGGTAGTAGATTTTATACCGTTACAATGAAACTTTTAATTTAAATTTAAATAATAAACATTACACATATTTTATTGCCATTATAAGTCAAAATAAAACAATATTCTTTCCATACTAAAGTGACCCTAATGTGTAAGTTGTAAGTGCGTTGTCTACACCAAGTGACTACAGTGACTACGTTAAGCATAAGAGGAAAACAATCGATTAGAAATACTTAATATTACTTTGTTTCTACTACAACTGTCTTGTGGTATATATACATTCTAAAACAACAAGCGGAACTACCATTTATTCATATGTTCTTAAACAAGAGAAGAAACGACATTGTATGTGTTAAACCCCAAACAACTCATACGTGCATTAACAAATGTTATCCCTTCTTAGCACCATATCTATATAATAAGATAAAGAAAGTATTGAAAATATATGCCGTATCGTATACAAACTGTCAAACTCTAGTAGGAGATTATTTCACATCACATCACATCAACAGCCTTTACTAGTCCACTTCTGGACATAGGCCTCTCCTTAGAAACGAGATTTTGGCCTACTATATCACGCTGGCCAGACGGGTTGTGTCAAGTTTTCCTTCTCTCTGCAGTGCTTGTTGTCCTGCGTAGTTTGCTCCCTTAGTCGCTTCTTACGACACCCACGGGATGAATAGGGGTGGTGACATTCCATATTCTTAATCCGTCACTACACGGACATAGTGATCTTGTGGCCTTACAATTTTTTATTTATTTCTTATGTTTCATTCTGCTTTCCTATAAATATTTTTAGCAATTAGATAATTAACACTCTATTGATAACTTACTAATATTGTTATTTACCATCTTTTAATGATGACAAATAGTGCAATGATTACAGAAGAAGTGCCGAATAGCCCTAGATTAGAGTAGGATTAGATTAGATCTGTATTCTTAATCCGTCACCACACGGACTCGGAGATTATTTAGGTAAGCTTAATGAAGCGGACAGAAAACATCTTAGCAATTTGAAAATGATATAATTTTTAACTATAATTAGGTTAGTAAACAATAAGTTAAATATATTTGTGTATACAAACCAGTCTGCAGTAATTTACTTTTTTAATCACTTAAAACTTGAACATATGAATGTCCTGTAACTAACATCATGGTGAAGTGACTGCCTGAAACACAAGTCTCTCAGGCCGTTTGCAAAAGAATTTGTAATTTGATTTTACCTTTTTCACTCTTGCACATTTTAGAATAGTCATATACAAGTTTTATGTTAGGTTTACTAACAAACTTTATATAAAAATCTAATGACAATAAGATGTAAATCATGTACAAAATGTAACCAAGACTTTATTCTGATTCTGCAATTTTTTTTTATCCAAGTGTGATAGTGCTACAATCAAGTTATTATAAAACTTCACATAAATGATATTTAAGACAAGTAATGTTAGAAAGTTATCTACACGTGCATTTAAGGTCTAGACAAACAAAAAGCAGACCCTAATAAAAAAGTGAACTTTATGATCTCAAGTATTGCGAAGTGAAAAGCCCTTAGATAGGCGTTCTTTTGGGAACGATAATGAATAAGAAGAACAGGACAGTTGGTCTTGAGGCGTAGGACAAGACAGTCGGTCTTGGGAGCTAGGGGGCGGAGGTTGATCGTCAAAAGCTGAACGTGCTCGGTCAAGCGTATTGCAGCTAGATTGAGTAAGTTAAATATATAAAACGTTGAGGACAGCTAGTTGAGTCTTTATTAGGCATTATGTTTTAGGATGACTATATTATACGTATTTATATTCCGGTCTGAATAACGTAGTATTATTTAATTAATTATATTTAGCTTTCCTGCTAAATTTTACTTACGATAAGTTAGGTTAAGATATCTTGAATGTGATAGAATGATTAATGACCCTTTATAGGTCTCTGCAGTGTGGTGGAGATCGAGCGGTCCGAGTCCGCCGTCGGCGCACGCGTTGTGTCCGGCAGTATAGGGGCTAATGCAACATCAGACGAGCAGAATTCACGTGTCTGACCTTGCGGCCTTGAGCATTCAGTTGTAGAAGTTGATTGACTCACTCTAAGCTCAAGTGCACAATGGATGGAAGTCTGATAGGATAAGCACAACCAATACGAGTAACAATGTATTTAATTATTTCAAATCCTTATTTTGATTCCTTCTTATCGCGGTGTCTTGTTGTTTAGATAGATAGATAGATAGATAGATAACTCTTTATTGTACAAAAAACATAATAAAAAAGAAGAAATCAGTTTGTATACATTGTGTGTCTTATATCTAAAGTTAAATTATTGTAACATGGAGAGTAAAGTATTAAAATTTGTACAATTGGCGGCCTTATCGCGTTTTGCGATCTTCCAGGCAACCACTGGATGGAGAAGGAGAATAGGAGTGAGATAGGGGGTTGCAGTTTGTAGGTCGGAGTTTTTGTAAATTAAGCAAACTAATTCAAACATATACACTAAACACATACACACATCACTACACAATAAATTCATTACACAAAATATACATTTAACAGAGACTATAGAAGTAACAGACAGATAAATATAAGATTTCTGACTGAGTGAGGGGACCCTCGCTTAGCAGCTTCGGAAATGCTCCTTCAGCAACCTTTTGAAACAAGGCAGTGTTTGTGCTCGTCTGATGGGCAGTGGCAATGCATTCCATAAGCGTATAGACTGCACTGTAAATGACTTGTCCATAAAAGTCGAGGTGTGCTTCGGCATTTCCAAAGTCAAGCTCTCTGACGATCTTAAGGACTTTGAATGCGTATCACGTAGGAATCTGAAGCGTTCCTTTAAATAAAGGGGAGTGTTGGGATTAAAGAGAATATTGTATAATAGTGAAAGGATATGAATATTCCGGCGAAGACGAATGGGTAACCAGTTAAGCTTATTCCGAAATTCAGAAATATGGTCAAATTTGCGCAATCCAAAGATGAACCTTATGCAAAAGTTTTGGAGCCGCTCAACCTTATTAAGTTGGTCTTCGGTGAGATCGAGATAGCTGGTATCTGCGTAGTCAAGGATTGGGAGAAGAAGGGATTCTGCAAGCGCAATTTTGGTCGTAATTGGTAAAAAGTTACGCAGCCTTCTCAGAGATCCAGCAGAAGCAAACAGTTTCCTACTGACTTCTTGTAGTTGCGGACCCCAGGACAAGTTTTTATCGAGGTGAATTCCCAGATTTTTTATGGTGTTCGAGATCGGAACTAAGGCCCCATCGCAGTATATTTGGGGTTGATGTGACCAATCGACTTTTGATAATGTCCTAGTGCCACCGATAATGATTGCCTGTGTTTTAGATGGATTCACTATTAACCCGTGTTGCCTGCTCCACGTACAAATCTGCTCTATATCCCGGTTAATAATCGAGATCGCTGCTCCTAGTTGTTCCACGGGTGCTTGAGCATAGATCTGCAAATCGTCTGCATAAAGGTGGTAAGATGAAGCTAAGCTATTGGAAATAGAGTTTATAAAAACCGCGAAGAGCAAGGGAGATAAAACGCCACCCTGTGGTACGCCGGCAGTTGTAGTGCACCAACCAGAGAGTCTTTCATCGATTCGAATACGCTGCCGACGCCCGAACAGGTAGTTACGAAACCAGTCAACAACCGTCGGAGATATGTTAAGAGAGCACATTATGGCAAGCAAGACGTCGAAGTCAACAGTGTTAAAGGCGTTACTAAAGTCTAGCAGCGCCAGCACAGTTAGCTTGCCATCCTCAAAGCCTGACCGTATATCGTCCGTGATATGAACCAGTGCGGTGGTGGTGCTATGTCCAGGACGAAAACCAGATTGGAGGGAATTTAGAAGGGAATTTTTACAAAGATAGGGATTAATTTGGTTGTAGACAAGACGTTCGAGAGTTTTAGATAGGAAGGGTAGGATAGAAATCGGACGATAATCGGAGAAACTGGATGGATTTGATTTCTTAGGTAATGGAGTTACTAATGCTTCTTTCCAAGCAGTTGGAAAGTTTCCGGTTGCCATGGAGAAGTTAAATAGGTGAACAAGGACAGGAATGATTTCCTCTAGGATAGGCAGGATCATATCACGGCTGATACCATCGCTACCAACTGCGTTGGAGTTAATAGAGAGTATGCTCTTCCTAACATCACAATCGGAAAATTGACTAAAGACAAATGTAGGAGAGTCTAGAGTTGGGAGAGAAGAAAGATATTGTATCGTGTTATTTTTTATTGTCCCGTCAAAAGGAGACGATGTGGAGAAGTGTTGATTCATCAATTCGATATTTACGTTTTTGGAAGCCGTATGTTGCCGTGACTTCCCAACTCCTAGTGATCGAAGAAACTGCCAGACCTTGGCCGGATCCCCATGTTCAACAGAGGTATGGATAAATTGGCGTTGTGCATTCCTACACACCTTGTTGCAGCGATTCCGAATTGCGACGTATTTATTCGTACGTTAAAAAGCCAGTGAAAAGATGTCCAGTCAGGGTCTTGTCTTACAGCCTAAACCGGATCTGGAGGGACGTTAGACCTCCCCTACAGGCAGGGGAGCTGGCTATGTGTTTAATAGCTGAAAACTTCTTTAATCAGGCTAAGGTTAGTTGAGGCACCATCACACAGGTTAGGTATTTAAATAACTCATGGCCGACATGACTAATTGTTACGTGAGATGAGACACGTGCCTAAAGATCTAGAATCCATTCAGGTCATTCACTTGCAACTAGAATAATATTTAATTAGTAATTTGAGACTATATACACTATATTTAGGTTAACCATATATATGGTATAATAGGCGCCTAGATTTATTTTACACAAATACCAATAACAATTATAAATAAAGAGAGTTCCATTTTGACTATAGTAGTTTCAATTCACCTCGGTTACTACCAACATTGCAGTCTAAAAATTCTGCGCTTATTCGCTGTAACGCAATTATTTTGTAACTTTACCATTAAGACACAAATAAAATAACTTCAATACATACCTACTAACTAAAAATATTTCATATTTTCAAAACAAAAACTTCTTTCTTAACCTATTAAAAGTAAGCTATGTTCCTAGGACAGCAAAAACATTTTCCCAACTTCTATTCTTAATAAAACATTTATTTCGTTTTCTCTTATTTCAGATAATAGATCGTTCGGAAGATATGTCCCTATTTTTAGTGGTAGAGATGAAATCGAGCGTGAAATGGTTACCACACGAAGCGCTTGTCTCGCGAACAAACGAAATACCGGATCGCCGTTTGCCGCCGGGGCGTTTGGCGGAAAATTGGCTGGCACACCACTACATGTACCCGCTTAATAATAACACAATGTATCGAATGTCAGCTCGTGATAGGTAACTATCTGATACCACTATGAACGGCCCGATAAGTTAAAGAGGTTGTAGCTAGATTTGTAAATTATGTGAAATCTAGTCTTTATTTACAATTGTTGGGAAAACATCCGTGTTCATGTTAATAAATAAAATATACATAAAATAAACCTAAAATATTGTGTACCTACTGCAATTTTGTTACAGAGTTACAAGACGATCGTATTGGTGGTTTATTTTGTTTATTGGTTTATGGTTTATTTAGTTTAGATTGCTTTAGCCTCCTTGCATGTGACTTTTTTTCCAGGTGATTTGTAACATAATCTGCAGGGTATCAATATAAGGAGTGGGAGTTCTCTCGCTCGATAGCCTGATTGCGGCTATCGTGCGGAGCGAGAGTGCGTGGAACTCTGCCGTCTATTTCTGCGAGCAAGTTATGCTCGCGAAGGAGACGGCGGAGCGGGACCGGGAGAGGTTTAGGACTCTCCCGGCCCGCCAGGCCCGGGAACGGGCCAGGTACCGCAGGCGACTCAGGCGCCGGAGGTCGCAGAACGACCTCCGTCCTCCATAAGCGCAGGCCTGGGGGTGACAGGTGAGGCCATCTGTCACCCTAGCAGAAGCAGGCCGGGGTGGCGGCGAGCGCGTTGCGAAGCGCGCTCGCTTCCAGGGAGCACAGGGAACATGGGGTTCCCACACGGGGGGGGGGGGGGTCATCTACTCGTCTGTAGATGACCCGAGGTATGTCGGGGTACCAGGGACTTCCTTTCTAGGGTATACCTGGTTCCCCGGCTATTAGTACCCGAGACGGCGTGCGGTTTTAGTCGGTTCGAGTCCGACATGACACCGACAGGTGGTATCCGAGGGGATTTCCGCACGGAAAAAAAAAGGGTATCAATATAAGTAGTTAGAACAAAAATCATTCGTGTCCATCGGTGGAAATTCTCCTTGAATATTTAGAAATCTGGCAACAGCACATTTTTTTTGCACAATTTTCTAAGGATTTCCCCTGTTTAGATCAGACGTCACCGCGTCGTGCCAATAATTTAAGAAAATAAATGTCGGAATGGCAATTTATCATGCAGCAAACAAATTCTATTGTAAAGGTATATTATTTAACGTTTCTTCCATTGACTTTGTTACACCATGTAATTTTTACAACATTAATTCTAGTACCATTGCATCTGAGAGCCATAAGTGCTCCAATGATACATTTTCAGTTAAAAATAAATTAATAATTTTGCTGTCTCAGACGTTTGAGTGGTATAGTATAGTAGTACCTTAGTATTTACTATCTGATAGTATAATTAATAAAATATGTTCTTCAACTACTAGCAGAGGCGTAGCGTGGACTAATAAAGAAGTGGCAAAGTCGCAACAGCGAGGCTCCTTTCTTTCGCTCCTAAGACATAGGTGCCCAATACATCTATTTTACCAAACATGCTTTGACACGACATACCTATTTATGTTAGTTATTAGAAAGCATATAGATTTGAAAAAAGTTTTATTTTATAACTTGCATGATTTAATATCTTACCAAAGTTATTACTTGGGCTTTTTGCTTCACTGAAGTTCTCTGGTAAACTTGTAAATAATTTTTGAAGCTAAATCAGCTTCGAAGGAAAGTATGGCTAAAGCAGGCAGTCGGACCTATTTGATACAGTTTCTTAAGTAGTTTTTAATAATTTTTAACTTAGGAGCACTTCTTCCTGCCGAAGCTGTACTTACAGGTACGTCGGGTACGTCATTATAATAATATTCTATGTCCTTGCTTTTTTCATATTGAAGTACTACACCTAAATCATTACAATGCTTGGAGCAGAAAAATATCCAGCAAAATATCTTCATTGGTTATTTTCAGGACATATCGTATATTTTTATAATGAAGAGGGGGCAAACAAGCAGACGGGTCACCTGATGGAAAGCGACTACCGCCGCCCATGAACGGCTGCAAATCAGGAGTCACAAGCGGTTGCTGGCCTTTAAGAAAGGAGTACGCTCTTTTTTTTAAAGTTTTAACGTCGTTTCGGTCCGGAAATACCGCAATCGATAACTTGTTTTACTTAGTTGGTAGTGCGAGGCAAAAAGTGTCTTGAAAACAGCACAGTAGTGGAGCGCCAATTATCCAAGTCGTTGGGATGAAAATTTTGCCGTGTGGAACGATGGCGGAAAGTTGCGGCCGGTATTAGTCCGAACAATTCCTCGGAGCACTCTCCATGATGTATTCGATTGAGAATACTGAGCGAAGCTACATCTCTACGTAACGCCAAGAGATCGAGCCGGCCGGAGATCTTTTGGTAATTGACGATCCGAGTCACTCTTCTTTGGATACGGTCCAGAGGGAGAAGCTGGTGCTGAGGTGCCCCTGCATAGAGATGAGAACAGTATTCCATATTCGGCCGGACTTGCGCCTTATAGAGTTGGATGGGGTGAAATACTGCCTCGATCTGTTCAGCACACCGAGCTTCTTCTAGGCCAAGGCGAACCTCGAACCGAAGCGATACTACAAACGGTATCTTTTTAGCGGTGGACGTGCAAACCTGTGTCTTTTTTGGATTAAATTGGACTAGATTCAGTCGACACCAATTTGAAACCTCCGCTAAGGTAGTTTCAATATCAAACACAAGTTTGTTTTGACTCTCAATGTCGTTTTCCTGAGAAATATCGGGGCGGCCGGTATAAAAGGCATCTCCCGTGCTATTTTATTATCTGCATAGCAATGGATGCTACTAGTTCGCATCATATCATTGATATGCAGAAGAAACAGTGTGGGTGATAGCACACAGTCTTGCGAGACACCAGCATTTACTGACTGCAAGTCGAAGCATGCACCGTCGATAACGACCTTAATGCCTGCAAGGGAACTGGTGACCCAACATAATTTCTCGGGCAGCCCATGTAAAGGAAGCTATGAGAGAAGCGCCTTATGCCACACCCGATCGAAGGCTTTCGCTATGTCCAAGTTTGCACTGCACAAGTCTCTCCCTTGGTCTCAATTGCCTGTGCCAATGGGTGTGTTAGATAAACGAGAAGATCACCAGCTGAGCGACCCTGGCGAAAACAATATTGTCGATCATTGAGTAGCTGCTAATTTTCTAAGTACCGTAGGAGCTGGCAGTTGATTACGGATTTCATAATCCTTGAGAACAAGGGTGTATAGGCCTGTAGTTGGACGGATCAGAGCATTCACCTTTTTTAGTGAGTCGACCCACTCGACTAATGAATTTGTGCTTCACGTACTGGTGCACACACTCTGGCACCGCGGTATGGTCAGCGGTACGTTTTCCCCGTCATCCAAAGTCGAGTTGGATGCAAAGTGTTCGCCTAGGAGTTCGGCTTTATCCTTGGCATCATAGGCCAATGAATCACCGGCCATCTCCAGGAGTGGAAGGGATTGGCTACCGAAATTCCCTTGGACAGCTTTGGCAATAGACCAAAATGCACGAGTTCTAGAAGGAAGTCTTACCAGTCTCTCACCAATCCGGCTGATGTCCTTCGATTTCACCCTGGCAATGGCTCTTTTGATTTTCTTTCAATTGGCTTTTTTAGCGTGTTGGTGTTTATATCACCTAACGTCGCTGCATCAGCCCATCCTTGGTAACATTCCTGCTTTCGGCGATCTGTCGATGTGTCGAACGAAGGCTTGGATCTGGGATTGATGGGAATGAAGGTAGATATATAGTTCCATACCCTGAAGCACTACATCAGTGACAGAATCGGCCACAATGTTGGGATCATCCGGCAAGTAACAAACCCGCCTCCATGGGTAGTCCATCCCAGTCGGCTGACCTATAGTGCTATATGCAGCGGCAGCCTGCAACTCGCAGCCGCGGCGAGCAGATGAGTGGCACCGCACCCCGGATTAGGCAATGATCCGCGGAGCCAACGGTGACCTTGTAACCGTCCGGATCAGAGGTCAGCAGAAGGTCCAATAGTATTTACTTCCAGCGCCAGCTTTAGTTCCGTCATTTGCTCAGAGTTTGCTGCTAGGAGCTTTGTGTGTTCTTCTTTTTTCGAAGAGAGCTCAAGATTGTTGTTTTGGTGGATGGGTTGTGTACTGATAGACTCTGATTTGTTGGACTTCATTTATCTGCCCATTTCTTTGACGAGCGTATATAGTCGGTCTATCCACTTTGTGACCCCGATTTTAATGTTTCCCTTCAAATTTCGCGTTTCAGTAATTAAGGTGTTTTTAGCGTTTTCCACATACACTTTTTTTTGCCTCTGATATCTTGTCCGGGTATACCATGTTCTGTTTCGGGCTATATTCCAGCCTGGTTTGGGTCACACGTGAATCGCTCGCTTTTGACGTGGAAGTAGGTTTAGTAATTGTTGCAGCCTTATTTTCGAATGTTTCTAAGCTCTTTCTGAAGAGGGACTTTTTCACGTCTGTCTTGATTGGTGTTTTGGGTGCTCTACTTTGCTCTCCTGTAGCGTCTTTAGTTGGAGTCCTAAACGTCTCTGTTGTTTGGTTGGAGGTGCGTTTTTACGTTGAAGGTACCCTGTCGAGTGAATATGAGAACTGTATGTATTTATCTAGAAGTTGTAAGAGTGTTTAAGGGTGTATATGTGTGTGAGTCTATCTGTTGTGTACGTGCATGTTTGTGTGTGTGTGTGTATAGGCGCGTGTATATGTGTGTACAGATACGCAACCTCCGGAGTCAAAAATATAGGCTAAATTTTTTTTAAAGTGTTAATACTGGAGGGACCTGAAATCACATGGCCCAGGTCCTCCTAGAATTGAGCACCTGAGGTCGGATGCAGGCGGGTTTTTAGAGTAAACACCACATACTCCTAACTCCTACTCCAAGGCGCTGGTTATTCAATGGTATTTTCCACCCCGTTAACAAAAAAATGCCTAATTAATAGCAGACCAGGGCCCCAAAAGTTAACGTTCCGCCCCGGCTCAGAGTTATTAAAGCCTGAAAATTCTCGTTTTCCGTCAATCTAACGGTCACTTTCTTTAAAGATAGTAACAATGACCTCGTAGTCGCACTTAAGATTGAGCTTCTTGGGAGGAACAAACACACTTCGAGCGTAAATGTGATCAAATTAATTAGTCATCTGTGGTAAAGTCTTAGCCTCCCCTAGCGACGATGTAATATAATAATAAAAAAGGCGGATGTAAAATAATAATATGGTATATATTTTTAGGTAATGTTTCAATTCTTTATACCCCTCGAAGTAAAGAGCAGGTATTAGGGTAACTATCTATTTCTCAATTATGTTTCCTTGCCTTCTTTCTATCTCTTCTCAATCTATTTTTATCAATAATCGGTATTTTACTTAGTGCAAAACAACAGAAGCTATAAGGGCAGTTGCTCTGTCTGTTATTCTGTACCGGTCACGGGTTTGAGATTATGTGGCATAATTCATAGTAGCTTCCTGTTTCATTTTTTTATTTTAAAATTTTCGCAATCTTTTGATGTGTCACACGCTGAAGACAACTAGCTTTAAACGCCAGAGGATGTAACTTTCTCTTTTTTAGGGCAATTACAGTTGGTAGAATCGAGTCACTTGGAGGAACAAATATCAAATAAAACTTTTGCTGGAAGCTGAACACTTTTTATGAATATTGCGATGAGATTTTAGCATTTAAAAAAATATATTACAGTATTTTCATAGAGAGCTTTTCTTGTTCCTAGAGACTATAATTGTTGCATGGAGGGCTGTGAATAAAATTGATTGTGTATTCTCAGAGATAATTTAATAGTAATGGAAATATTTTTGTAAAATTAATGTAACATTTTACATATACATGTAAAGTAATTTGAAAACCATAGGATCTAAGGTCAAGGTTCCAAAGTCAAAAGACATTGTATTAAACCTACTAGCCTCAGATCTATAGCTAATATTGGTTTCGTTCTACATTAAAAACGTGGTAAAAACACCTACGCGAACAACAACACGAGGTAAAAAATATTCTCAGTAGGCTTGATGAATAAAAATGATTCACCAATATATTCTTAAAGGATCTCGATCTTCTTACTTAGCCGTTATCCGCACGGTCGGTTTATTTCAATTTCCTTCATAAAAGACGCTATTCTCGGATTTGAAGTAGATTTATCATGCTCGGATAAAGCGGGCACTTTTTGTGCTTTTCTTGTGCCTGGATCTGACCCGAGATCTGTCCACTTAATGTGAATAATGGTGTACGATGGAAAACGAATGCGAACTCGAACACAAAAGACAACAATGCGAAACGATTCCAAAACTCGATACAAGGATTTTGGCGAGATAATGCTTGTTGTTCGGTTTTTCATAGCTTTATATTATCTGAGTGAGTTCTTATCCACGCACTTATTGTTATTATAAAACCACTGAAGGGTTTTGACTCCGCATAAATAGCTAGTTATTTCGAGAATACGAGTACCCATTATGTACATGTAAATCCAGTAACTTCCACTCTCACCTCCTCAATAAAAACTTTCTAAGCAAGAAGTTGGTCCTATAAATGAAAATGGTTGAAAATGAAAAAAGTGTTATAATTCGAAATACTTAGATCTAAATGTTAATTCCTTTAGTTAGTATCAGTGTGAGCTAAATAAATAAAAATCTCAAAAAATAGAATATAAAATAAGCTTTAAATAGTATTAATCAAGACTTAGAGATCATAAAAGACTGGTCCAGCAGGTTCGGTTTAACTGTGAACTCATTAAAATGCCAAGCGTCATAGGGAGTTCTAGAATGAAACCAGAATTGATCCTGATAGTATTACTGAAATCATCTTTAATGACACCGTTTTGCCTGTTAGTACATTGGTCAAGGATCTCAATCTGCACATCGATGCGACTCTGAACTGGCAAACTCAGGTCGTCAGTCAGAAGGTTACGAATTTTTACGAGGATTATATCGCCTTAAAAAAAATCCCAATAAAAACAAAGACGATGCTTGTGTAGAGTTTAATTTTTCTACTTATCGACTATTGTGATGTGTGTTATCTCGACTTCAATGTAGATCTTCTTAATAAATTAGACCGACTTCTCAACAATTGCATTCGATTCATAATCAACCTGCGAAAGTATGATCATAAATTCGCTTACCGTACGCAACTGTCATGGTTACCTATAAGACAGCGCCGCAGTTCAAGGGCTCTGACTATATTGGACTGTCTTCTCCACTTACCTAACTCACCTGACTACTTAAAATCCCACTTCTAATATCTATGCTCTAATCATGACAGAACTCTTCGCTCTTCTAACAAACTTCTCCTCCTTTGGCCTTCACATATTTCCAGTATGTGTCCATTCTTCCTTCCCTGTTCAAGCTGTAACCCTTTGCAACACACTCCAACTAGAAATCATTATGTCCACTAACCGATCCACTTTCAGGCTTAAAGTACGGAAGCTCTATAGAGACTTGACAGAATGACACTTTAGGAGTATCTTTATTATCTACGTATCACATCATATCATCATCACATCAACAGCCTTTAATAGTCCACTGTTGGACATAGGCCTCTCCTTAAAAAGGAGGTTTTGACCTACTATATCATGCTGGCCAGACGGGTTGGTATTGGGTTTGGGTCAAGTTTTCCTTCTCTTTGCAGTGCTGTTGACCTGCGTAGTTTGCTCCCTTAGTCGGCTCTTACGACACCCACGGTATGAATAGGGGTGGTGACACTCCGTATTCTTAATATGTCACCACAAGAATAATCTACGTATTATATACATTATATTATGATATTTATATGTGTAAAATATGTGTATGTATACCTAGTACCTATATATCTGTAGGATTTTTTTCTCCTTTTGTAACATTCTTTAGTTCAGTCTCATCCTTACCTGTCAAAAATACACACCTGCCACACACAGCTTTGCAACAACCAAAGGTTTGTATGGAAGTAAATGCCTGTGGCATTAAGTCCGCCTTATGCAATATGTTTGCAGTTAGTCTCAATAAATAAATAAAAAATAGTCTACGAATTTCGTATATTCATATCTGCAATCCTTAAGAAACGATTTACGTTTATCTAAAGTAGCCCTTCTTTGTGAACTTATACCGGCTCACCTAATTTTACATATCCGGCCTCTTAGTTATTCTAGTGGAATTTAGGTTAAAGAGACGGCAGGCGGTTCAGTGTTGCTAAAGACATTTTATAAAAGTGTATAAGATTGAAATCACATTTTTGTTCTTTGCTATGTCCTCATCTGCCAGTACTCATATTAAGTGAAATGAAATTACATGTGAGAGATGTGTAAAATGGCCAAATAAAAAATAAACAAATCGCATCATAAATTGTTTCTCTGATTTATTTATTTTTTACTTTAAGAAGTACTAGGTACTTCTTAAAGTTAAAAACACCTTACAGAAAGACATAATCAGAGAGTGGCCGCATAAAACTTAGAAACCAAAATCTTTGAAATTAGCATAATGATTACGAAATGAACTACAAGACATAACTACAGGACAATCGTTGCCTACTGATGTAACAATATCACTGATGTTTAGGTTATCTAATTCTCGAATATCAATGGATGGGTCATATCGCAAAAATCCTTCTAGAATGTACAAGAAATGTAACTGAAGATTAGTATGTCAGTTGTTTTGGAAAATGTTAGACAATAGCGCCTAAGAAGCACGATCCTCCTAGACCACAACAACGCCCTAACTCACTCCGGCAGACGGACTATCGAAGGTGTGGAGTTAATGAGTCATCCTCCTTACAGTCCCGATCTGGACCTTGTGACTTTTATTTGTTTCTAAAAATAAAAGACAAACTTAAGGGAATTTGTTTTATAAACCTTCAAGATGCCGTGGCTGCGTGTGAAAAAGGCGTGGAGATCCTTAAGGAAGAGTGTGCTCACTGCTTCAGTTAATGGTTCTTAAAAATATGAACAGGCTTCTATATCATTCCGTACCCATCCAAGTCTTATTAGTAGTTACGGTATACTATATTCATTAGTTTTTTTTTATAGTAAAGCTTGTAATTGTGTGAACGTACATGTCTGGCCAGTTGGTCCAGTGGTTATCGACTCTGACTGCTTAGCCAGAGGTCGTAGACGCAATTCCCACCCAAGACAAAATTGTGTGATTAGCACTAGCATTTGTTCTTTGTCTGGAATAATTTATCTATAATATATCTATTAAAATGCCTATATGTATATTAAAATATTCAGTCTAGTTACAGGTTCTGCTTTGTTTAGGATTAGAATACCGTGTGTGAGATATTTGAATTATTATTGTTCTTATTATTATTATTAAAATTCTGTAAAAATAGGTCATCGCCCAAATCTTTACCCAATAACTTAGATAAATAAAAATTGTAACTACTTTTACACGATTTATCATTTGTCGTGTGAAATACGAATGTACCCTCTTCATGTAGATATTTTAATGCATATCGTTATATTGGCATCGGATTAAGACGATATCTGAGGAATGCGAGACGTCTACAGATATCGATTCCTTAGAGGCAAAAGCTCCTATGATCGTGGGCGGTGCACTTTAGATGAAGTTGCGCGGAGTATCCTTGTCTGTCGTACAATTATTTTGTTTATGAACATTAAAATGATACCTTTAAAGGAATTTAGTTCCTGTTCTGGTATTTTAGCCTAACATGACTAAGAATATACTAGCTAAGTGCTTTTAATTATATTACATCAAAGAAAAAAATCACCTGTTTGTAAATTCATATAAGCCTATTTTTTATTTTTCATGTTTGGGTGCCTTTGTGAAATCATGTAAAAGGCAAAGCTATTTATTATTTTTGAACTGTTTTATAAAGTTGAAGCGAATACAACCTTAATTTATTTGATACGTTAGATAATTTTTGAACTGATAGTGACTCAAGCTTGACCAAAAAAATAAACTTGGAAAGTTAAAATATCTTAGAATCGCAATAAATTTAATCATAATTGAATGGAAGACGTTTCAACTTTATATATACCCCTCAAGTAATATATGTACATACGATATATATCTACATGTCTGTAAAAATCAGCAAAGATGGCACCACTTGGGGGCGTACAATAGTATTTGAAGTAATATATACATTAAATAATGACTCTACAATATTTCAGTCATTGTTAGTTTGGTTTGCTAGAATTCAACCTAAAAAAAGGCAACCCTATTTTGATACACTAAAATATATTTTTGCGACATTAAATTATTGCCCAATGAAAACTTCATTTTTGATCTATTATAAGACATGTAGACCTCGACTGAAATGTTTTTATGTATTACTAGCTAATTGTGATTTAGTGATTAGGCGGGTCCACAGAGAGAGCGCAAGCTGCTCTCTGTGTGTCCGTGCCTCGCCCGAAGACATCGCACAAGCCGCCACTGGGAGCGACCTAGCGCCGGGCCACCGAGTATCCGTTTTTTGGTTTGCTCAAAGGGTTTTTGCTCCTCGGTCGTTTGCTGCACTCTGGACGCACGCGTGTGTGAAGTCGAGAAGAACTCAAAACCGGAAAGAATAAAACGAAACTTAAACTGCTTATAACGATAATGATAACAATGTCTTGAATAATCGTCTTTAAAACAAAATATAGCTTAATAATTATTTCAAATCTTGAACTTTATATCCCCAAGTCACACTTGATTACGCAAGATAAGTGCATTTGCCATTCAAATTGTAGTCTAATTTGGTGCAAGCATTTATAAATAACACTTATGTGTATTGTAGGGACACAATCGAAGTAGACCTCACAAACTTATTCTAAGCATACGTTAAGTATTCATACCCTGCGTATGATAACAAAAGAATCAGCATTTCACAAGGTACAAGCAAGTCACGCGACCGGACTGTACACCGCGTAAATAGTTAAATCTACTACTTTAATACAATTTGTAGTAAACCATGATCCCGACGCTAAGGTCGCATTATCGGATTGGAAAAAACTGTTACAAAACAAGCCTTGAATAACAAAAATAGATCTTACACTTAAAGCGCTTAAGACGAAATTGGTTTGATAGCGGAGACGTGAATACGAGGCTGAGTTTTACAATGTTCATGTGACGGCGGGACCTTTTTGTTGGGCCTTTTGTACAGAGAATCCGCGATGCCCTGGGGGCCGAGGGGCACGATTCCCATTACTCGAGAGAGTTTTCCGAAGAGGTCTTTGCTTTCTGAAATTTTACACTAGATTCAATTATGTTTTTCTTGGGTAATGGGTTAGTCTGTAGTCAAATTGATGAGAGTTTTAATCAATAACATTTACCAATCAATCGTAACACGTTTTACGTAATTTTACCAAGTAGAGTAAAGAGTTAGATTTATAACCTGAGACCTGTTTTTTTTGTAGGAAATGGTGAAATGTGAAAACAAACTTGTACAGCCAAAGTTATTATTCGCTTCGTGTATTGTTTAGCGCAGATTCGTAGTACAAATTGGCATGATTAGTTCTGTTATACAGCAGTGTTGCTACGAGATGTGTACAGTTGGCAACGGAGTTTCAACTAAACATTGTGTATATATTGGCTACACCTACAATTCCTGTAAAAAAAATCTCTGTAACTTTCTTATATTCAATATTTTACTAATCTGCATTAGGTTCGAAAAGGGATCCCCCTGGCCTGCTTCTGCTAGGGTGACAGATGGCCTCAACTGTCACCCCCAGGCCTGCGCTTATGGAGGACGGAGGTCGTTCTGCGACCTCCGGCGCCTGAGTCGCCGACGGTACATGGCCCGTGCCCGGGCTTGGTGGGCCGGTAGAGTTCTAAACCTCTCCCGGTCCCGCTCCGCCATCTCCTTCGCAAGCATAATATAACTTGCTCGCAGAAAGAGACAAACATGTTACCGAGCAAGAGAACTCCCACCCTGATGGCCGCCACAAGGTCACGCCTCTGCTCCACCAACGCCGGGCATTCTGCCAGCGTGTGGAGCGCCGTGTCCACAGAACAGCCATCGCAGTGGTGGCACCCAGGCGTTGGCGATCACTTGCGTCAACCGGTATGAGAGGGTCCCGCGATGCCATCGAGCCAATCCTCCATAACGGGTCTTACCGCTGCGATAATACGCTGAACGGCGCTCGGTTGCCCAAGTCGTTCCTTCCATTCCTCTATGAGGATCCGGTGGAGTGGGGATTTCTGGTCCTTGATTTCTCGAGTCTCAGGACTCCGACCCAACTCCCGCGCCTCCTTGCGCTACTGATACAGAGCTGCAAAGGCTCTCGCCTCCAGGTCCCTCGGTGGAGTTCCGGCCAGGAGACTCGCCGCTTCAAAGGAGATCGTGCGGTACCTCCTTATGACCCTGATGGCCAGCACGTTACGTGGCGTTACTGACGTTGCTGGCCTTTAGTCCCCGGCCATACCGGGGCTCCATAAAGGGTCATGGACCGCACAACCCGGTAATTTAACCTGTTGTGATGTGACATGTTTTCTACTAGGCAGTAAGAGATGATTAATAAATAAGTATATTTGTACAGGCTAGTTAGCTTGCAGAACACTGTAGAATAGTAGTTGAGTTGTTAGTTAAGTTCAATAGTAGTAAGTTTAATAAGTACGCAGAAAAGACAGCCTATAGAAATAAGTATATTTAAGTCAAGTTACGAGTATATAAAAATGTATAGAGTAGCAAATCTTTTTCGATCAAGTTTCGTAAGTCTAATAGTTGATAGCTTACTGCTCTATAAAGCATTAATTAATGTATTTATAACAATAACAACGCGCAGCCAAAAGTAGGCCAAAGAGTGTGTAAATAATAATCTATATGTAAAAAGTAAAACTATTTGTATGTACGATAGTGAGATCGTACAATGTAGCTGCAATAAGTATAGACAGCTTTCAATGTTACTCTACATTTTTTTAACCCACTTAATGTCTATTTAGTCTATTTAAATATAAACCTACATAATAAACCATCAGCTGCTTACAAATTAAGGCCGCCAACGTATTCGTGACTCGTGTATTGCAGGTGTCCACGTGCGTCACCAACCGTGGGCTGACTCGTCTGTTTTTAAACCCCTATATCTTACAAAAAACCATAGATTGAGTTTCACTGTCCAGTAAGATTTTGGAATACTTGCACTATTTGTACTTTGGTTTAAAAGCCTGTATTTTTGTTTTAAAGTAAATTAGTCCGTTGATATGTACGTGTCGTGTCATTATAATGTACCTATGGTTAAAAATCCGCTTTTGTGTCTAGATAAAAAAGCTCTTCTTTTAGAAAAGTCCAGACTATATAGAGAGGGTTACCCCGGTTGAAATGTTTGATTACTAAATTGAGTTAACACTAACTACTCAGTTAAAGTATTAAAGCATAACCAACAAACAAGGTTACTTTCACATAATATTATATTAGTTAGACCGATTAGTGACTTATGTTTCTGGCACTATAATTCAGAACGTAGAAGATCGGTGATACGTGCACACGCTGTAGGATGTGGTACAAATGATGCAATATCGGCGAGTCACGTTTAGCTAGCATTTTGAGCAACGGTATCGCGTTGCCTGCACCTCAATGAGTTACTGCTTTACTTGCAAAAATGTGCCGCGTCTGTTATAGACATCGGCAATTCCACAATAAAACTAATTATAGCTAAGGTTAGGTGAAGCACTGAGTGCTATAGATATATAAGGAGCGTCGGCGGTGGTCTACGACAAGCTGATTGAAAAGGTAATAATATGATAATATATAATAGATAATATATATATATCTCACACACTCACACACGGCAGTCTGATCCCAAACTAGGCAGAGCTTGTACTATGGTAACCAGACTGCTGATAAACACACTTATATATTTTTAAATAGATACATATTATAGATAAATTACACCCAGACACAGAACAAATGACCCTGCTCATCACACAATATTTGTTCTGGGTGGGAATTGAACCCACGACCTCTGGTTTAGCAGTCAGGGTCACTAACCACTAGACCAACAGGCCCATATAAATTGATCGATAAAGTTAACTGTTTTTTAAATTTAATGAAGAGTAATTTTTTGTTAGGGACTCAGTGAGTCGACGAGTTATTTGATGGTAAGTGACTACCGGTACTTCTCATCCAAGTCTTTCGGTGTCCCTTAACCTATACCCGCGCCCTATCTATTTTTCTTTCACAAATTTTAATTTTTTCTTTATGCTTTATTCTTTATCCCGTCTGATGACTATATATTTTTGAAAGGACGACTAGCGTCAGGTAATCGGTCGGCATTATTCGATGAGTCAAACCCTTAAAACTGGGCAAAGACCAAGATCATGATCATAATAATTAAAGAAAAAGTAAATTACAAGCATCGAAGGGTTTGAGTACTCGTTCTATGTATAAAGACTAGCTAAAAAACTGATCGACACTCCTCGTGACCAGAAGGCCCTTTATCTAACACAAAGAATTAGCGTTGCCACTCAGCTTTGCAATGCTGTCAGCGTTCCAAGAACGCTACCAGTAGGCGACGATGCGAAGCACGTTTTTGCCGCTTGTATGTAAATATTGGGGTGTGACCACCATCTTTCGCCCCAAGCCAATTCCACCTGCCCGCGGTGCATCCTGCTGAATGACGAACAAGGCTCTGGCGACCGACCGATGGCGGTACATCCATTCCAATAGGCGTAGATAAATACGTCGTCACCGGTGCGACAAGCTACGCCCTGCGATCGCCTTTCAGTATACTCGTATTTGACAATACGACCTTCACATCTGCAAGAAAAGAGCGCGATTTGTGACTCCTGAGTTGCAGACGTTCATGGGCAGCGATGGTCACTTTCCATCAGATGACCCGTCTGCTTGTCTCTCCCCTCTAACATAAAAAAAATGCAATAGAGGACATGTTCAAGACGCTAAGACTGGAAGGGGCGTGGCATCAATTTCAATGGCACATCTCTCGCTTGCGATTTGCACCGTCATCGTCATCACGGCAGAGTCAGCCAAGATCATGTTCAATGAACATGTACTACCGGAATCGATTGCGCTACACGGTGCCGTTCTCGAAGTTGTTCAAAATTATGTATACCTCGGGCAGACATTGCAATTACGTAGAAACAACTTATAGGACGAGGTGAACAGTGAGAACAGTGAATCTACGTCGAGTCTTCTCATTGTCGATCCAACAGTGACTTAAGATGACATCTTTAATGAGTGCGTCCTACCCGTCATGACATACGGAGCCGAAACGCTGGACCGCAAGTCCAAAGTCGCTCAACGTGCTATGGAAAGGGCTATCTATCTAATCTAAGGAATCGCATCAGGAATGAGGTGATCCGGCATTGAACCAAGGTCAACGACATAGCCTACCGGATTAGCAAGCTGAAGTGTCAGTGTTCTGGCCATATTAGAAGCAGAACCGAAAACCGTTTCGGAAACGTGTTTTTGAATTGAGAACGCGTCTCAATTCAAAAACACGAAGTGTAGGACGCCCACAGGCCAGGTGGAGTGACGATTTGCGCAAGATGGCTGGCAGGAGCTGGATGCGAGACGCCCAAAATCGATCTGAGTGGCGTGCAATGGGAGAGGCCCATGTCCAGCAGTGGACTGCGATAGGCTGATGATGATGATGTAAATATTGTATATCTATATTTTAATTTTATTTTATTACTTGTTATTAATTTATTTTTAAAATCTTGTTAATAATAAATAAGTAATAAATGGTTCTAAATGTTATTACTGTGTCTATAAGCACATCTATATCGTACATGAAATCGACAAGGGGATTATTTTCGTGACACATAAAAAATATGCTACAAGGATACATGACTTACTTTGGGACAAAAGTCAGGCGGAACATCTGTTGAGCAACTTCTTAAAGTTTGGTGTAAGAACAAAGTAGAATGTGTGTCCTTAGGGCCCCGGTGCTACGACGACGGTGCGCAAAACTTTCAATATAAACCTCACTCAATATACGGAGTGGGCCCGCACTTGTTTTATGAAACATGTACACACCTTTATACGTTCTAATTTGTTTTATTCTTTGTATTTCATGATTTTCACCATTAAGTATTTAAGCTTTCATCTACCT